>NGKJ01000013.1:244225-298747 GCA_002162495.1 Myriosclerotinia curreyana
CCCCCCTTCCCCCTCCTCAAAGACTCCTCACACCGTTCCAATAACACCAGCGAGGTATGTAAACACGTATGATGAGTTATCATATATATGCACATTTTTCATCTCTCGCATTCGGTATATGGATCCTTAGTGTCTTGGTGTAATGTAATCCCTCAGTATAGTACACACCACACACACCACACGACTTTCGTCTTCCTCAAGGATCGCAAATACGTGATCGATCGTATTGGAAATGATATATATCGTAAATGGTCAGTCTGATCATCAACATCAACATCAACAATCATCAACATCAAACCAATTTTCCCAAACTCAATCTCGATATCCCAAAAGTAATAAAACCTTGAACCCAATTTCCAAGTTCCAAGCCCCAAGCAAGGCCCTTGACAATAATCTCTTGATAAAGTCAAATTAATCGTCGTATGCGTATACGTATACGTATGCGAATGCGTATGCGTGAATGATATTTATCATGACCCAACTTTCCGTTTTTGTCTGGTCTTATCTTGTTTCGTCTTGTTCTGTTTCCTTTCCTTTCCTTCTCTCAACCGGTAGGTAGGTAAGTAATTAAACGTTACAAGATCAAGATCAAAAAGTTTCCACTCATCCAGTATGCATGTATGCATAACCCTCTATATGATTTGATTTCGCTTCTCCCGCCAACGAGTAAATTTTTAAAATTAATCGAGGGCGTGATAATTTATGGGGATTTGAGGGTTTGGTTTCTTTTGGAGTTAGAATATCTTATTACTAGTATTTGTACTGATACTAGTACAAATAAAAGTGCGTACAGTACCGGTACTGTATATACTTTTATAGTGAATAGATCTTAATTCATATACTATGTGAAATCAAAGAAACAAACTTTAAACTTCTTTGTTATAATATAGATATTCACTTTACTGTACACTCTCTAAAAACTTCTGTATACTTTTTTATTATAAAAAGCTATATTTATATATACCTACTTCGTACATATATATATAATAACCCAATCTAACCCAATCTAATCCAATCTCATCATACAAGATCGTTAAACTAATCAATATAATAATCTTCCTAATCTTCCTAATCGCATACCTAGGTACTTATAGAAAAATAAATAAAGAACAATAAAATATGAATAATGAATGATTTAAAGAAATAGAACATGTGAATTATAATAGAGTAATTAGTTATTTATAAATATGAATATGAATTTTTAATCTTATATTCTTTCTTAATCCTCCTTATCCTTATTTAGGTATATTCTTTTCACCACCACCACCATCACCATCACAACTATAATCACTATAACCATTATAACCATAACAATTAACCCCCGCATCCCTAACCAGCCCCTTGAAACTCTCAACTAGATTTCTAAACTCTACAGTCTTTCGTTCTCTCTTGCAATTCCTATCCTTCGCATCCCTCCTAGCTAGCCTTCCTTCGCATCTCTCACCCTCCTATCTAACTCTCTGATAATCACACATTCTAACATCCCTCCTTTCTCACCAATTACCATCTCACTTCTACACTATCTCCTATCCCTCTCCCTCCCATTCCCCCTCCCCTTCCCCTCCCATTCCCACCCATAAATCCCCAGCACCCCCATCCCTATTTAATCTCTCTGAGTCATCACAGGTTCGATCCTACCAATTCGTAAAATCCAATAGTGTAGATTGAGTAAGTAAGTGAGTGAGTTGCAGTATAGTTATAGTGAAGTATTGTAGTTTAGTGAAGTATTGTAGTTTAGTTAGTATTTTGTTGTGTAGACTTATTTTGGTGCTGGGGTTTTGAGACTGGTGTGGAGTGTGGAGACTGGTGTGGAGTATGGAGTATGGATGAGGAGGTTGGATGGATGGATGAGGAGGTTGGATGGATGGATATATATATATATTTATGGATAGATGTATGTATGTAAGTATATATGTAAGCAACCAGCCATCAATACAATACAATACAATACAACATGAAACAAAAACCCAAAAGAATCAATAAATTCCATTAAAACTACCGATGCTACCCCCTAGTAATAATAACCGGTGAAGCTACAGCTACCTCCAAACACTTCCCCCCAAACAAATCTACCCATAAGAATTCCCCGGGTGACCAGTATAAGCCGGCAGATCTCCATCCAGCAACGTTTGCCAATATTCCCAATCCAAGGGAGTGATATCCGGCATCGAGGTATCGAGGAAAGAATCCGATGCTAGCCATGCTTGTTCTAGGCTTATGTCCATGTCCATGGGCATTGTTATTGGCATTGGCATTGATGATGATGATGATGATGATGGTAGTGGTGGTGGTGGTATGTAATCTGGTGGGTTTTGCCTCACGTACGATTCGGCTGTACCTGGAATTTGCCAATCATTGACGGATGTGAATGGATCTGAGAGACCAGCATGTTGGTCTATGGATTTTTGACCTTGATCGTGTTTTTGTCTTTGGGATCGTAGGATCGATATAAATCTGGGTGGAGTGACTTGATTTGGTGAACGTCCTCCTTCTTCCCTTTTTTCCCACGCTTTGAGGACTAAATTCCCCAAGGCAAAATAGAGGCTACTTTTAGTATCGTTGAGCATTTCTGCTCGGAATTCATATGCTATTTCTACTTGTCGCCATGCTTTATCGACCAATTCTCCTCTTTCTCTTCGTCGAAGTTCGCTGAGTAGATATATGAAGGCATCCAATTGGAAATGTACATGAATATGCCATAGATACCTTTGAACAAGCTTTTCGGAATGACCAAGACCATCATATTCAAGCATCTTCAATGACTCATGAAAAAGCATATCCCTTTCCTTCTGTGGCATACTTGCACCTTTATCGGGATATTGTCGTGGGTGATGAGCCATTAATCTCATCATACAAATGACCGATTTGGCAACATATATTGACAGTAAATGTAAAGGGATTGATGGATCACAGTATTGTAAATACTTGTCCTGTAGTCTAGCTTCCAATTCATCGATCTTTTTGTCCTTTTCAGCAATAACATTCGAACCTGGAGGAATTCGAGATGGACTACCCATATGACCCCCAGGACCATTACCAAAGCCATTGGCTTTTCGAATAGCTTGTGAAACTTCATATCGAATACAACAGAAAAGCATTTCAGTTGCTCCAGCTCTCTCAGGTGGAGGTTCTATCATGTCGGGAGTGAGATCGCTATCACTAACATTGAGTGGTAATTTTGTATCAAATTTTGCAAGCCACTGCATATATAGTTAGTAAGACCTCAATGAGGAGGAAATCGAAATAACTTGAGCGGAATAGTGAACGAATATTAATAAACAAGGGATGTGTGAGATCGTGGCTAATGGGTTTCGATAGAATATATACTTACAGCGGGAAATCCAGCTCCACATAATTTTGCAGCAAAACTATCAAGGAAAACGATTTGCCACCAAACTCTTCTCCTCATTTCTGTATCAAAAGGTGATAAACTATGAGAAGATCCATCGCGATGAATACCTAATCTTTGACTGATTCTAACAGCAGAACCTGTCAAGATCCAAAATGCATGGGCATCGTAATGCTTACGAGCAGCAATCTATTGAAGTTAGTTTCGGAAGTACGTATGATTTCAGAAGAAGACAATAGTGGTGATGGAAACACAGTGAATCGAGTAAAAGGATACAAGGGGAGTAAGTATGACTTACAAGAAATAAACAATAAGCTTGTAAGGAAGTCAAATTGAGGGATTTGATATATTTAACATTAACCAGAGCTTGTTGTGTAGCATGAGAATATCTCGATAGAAGTAAGGCCCTTGGTTCCCCAAAAGTAGTCTCACATTCATCGTCTTTTAGTGAGCCGATAGAAAGAAGGTATATAACGAACATGAGAGCTTCCGTAGGTTTCGGGATATGATCCATATCTGAGGTTGCTTCCAAGATCATTTCCTGAACAGTTGGAGCATGAAAAAGCTTGATCAATGGGTTCACATTGGTTAAGAAGATTTGCCATAACCTGAAAATTGCAACGGGTTGTGGATGAAGGGATCTCAGATTTCTTTGCGAACTAATCAAGTTTCCAAGAAGGATAGTTGATTCTTCGGGAAAGAGAGGGTTATCATTATTATCATCTTCTTCTGATGAGACTTCAAATGCTTCTTTTGGATCTTGTAATTCATTACTGAGATTCTCCCAAATAGTACTAAAATCGGTCAGCAAACAAATCCGAATCATCTAGTGATCAAAATGAACGCCTGGAGTGTAACATACTTTTCTATGTAACGTGAGTTGCCACGTTTAGAAAACAATTGACCTTTTCCAGCTTTAGAACAAGGAGCACAACCATGGTGATGAGATGGATATCTGTTTGATACATTTTGATTCTCGTTACTTTCGGTCCCGGTCCCGGTCCCGGTTACTGTCGCCGGTGCCGTAGAAGTTTCTTTACCTTTACCTTTACCTTTACCTTTACTTGGTAAAATTTGTGAGTTTATGGGATTTTCTTGATGACTTGGACTTGGACTTGGACCTGAACCTGATTCATCATCATCATCAATTCGAATCCCATTGACTCTTAATAAATGTTCATATTTCCTTAATCTTGCTGCCACATCCAATTCACTTAGTTTACGTCTCCTTCTTCGTGGGGCAGCAGGTGTACTTGGTATACATTCCGCATGTGCTTTGATACAATTTGAACATTGTGGTTTTTGTCGATCACATCTTACTTTTCTCTGTTGACAGAGAATACAAGAATGACCACGTGTTATTTTTTGATGTATTGGTTGAGGTTGAGGTTGAATTTGAGGTTGAGGTTGAGATTGAGGTGGTGGTGGTAGTGGTAGTGGTAGTGGTGGTGATGATATTGTTGTTGGAGCAGGAAGTTGAGAAGATGATTCCATGGTATTATGAAGATATAAAGAAGGTAATAAGGTAGGTAACGAGGTAGTCTTAGAATAGTCTTAGATAGATTGGGTGAAATCAATTATTTGTTGTGATGAAGGGGGTAATACTAATAGTATTGCTCTGCTCTGCTCTGCTCCGGAGTTTCGGGAATGTCGGGAGACTTTGTTTGATCTATAAATAAACCTTAAGGGTAGTACCGGTAGTACTTATTCTTCTTCTTCTTCTTTTTGATATCAAGTAACAATGTTAAAGATGTCAAAAGATGTCAAAAGATGTCAAGATGTCAAGATGTCACGATACCTATCCAAGTGATATAAAATAGGAAAATCTGCATTGATAGAATAGAAGTTCCATTCATCGATAAATGAGTACGGTACCTACCTAGCTAGGTACGAACTCATTTCTTGAGGTGCGTAGTGTATCGACGGAGTTAAGGAGTCGGGGTTTCGGGGTTTCGGTATCTCTTCGGTCCCGACAATGTTTTCTTTCTTCCCATTGGTTAAAATGGGGGGAGAGTGAAGAGTGAAGAGTGAAGAGTGAAGAGTGAAGTTTTTGTGAGCTTCACTATTACCTCATTTGGTATTTGGTGAAGGTGAAGGTGAGTAAAATGATAAAGATGATATGATATGATATGATATGAAAGAACACAAAAAGAAAAACGCTACCTGTATAGTTACAGTTACAGTTACAATTACAATTATAATTACAAGGTTACAGTTATTCATTTCTATTTCCATTTCCATTTCCATTTCCATTTCATTTTTCTTCTATGAGTATAAATAAGCATTAAGTACTAAAATTGTGTTCCTCTTCAACATCCATTGCAGCTTTACACAACCTCACATAACCTCCTCCTACTCTTTCATGACAACTTATCTCTTCTTTCGTTTATATTGTCCTTGTCCTTGTCCATGTCCTTCTCATATAATTGTCTTCAAAAGTTCAAATTTGGTCAAGGGAGAGTAGACAGACCTAGACAGACCTAGACAGACCTTGGTAAAGATTTTGTCAACAACCAACTCATCGTCTTGATATGATTTCAGATCTCTTTTCCCATATAAAAATCTCAAGATCAAGGTTCAAGTTCAACTACTACGCCTTACTTTATATCATACTTGTCTTCGGAATCTACTTCTCATAATATTGTAAGATTACCTTCTACCTTCTTCAATTATGTTTTCCACTCTAGTACCTCAACGTCAAGAACTTGATCTCATCAGCTTCTTGGCTCAAGAACCATCGCCAGCTCAAATTTTCCAAATTGTACACGAAACTAGATTGTTCAGAAAGTATATCCCGGAAATAGCTAACGAAAAGAAGAACAAGAACAAGATGGAACGCGCAGTAATTGAGTCAGGTTCTGGTCAAACTACTACTTCAAGCTCATTCGGCCTTCCATTAACCACTACTTCGAATCGCAATGGCCGCACCACTCGTTGGGGAGCCAGAGTAAACAATCTCGATGGAGAACATCCGGGATGGAGAAGATTGACTCTGATCATCATATCTCTCTACTTATGTATGTTGATTGTATCTCTTGTAAGTTCTAAGTTTTTAGGTTCTTTCAAATTCAGACGCGTATTCGTCCCACGCTCCTCGAATCCTATTATCCTAAGCTGAATGCCCTTTCCACCTTCGAACAATTTCAACTCTCACATTCTACTGAATATTCATACACTCTTCAATATTTCATCACTTCTCGAACAATCCAAAAGAATTCAGCTCATGTTCCTCAAATTCAAATATTGAATATCCCATCCAAAATTCTGCCAAGCTCAATTTCCATCACTTGTCAACTCACTCACTAACAAGAACTTCAGGATCGAACCATCCTCAGTACTGCCATTCCAACAATTACCGATGAATTTCAGTCTCTTGGAGATGTGGGATGGTATGGATCTGTCTATCTTTTGACAAGCTGCGCTACTCAATTGATCTATGTCAAAATCTATAACTTCTACAACCATAAATGGATTCTCATGATCGCAATTGCGATATTTGAAGTTGGCGTGAGTACCTTCCTAGCCTTATATCTGCCAATGCCAATGGTCTAATAAATCATTAGTCTGCCATATGCGGTTCCGCATCAAGTTCCAAGGTGTTCATTGTCGGTAGAGCTATCGGTAAGCCTCTACTGTCCCTCTACTATCGATCTCTTGATCTAATATAGAAAAGCTGGTTTGGGTTCTGCCGGAATTTTCAAGTAAGCAAAATCACTGGCAGCACATTTCACTATCTGTCTTTCCTTTGCTTCATACCATCGCATTTGTTTCTCATTCTCCTCCAAATTCAACTATTGACTCATAAATCTTATAGTGGCGTCCTCCTAATCATGACCGATAACGTTCCCCTTCATAAGCGATCTATTTTCATGGGTAACAGAGATACCCCTATTCATACTATGTACATGAAGCTAACGTTAACCTCATTAGACTTATTTGGAGGTATTTTCGCAATTGCAAATGTATGTGGACCTTTACTTGGAGGTGGACTTACGACAAGCGTCAGTTGGAGATGGTGTTTCTACCTCAATCTTCCAGTGGGGGGAGCTGCAGCAATTATTCTCTTCTTCATTGTCAAAGGATCACCAAGCAAAAATACAGATACTTTACGTCAAAAACTTCAAAAGATTGATCGATTCGGAACACTCGTCTTCATCCCAGCAATCACATGCATAATTTTGGCTTTACAATGGGGAGGCAATATATACAACTGGGGAAATGCAAGAATTGTTGTCCTCATCATATTGGGTGGTACTCTTTTAATCCTCTTCATTACAATCCAATTCAAATCCGGAGAAAATGCAACAATACCAATTCGAATTATCAAGCAAAGATCTATTGCTTCAGCAATATGGTTTTCCTTCTTCAATTCAGGATCCTTATACGTTCTAATTTATTACCTTCCAATCTGGTTCCAAGTTACTCAAGAATTTAACGCAATCGACTCAGGTCTTCATATCCTTCCATTAGTCCTAGCTCTTGTTCTAGGTAATCTCTTTGCTGGAATGTTCACCAAAGCCACTGGATACTATATTCCAATGGTAATCGCATCTTCAATTATCGCATCAGTCGGCGCGGGATTCCTTACCACATTACAAATATGGAGTGGACCAAAGCAATGGATGGGATATCAAGTTATCTTTGGATGGGGTATCGGTCTCGGTACTCAACAAACCAATTTAGTCATTCGAACATGTCTATCGGATGATAATGATACTCCAACTGGTCTTGCACTCATGGTCTTTGCACAAAGTCTCGGTGGAACTATTTTCATCACTATTGGTCAAGTCATCTTCACACACGAATTGGTCAAGAATCTCTCGGCTCTCCATCTTCCCTCCCTACCAACTTCAATCATCTTGCACTCCGGTGCCATGGAAATTCGAAATCTCGTCCCTTCACTCTATGTCCAAGATGTGTTGGGAGCATACAACAAGGCTATTTCGAAAACTTTCATCGTGGCTATTGTTACAAGTGCGCTTATGATTTTTGCCGGTTTGACTATGGAATGGAAGAATGTCAAGAACATCACCAGGAACACAGAGCTTGAGGTTACAAATCCTTTCACTAATCATGATCTCTCTGGTAGTGATGAGGAACGTCCAAATCCTGTTCGTCACGTTAGTGATGTGGAATGTGATGCTCGAGGCACTGATGATCAAGGCACTGATACTCAAGGCACTGATGATAAGGGTAACAAGGATTCCTCTCACCTAACGGATCTGCAACGAAAACAACTAGAGACGATTAGGGAGGAGAGGGAGAAATCTAGTAGTGCGGAGACGAGTCCTCATGGGGTGAAGGGTTTGAGTGATGTGGAAACTGGTACGGGGGTGGTGGGGGAGAAGATTGATGATGATGGGATTGGAGTTGTGGGATGAGGGTTTGTGGATTTGTGGATTTGTCGATTTGTCGGTTTTACGATTTGTGGATGATTGTAATTGTAATTGTAATTGTAATTGTGTTTATGATCCTGTTTATGATTGTAATTAATTATAATAAATAAATAAATAATGGATATGAGATATGAGATGTGATAAAATAACATAACATAACATAACATAACACAACACAACATAACATAACACAACACAACCCAAAAAAAGAAGAGGAAGAGGAAGAGGAAAAGGAAAAGGAAAAGGAAAAGGAAAAGGAAAAGAAAAGAACAGAAAAATACCTAGTATAGGTTACTACCTACTATATACCTTTAAGATTATCGTTCCTTCCTTTCTTTCTTAAACACAATATTACAATGTACATAGGTATAAAGAGGAATAGATACTTAATGTAGATACTTAAGCTTGAGCTTGAGCTTGAGGATGAGCTTAAGGATGATTGATAAATCAAGGGAGAGATTTGTTATTTTGTCATCATTACAATACTTAAAAATTCCCAATCTATCTTATCCTATCTTATCCTATCTTATCCTATCTTATCCTATCTCATCTCATCTCATCTCATCTTATCCTATCCGAACCTAATCCCTCCCTCCCTATCCCTATCCCTATGCCATCTCCCTATGCCATCTCCCTAAACAAATGCGAAATATGCGAAATGTTAAACCCGTCAAGCCCAGCCCAACCCAGGTCATGACAACCAAATTCCTATCCTCATCCTCATCCTCATGCTTATCTTATCCCCTCACCATCTAGATTCATTCAATCCTCTTATAAGTCAAACCCAGCCCCGGCTCTCGCTCACTCAATAGCCACCCTCATCCTATCCAAATAAGGCCCAGCCAACTATTCATTCAACTAACCATTCATTCCCAATCCCTCCCAACAAACAGAAGAAACAACCGAGGTAGTAAAGAAAAAGAAGAGGAATAAAAAAGATATATAATCAATGAATAACAAACGAAAAAAGATATAATAATTCAAGAGTTTAAAGAAACGCTAAGACGCAGTGACAAATACAAGATTTTCCTCCCTTTATATCCTTTCTTTCATACCTCACTTCAATATCCATTACAAGAACATTGCCTCTAATCTCTCCATCATCAAGTCCAAGTTATTACATAACTTGGTAGCTCTATCGAAAGCATTGGCTGATATTGCCTTTTCATTTTCGATATCACGAACGACAAGTTCGAATTGAGAGGGTTTGTGAAGGCTGAGAGTGGAGAAATCAATGTCCAAGTGGAAGGTGGTTGATGTGATTGCTGAGGTGGATTCTGCAGAGGTGGATTCTGCAGTGAAAAGAGCGAAAGCTGGATCAGCATCGAATTCATCATCAAGAATTTCCTCGACAATAGTGGATGGTGCCAGTTCATAAACTGGCTTGCGCTCAACAGTTGGTAATTCAAGCTTCTCATCATCAGACTCTAATGGACCAATAAGGTTTGATGACTTTCCGGAGAGAAGTGAAGAATCGATAATGGTCTCTGGAAGAGAGAGAACAGAATAAACTTGCGGTTGATAACCAAATCCATCGGCGTTAATATCAAGCATAGCGAAATCCATAGATTGTTCTGGAATCATAGCCATACCAATATGTTGTTGTTGCATCTGTTGTTGAGCGGTATGTGGGTTAATATCCTTACGAACTTGTCTTTGTTCATGCTGAATAGGAGCTTGTTGTGGTGCAGGTGGTGCTTGTTGAGCAGCTGGGTTTGATGACAAGGTATCGAGGAAACCAGAGAATGCAGGTGAAGAAAGAAGCATTCTGGTAAGATCTGATAGACGAGTATTTTCCTCCATCAATGCTCTATTTTGTGATTTCAAATCCATGTTCTCATTGACCTTGACGGCGATTTCTCCTTCAAGTTGACTGATGTATTCTAAAAGTATGTTAGCATTGAATTCAACTCCAATCATCATAATATGCTTACCCTTTCTTCTTGATCTGAATGCACGAGCTGATACCTTATTTCTAAGTTGTCTTCTCTCCTTGCTACTAAGTTTCTTTCCTTCCTCACTAGCCAATAATCTTTCATCTTCATCCATATCTTCTTCTTCCTTTCGCATACGATGAACATGTGTCATATTATTTTGAGAGTTTCCATCATCGCCATCCGTAACAATACTGCCTTGTCTCATCGAGTTGAGGAGTTGAGAAATCTTTTCTTCCACGATAGGATCGGTACCAGTGTGTGCTCTTGAACGTTGTTTTTGTTGTTGACCATTAGCAGCCATAGCATTTTGTCGTTGTTGTGCGATGATGGCTTGTTGTTGTTTTTGTTGTGCTTGAGCCTTTGCAAGAGCCGCTTGTTGTTGATGCATACCAGGCCAAAGACGACCAACGTGACTTGATTGTGTTGGTAAGACATTACCGACTGGTAAGTTTTGCGATCCAATGTTGCTTGGGTCAACAAAGTTTTGCTCTGGGTAGAAGAATGCTGGGTCTTGATCCATTTCAACATCTGATGGATGAAATGGTGTACGAGATGGAGCCGTTCCAAAATCCACAAATTCTTCACTTGGACTCAAAGCCGAAAAGTATGATGAATCCGAGAAATTATATCTATTGATGTGACCATTATTTTCATTGACTGCCAAAGTATTTGCGATAGCACCTTGTGGGAGACCAGTTTGTTGTCTATAAAGATCATATTGGTGACTTGGACCAGAGAGAACTGGTTGATTTGATGGTAAAGCAGTAGGAGTTGACACTGAAGATGATCGTACAGATGGTACAAATTGTGATTTCGATGAAGATGGTGAGAGAGATGGTGAGTGATATGATACAGTTTCGTATTCGGTATAATCAATTAATTCGAGAGGATCTAAACATCCAGATTGAGGGTTTGATGAGTTTGATTCCGATTTCATGATTGCGACGGGATGAGATGTTGATTTGTGGTTTGAAGAATTGATTGTTATTATTCGTGTCGTATCGTATCGTATCGTATCGTATCGTATCGACGATGATATTGATCTGTTTGATTTCCTCTTCCTTCCTTCCTTTCTTCTTTCCTTCTTTCCTTCTTTCCTTCTTTCTTTCCTTTGCTTTCCTTCTTTAATTCTTATTGATGAACGGTAGGATAAAATATGGGTATATTCGAGATGGTGGTTTGTATATTGTTATTGATTGTATGTAGTTGATGTTGTAGTGGTTTAAGTTGGAAGATGATGAAAGATGGATCTGTTTACTTTCTTCTTTTTGCGAAGGGGATAATTTAGTGTAGGTATATGGTTAGTTAAGGTTAAAGCGCGGTTACGGGACGGGCTGAGGTAAAGGTAAATAATTATTTTATTCTTAAAATCCTTCTTATTCATTAATTATTTAAATATAAAATCTATAAATTGTTCGATCAAATAAATATATATAAGATTTATATGCTTTTATTGAAAAATTTATAATATTTTATTAAAATATTTGAATATTTAAATATTAATAATAAGTCTATTAACTATTTTATAATTGAAAAGAAATTTAACTTATAAATTAAATTTTATTTTTATAATTATACTTATATACATTTTATATACAAATTAGATAAATTACTATTATCTAATATTAAATTGTTAATTGTTAAAACGTTAATCCTACGAGGATCTGAAGCAGGGGTCCTTTTATCAAGTTATTACATATATATATCCTATTTTATCTTCGTCCTCGGCGTATAAAATGATTTATCTACCTACTAGTACCGTATCTTGCCACTTTCATTATTCCATCAACACCCTTCTCCTTCCTAAACACACCTTAAACCCGTATATATCTAACTCCGGATTCTCGGGGAATAAATATCTCACCTGCTAGACTGATTTAAGTATCAAGGTTGCCTCGAAGGGTGGCTTTGATCAGCGGGGAAATTTTCAAAAGACCGACGCGCGTTCCGGTGAGGATAAATGAATTGGATTGATTGGTTGGAAAATTAAAAGAGACTCCGTAGTCCGTTGTTTTTGTTCTTTTCTTATATATTTCAATAATATACGAACTATTTGATAATATCTAGTAGTTTTATAGATTTATAGATTTATAAATTTATAGATGGAGTTTTTAAACTATATTAAGTAATAAGATTATAGATAAATTATAATAGATAAAAGATAAATGAATAACAAATTTAATCAATATACTCACTCGTATATATATCTATCTATTAATCGATCATATCGAATTGACAATAATATATACAAGATTCGTACTTATATATCTTCTTTTGATTGTTATACTATTAATAGGTAATCAAATAATGGTTTAAATAAGTTGATATTACTTGCAGGAAGATCTTGTCACTGTCCCCGTCTAAACCCGTCCAACCCCGTCCAACCCGTCTAACCTTAGCCGCCACCCCCCCTTTCCCCCCCTCGTAAATTTATACACAGCCCCCTACCCTACACACACCACCCATACCGGTACTCATATTACCTACAAAAAAAAAACCAGTTCCAAGAGTTCAAAGCCACCCCTCGCACAGATACAAGTATTTGCTAATAATTGATGAGATTATTCTAGACGAATGGTTATGAATACGGTATTACGCGAGTATAATCGTTTCACTACAACCTTCGTACTATTTCATCTTATTAAACCAGTCCAGTCCACTCTCTTCCACTTCCACTTCCAGATTCCAGATTCCAGATTCCAGTTCAGATTCTTGAAAGATCTAATTCAATCGCCGTCAATGTTTAACATCGTACTCTGTACAAACTACCATACCAATACAAATTCAGGAGAATCTATCTGTAGAAGCGAAGGTTATTACTTAAGTACCCTTTGGAATCTTTCTCGAACTTGGGCTTTTTCATTCTTGAATAACGATGAACGAAAGAGAGAGAGAAAGAGAGAGATCTAGAATTAATCGAATGCTATTTACCTATCCAGCGTCATGAGTAATCAGTATCAGCGGTTTTTATTGTATAAAATTTCGATCTGCGAGGTTTTCATTAATATTTAGTTGATTTTCGGGGAGTGGGAAAGTCGTTTCATTTCTTCCATGTTATTATTCCTGTTAAAAGTTCAAAGTTGAAGCATAAAAAATAAGGGGAATTACTACTGATACAATATAATTCTATCCATCCATCTATCTATCCTTCCCTTCCTATTCAAACTTTCACAAAACAAACTCTCGTCTGAAGTTAACGAGCGAGAGCCCTATGAGGAGGTATCTTTCGAGAACATCTTGATACAGCGTTAACACAACCCCTTAAACTCCACTTCAACCACGTTACACACTTCATCCACTCATCCACTTCATGCAATCCACACACCAAACCAATCTAGAAATACCATCTCCACTCTCACCATCCATCCATCTCCTCTTCCACTTAAAGATTCCCTCTCGGATTGAGATGCATGGCTTCCGTAATAGATTAGTTCTTGAAGAGTCTAGAGCTCTTAAAGATACCTGCAGTTTGATCTTTCGATTCTTCTCGTCATTATTGTTATGAGTAGACAGAAAGACAAGCAGACAAGGTTCCTCCTATTATCTACAATACCTTACCAATAGTCTAAGCCCTTAGCCCTACTCTAAAACCCATCATATCCATCACGAATTCATACCATCACCACACCATACCATACCATACCCTCAAATTACCGCAAATTTCCTCCCATGCCATTTACCATTTACCATCAATAGGTTAGCAAACCAGCAAATTCAGACCCTTCTCCACTTCTTCAAAACATCAAAGATCCTAGTTGGGCTGAAGCAGAGCCCACAATGGATGTTGCGCGCGGTAAATCATGTGGGTTATGGTGGTACGATTGGGATGTTTGGTTGGTTGGGGCAGTAGGCATGTGGGTTTACAGAGTGGAGAGTCTCCACTGGAGACGAAACGGATCTATTTTTGGGGAGGCTTTGATTTTGATTTTGATCTCTTGATTGAGGATGTGGTTTCTTAAACCACTTACAGCTCACTTGAAGCTGGATGGTCGTCTAATATTATATCATGTTTATGCGGGTATTGATTGTGGAAATCCATCATCATCATCATCATCATCATCATCATCGCATGTGTCTAAAAATACTTACACTTACACCTACACTTTACACATACACATACACTCAGATCGGCGGCTCGGCGCATAGGTTTCAGCGGCTATGCGCTGTGTTGTGTTGTCGCTTGACACTTGTAGTGCTTTGATGTTCAATACACACGGAACCTTATTTACTGCATCGATATCAGCAAACGTTCACAAGACCAATTTCCCACCAGTTGCGATGCTTTGTTATGTGGTATATTATATACCTCTTGTTCTTCCCTTCTTCCCATCCTTCCTCCTTTCCCCACACCAGAAGAATAAACTCCCCAATTTCCCAATTCCTCAATTCCTTAACTCCTCTATCAACAATTCAAAAGAATTCAAATACTTCTTCCCCCTCATACAAGAGTATCAGAGGATCAAGAGGATCAAGAGGATCAGAGGATCAGAGTATCAAAGTATTAGAGTATCAAAATATTAAAATATCAAAGTATTAAAGTATTAGAGTATTAGAATATTAGAGTATTAAAGTATTAAAGTATTAAAGTATTAAAGTATTAAAGTATTAAAGTATTAAAGTATTAAAGTATTAGAGTATTAAAGTATCAAAGTATCAAAGTATTAGAGTATTAGAGTATCAAAGTATCAGAGTATCAGAGTAAATATCACAATCTCCACCAACTCGCTACCAACAATATGAAAACCTCAACTCTAAAAGCTTTAAATTCTTGAGTATTTCGATTTTAGAATATTAATATTAATATTAATATTAATTCATCAACCATTTCTCTCCTTTAAAATTTATATAAATTGTACTGTGCTTACGGGCTTGATGAGAGAAGTGAGCGTTTTTGAGAAAGTCAGCTTGAAGCGCCATCTTCAGGAACATTCCAGCATTTGAGGATTCAACACTGTTTGTTACTGAGAGAAATATATCAAATATATTCCCAAAAAAAGATCACCCAAGAAACCACATAAAGAAAAGAAAGCAAACACCTCAAATCTATTCATTGATTGCATTGCCGCGAATTTTCTATCTGCGAATCTAAACAAATATTATCACAAGCCAATTCATTCTACAACATTTCTGCCCATGCCAGTGATGCCATGGTAACGCCATTAAGCTCCAACACAAGCGGTTCTAACGTCGGCCGTTTCTTTCAATCTAGTCGCCATCATATCATCCAAAGGCTTCAATGCATCGGCTAAATCCTTGGTACTTGAGTTTTCCAGGACAGATTTTCCAGCCGTCATAACTAAACGCTCGGGCGCGGGTTCTTGGAGATAGGACATTACACGTGCGCGGTGGGCTGTGCGGAATACCTGGACATTTCATCAGCACAAGATGTCCCACAAGAAAAAGAGGCTGGCTATGAGCTTGAATGTTGGCTGATATACATACCTTCAACTGATTAATCATCTTCGCGAACTCCTCCTCGATTTCCCTCTCCCCCTTTTCCATTGCTCCCTTCACAAAACTATATTTCTTGAGTGCTAAACATAATTCTCTCTGTCGTCTCGGTACATAGCGCTCCATATTCTCATCCGTCAAGTATCTATCCATCCCCAGAAATGCATCTAGTGCTTGGAAAAATAATACATGGTTTCCAGAAAGTCCGTCATATTTCACATATTCCCCATTGATCATTCTGCCAACACCCCATCCTTGGAATCCTTGAATGTAGGAAAGCCAGACGGCATGCGAGACTCGGGATTTGGTGAGGTTTTCGTAGAAAATGAGGAAGAGGTCACGGAGTCGGAGGTTTATGTTGTGGAGGTGGGAGACGCAGGTGGTGGGAGATGTTTTGTAGGATAGGATTGAGAGGACCATTTCATGGTAGATGGGGAAGGCCTGGGGGTTTGTGAGAAAGGATATAGATTGGGGAAGGGAGAATACAAGATGGAGGGGGAAACTTACGACAACTTCGAGGTCGTAGAACATTTGAAAGAAAACTTCCTCGGATGATCGGATCAAATCGGACATTCCGACATTGATCCTATAGATTCTTTCACCTCTCGTATTGAAGTTGAGTAGAACATTCGAAGTGTTATTTCCGGCATCGGCATCTACACCAAAGTTTCGCTGTAGGTATGGCCAAGGAGCGTCGAGCTCAGAAGGGAATTCGACAATCTTTTCTAGTTGGGCTACCTTGACGACTGGAATGGTTGCCCATCTGAAGATCTCTCAGTGTGTATTCATTTATCAGGATCCAAAAACATTACCTGTATGCGTGGCGACAAACAGCAACGCAACAATAAAACCCATTATATGCATCCCTGGGGAAAATATCCCAATTCCCCGCTTCCACAGCTGCCATGATGGCCACAACTTGTGGGATATTAATCTTCTCCATCAACAATTTGCGCATAAGAGATCGATACTTCTCACGTCTCTCATCATTAACGTCATCATCTAGCGAAGGCGGGGCAGCGGAAAGTAGTGGGATGAGCTGGAAATAGACTTCCTTATAGGGACGAAGAGCCATGGGCCATGAATCATGATTTGCATTTGGTGGCCAAGCTCCCGCACCATCTTCATCAATTAAGGTTGACATAACGGTAGCAATCTCATGTTGATCTCGTAGATTTCTCAAAGCTTGATATTTTGAGACATTTTCGTTCTCGTCGATCTTTTCCTTTACTTTGGTTTGGATGGGGACGATCACTGGAACCGGGAATTTGGTGCGCGTGGTACAGATTCGGATTAAACTTGCAGAGGCAAATGCTAGAGTAGAGGCTAGAGCACCGATGAAAAATATGACTTCGAGCATGTTGTAGAAAGTGATGATGGAAACTCCTGTGTTGAATTTTGGAGTATCCTTGTTGAATTGGCACGAGGCAGGGTGATTTCAGGACAGAGATTTCAATAAAAATTGCTATGAAGGTTCTTGAGTTAATGTAACTACAGATCAGTTTGCAGAATCTAGTTTTTATATTGATCGATAAGCCGCATCTAGGACTATGGTTCACCTATTCACGTAAGCGCCTTCATGGTATGAGAAAAAACCACCTCATAATCACGCACGAACTTAACTAATATCAATTTCAGCAGGTGGCACAAATTAGCGGAGCCTCGAATAACTACTCGTACATATGCCCATTCACCGTATCAAAATTCACACATACTCCACGGAAAGATTCAACGCGGCAGGGCTATTGCGAAGGCGTCTTAACCGAGATGCATATACGTCGTAGCCATCTTTCGAACGGATGGAAGATGACACGATCACACCACGGATAATATGCCATGTGGAGTCGACCGTTATAGCTTGCTAGCCTCGTTCCTTGCATCCAAAGAAGACGAATAAGCGTCACCGGAATTAATCTTAGGTTATATCCCACATAGGCCGAGTCAGGGCTCTCTTCGTATTCGTTGCAGAATCCTTCAAATTTTTAAGCGAAGAGAACTAACTCCTTGATATGTATTGATAATAAACTTCTTATGAAAGAGGCAAAGTGCATTATGGTCAATGACTTGAAGGATTTGAAGAAGCTTGGCTTGAGCTCAAGTTAGAGCTTCATTGGAAGCTAGAATCATCATTAAATTTGAAGAGGGCTAGGAATTTGGAGAAAACGATGCAACAAGGTATATTCCATGGCACGAAACACTTGTTATGTGGCATAAACATAAGTTGCTAGGTGAAAGATATCAATAAGGCAGGGTTGTAAGCTCAACATGGCCTTCAATAGCCCAGAAGCAATTTAATAATGATTTGATGCTCGGCCAGATCTCCCAGATGACATCTTACATTGTTGAATATTGACTTGCACATTGTATAGTATTGAGTTCATTTAGCTAGGACGGCAAAATTGCTATTAATTGCAAGTAGGTTGTGCGGTCCTTTCTTCACTCTAGAATAAATCACTTCAGAAAATCCACTCAGGAATTCTCCTGTTTAGAACAGTTAAAAATGGGAAATGTCAAAATGAACGGCTGGAAGAATGAAGCTCACCTGAGAAAATGTTCGTCCGGATAGGTCCAATAGATGACTCCCATTTTAATATGCACTTTGATGGAGATATCTGTATGTTGATAAAAGTCCATATTGTTTTATCACGCCAAAACAAGTAATATGAGGTCTTTCGAGCAAAGCATCGTGAACCATCTACTGGTTGATATTCGAGGTAGAGCCTTTCGTCAGTATTACTGAACGCCACATCTAATCATTTCTTGAATATTTAAGAGACCTCAAGACTGGTGACATTCCCGAATCTTGAAGTTCGACATCTTGAGTTTTTAGATCTGTATCGGGGCTTGGGGATCAATACTCCTTCGTGCGAAATAAGGGATGAAAAAAATATCAATCTGAGACAATAATCAGTCAATAACATCGGAAAGTGCCGAGCATAAAGCCTCTTTTAAACGTGATGACATTCTCGAAGTCTATGGAAGCTTATCTGTGTCACTATTTCCGACGCTTTGCATGGACGAGAAAACGGTCACAACGCATTCTCAGCCTTCTTAGATGCATAATTGTGCTCTAGCGACAACAGAATCAGCTGACATCAAGTTTTTGCAGGCTACTGCTCAGCCGAATCTGCGGTCAACGGGTTCCAGACTGTAATCAGTTATCCAACGGGGAGTTCTTGTAATTTTCGGGATCTTAAAGGAGGAAGTTATTGGATATTAGATAATTTGCCAATTAGTTAGGAAATATGAGGTTTTATGTATTGGTAAAAGCATGACCCGACACCAGAGTACCATTGCCTGAGCAAGTAAGAGGTCCATGTTTTGACCACCAATTTATGGTAAATTTGATTGATTCGGGAGAAGACCGAAGAAAATATGCTGGGCTGGGTTGAATCGTTACTGATCAATATCCTACCCCAAGTCGGAATTTCGAGAGAATAAATCCGGGATATTTAGGAAGGTATCTACCAATACACAAGAAAAAACTAAATAGCACTTGGATCGAGTGCAGATCGAGCGGCAATATGGCTAAGCATTCTGGAAACAGGGGGAAAAATCTTCCACATCGTAAATATAATTCCCATCATACTATGGTTTCTATGTCGGCAGCAAAACCTTCTCAGGTCTATGGCTTTCTTGCAATAGTGACAGTATACTTCTGGTGCAATCCTTCCTCAGAAGTAATATCCTGAAGACATGCTTTCGTCAATGTCTCCAATTTCTCCCCAGTAATCCCATTAGCCCCTAGCATTTTGCGAAGCAACTCCGGATACTGTGGTATCAATTTGGCTTGGACATATCTTCCCATCGCTTGACTATTGGGCGTTTTGCTTGACGGGGAAAATGAGAATTCGAAAGTCTGAACGCTAATCACCTCCAAACCAGAATCTCTCATCAAAGATGCTGCGTCTGAGCCAGAAGTTGTTGACAAGCCAGACTTTTGGGCACCAGAGACGATGGCTTTATGCCACTCCCAATCATCGCTCACACATTCCGACGTACCAACGCGGTAAAACTTCCAGTCCAAATCCTGGTGTTCAATGATGCCGCCAGACCTCAACGCGTGTGAGGTAATGGAGAAATACTTCACCCAATTGTTTATACCTAAGAAAAGCATACGGCCAAAGATATAATCCAATCCTCCAGGGGTGAATATTTCCCGGTTCATGATATCACCACCAGGATGCTTATAGTCAACGTCCAATGCATTTCCTTGGGCCCAGACAACATTCCCTGGCGCTATGTTCTTTGATGTTTCCGGGACCGGGGTTAGGTCGAGACCATAGATTGTAGCAGATGGCAATACAGTGGCAATCTGTATTGTTGCAACACCAGTCCCACAACCAACACTGGAACATCGAGACATTAGTAAATGTACAGCATGCAATCATTTTCAAGAACTGGCTAAACTCACTCGACCACCTTGGAGATGTTATCCACTGTTCGCAATGGAGCTAAGAGAGGAAAGCCGCCAATCATCTCAACAATAGCAGCCGCTTGAGAATCAAGTCGGTCCTGCTCAATGACGCTATTATAACAATATCAGTAAAACTTTCCATAGTATAGTTGAACAAAATGAGCATACTCGTTTGCTTTTGGGAGCACATAAGCTGCGGACGTATCATGATAGCGGCGTTGACTGGTAAGCTCTACTGTTGCCATTTTGGAACTGAACTCTGTGATATTGGAGAAAGCTTTAATTGATCAAGCGATAGAACTCAAATCGATGGTATTGAAAAGAGCTTCTGTTAAAAGAATCATCTTTTCATTTCGTATTTGAGGATGGTGCCTGGGCATTCGCTTTACGGCAGGAGTGATGAGACTCTGACTCCGAGAAAGATATATCCATCCTTGCTTTGGAACTATCCAAGGCTAGCTAATAGTAATATTGTGTATCGTATTATGTGAGATGAAGGTGCAGAATGGGCAAAATTGAAGATGTCGGATCTTGTGGGTTGAGAAAATATGGCGCTAAGCTTTATAAACACTAGCTCATAAATGGCCTCGGCATCCCACATTATCGCCAAGAGTTTCAAAGAAATTCCATCAATATTCAACATTCAACATTCAACGTCAACCAAAAATGTTAATAATAAAAAATTTGAAATCATGTATGCAACCCCCTCGGCCGGCCCAGGGGAATTTCTACCATCGTATGAGGTAAGCAGGAATTGCTGCAGCTTCATTTAATTCTATCAAAGGCAAGTGAAGTAATAAGTATGTTTTACATTTCGAGAACCTCAAGTCCTTCAACATCTATGAACAAACGAACTTCTCTTCAAAGTGACGTTCTGATCTGAGTTCTACAACTGAAGTAAAAAGAGCTCATCGAAGTTCTTCCTTTCTGAAATGAATCACAACTATCCACCAGTGATCGAGCCAGGTAGTGGCCAGGATACTTTACCAATGTCCTCTCATCCACTGACTGCCCAAGAAGAAGGCAGGAACAAGGAGACGTTTACCTTCTCTCCCTCAAGCGCTAATGACTTTCTCGAAAATGGTAGCAATACACCACCGAAGAATGAAATGCCCAGTCTATTGAGACAGAATGTCTTCATGGTTTTCATTACCTTGACCCAACTGGTTCAAATGATCCCTCTCGGTGCTGGTATCAACTCTAGCTTCGCTATCGGTGCAGCATTGGGTGCAACCGAAGCTCAGTCCGTTTGGATTGTCGCCTCATACCCTTTGACTCAAGGAACTTTCGTTTTAATTGGTAAGGCCCATCAGCTTTTATTATTTTGTCTTTAATCGACATGAAGGTAACTGATATGTCGTTATTTCTACAGGCGGTCGTCTAGGCGCAGTCTATGGCCACAAAAATGTCTTCACCGCTGGTTGCGTTTGGTGGACTCTTTGGGCTTTGTGTGGTGGATTCTCTAATAATTTGATATCTATGTGTATCATGAGAGGGTTGTGCGGAGTTGGTGGGGGTCTCATGATACCGAATATTGTGGCTTTGCTAGGCATAACTTTTCCACCCGGGAAGAAACGAAATTTGAGCTTCGCCTTGTTCGGCGCAATGGCACCAGTCGGTGCTGCTGGTGGTTCTCTCGTTGGTGCAGTAATCATCCAACTTTCTGATTGGAAGTGGCTTTTCTTCATGCTGTAAGTTGTGGTAGTAGTACACAATCACCGGTTCCATTCACTAATTGTCCTTAGTGGTCTACTGGGATTTGTAGTTTACGGTGTTGCTATAACGGCAGTTGATTCAGATGTTCCCATCGATCCAAATGGCACCGTGGACTGGGTTGGCTCTTATCTAGGAGTCGCCGCTCTCATTTTGTTTAATTTCGTTTGGAAGTATGTTCAAGAAATCACCCATACCACACTAAATGAGCTAACATATTATAAAGTCAAGCCCCACTTGTCGGATGGAATAGCCCTTACGAGATCGCGCTGCTTGTTGTATCTGTCGTTCACTTTGCTGGATTTGTGTATTGGGAAATGAAAGTCGCCACAGATCCGATCCTGCCATTCAATATCTGGAAAGCGCCATCTTTCGGACTCTTGATGTTGGCCATCTTCTCCTCTTTCATGAGTTTGGGTATATTCTTTTGGTACATGAATGCATATATGCAAAACATTCGTGGAGACAGCCTCATTCTTACTGGTGTGCAGTACTTGCCACTTACCATAGTCGGATGTGCGGTAGCCTTTCTCGCGGCGTGGCTGGTTCCCAGAGTGCCGGCACAAGTTATCATTGGCTTGGGATGTCTAGCAATGGTCATCATAAACGTCCTTCTCGCAACTATTCCGGCCAATTTGACCTACTGGGCGATGGCTTTTCCCGCGATGTTCATATCTGCATTCACCATTGATCTAATCACCACTAGTGCTCAAATCATCGCCAGTAACACTGTGCCAATGAAGTATCAAGGCGTCGCAGGTTCTTTGATCGGTACACTTCTTGGTTATGGTTTGAGCACTGGCCTGGGTATTGCTGGAACAGTGGAGGTAAACACAAACGACAATGGAAACAATCTACTCAAGGGATATCACAGTGCCGCATATTTGGGAGTCGGCCTGGCAACCGTTGCCCTTGTCATCAGTGTGATATTTATACGCATACCCAAAGATACCCGGGAGGGATGGGCGGAGGATGACACACATGCTAGAGAACGAGGGCAGGTTTGAGTGTAGCATGTTCATAGACGAGGTCTATGCAAAGAATGAATGCAAAATAGTTCTCATACATCTGATAATTACTCTATTGGCCCGATAAATTGGTTTATTCAACTCCGATAAATCAACAGAACTATTGGCTGATTGAATATTCAATTATTAGAGACATCATCTTCTCAGGGAAATCGATTAATTAGTTTGAATATCAATTCCAGATTCAAATGACCATGGCCTCAGGTTATACAAGTTTTTTTTGTCCAGTCTTTACCTTGATCTCTAACATTGATTATATAATATTGAAATTCTTAAGAACAAGATAAGCTCAGTTTTTGCATTGACTGCTTGGAAACAATGGACATCTAGCATCTGAAGAGGCGCATGGAAGTTAGAGCCACAATTTTTATGTTCATTTCATGCATTGAAGGTCTCATATCCGCATGAATCCAGACAACAGATTCTCGATTGTACCTTGATCTCAAAAATCGGAGGCCCGAAACAATATCATCATTGATCTTGAACATCACAGTTTGGGTATTTGTGTCCACCTTCAACAACAAAACCTCAACGTCTACAGTGAGTTCATAGATTGAGGGCCATGACACGTATTTGTGGAGTATGCTTGGGGCTTGTTCACTAAAATTGATATTCGCAGTGTTCATAGTTCTACATAAAACTCATTTCAACCCTCCATTTCTTCCTGATCACAACTCTAAAAGTCTTGGACAGAATAAGGCTGTACATTTATTCCCTTTATTTTGCCCTGCGCCGCCAAAACACTGCTTGCATTCTTCAGAGCGTTCTCGTGAAAGACTGCAAAATCTGCATTGAGTGAAAAACGTTAGCATTCACTACATCATCGTCATTGGGAACCGAGGTTGGGCGTACTTCGCGCGTGTCCTGTCTCACAAGCATAAATGCTCCACCTTATAGCCGTTTCATATTTGAAGATATATGTGCTCTCCAGTGTAACCCAGTATCCACTGAATGATCCATTTCCAGAGTTATATTCCACCGGTACGGTAGAGGCAAGTTGCTCGAATTTCTCGATGAACCCTCCGCGAGAGTCAATTCTGAGATCTGTCAACTATTTAAGGGGCATTAGCATTTATTCGCTGTTACCAACACTGATGATCTATTTTGGCATTGAAATATTGGTAGGTACCTTTTCTGTGATACTATACGTGCCTACTTTAGTTGGCAGATAGGAAGTACGAATAGAAACGCCAGGCTTATTGTCAGGACCGTGAGTTTCGTATGGCACAACTCCGAGCCAACCACATTTATAGTCTTCATGGGCGCGAATCAGCACTCCAATCTATCACGGAAAAATTCGTTACTTACAGTCCATGATTAAGTCCTTGACATCGTTTGCGGTGGCTCCAATGACTGACCAAGTGGAAGATTCCCAATAGTCTGTGCCGGCAGGGCAAGCGCATGGTAAGACTGAGTCAGTGGAGCATCTTGGAAGGTAGTCTCTTTCTCTTCTATGCGCAAGCGCTGTTGAAGCCAGTATAGAGTAAATAGTGATAGTAGTAAGGAACTTCATTGTGATTGGTACAAGAGGCTACAAGTATATTTCAAAATGCAAGTGAGACTGCAAAGGAAGATCTATCTGAACCTGGGAAGAGATGAGATGATATAAGGGTAGAAATCTTCATACAATTCAGCCTACCTACATTGAGACTATCTTCATCCCGTTGCTCTTACGATTCAGATGCCTGAGGAGATTTTGAATAAGCTGAGCTGAGCACTTAGGAATGATCCGCATTTTGGCCGAATTTCTCAGTTCATCGGGCAATGTGGGGTGGGTGAGACATTCTTTTGCTGGGTGTTACCGATGGCTGACGGTCGGGTCAGACATACTTAGCCGCCACTCGCTTCCGGTCTCACCCCTCTATTTGTGCAACTCGTGCCAGCTTCAATCTCCCCTTGAAAATCTTTTGCTGACTGCAGGTGCGTAGTATTGCTTTACAAACACGTTTTCGCATCTCTCGGAAGCTTACAGAAAAACGGTGTCAGCTTATGTGATTCAACAAAGCTCTTAGTGTGACTGGATCTTGTTTACCAGCATATGTTATAAATGGCATGTCACCCAGGGGGGCAATAAAATACTAGGATCCTACAATTAAAATCTTGGGATGACATTCCCTTAGCGGAATCCGAAATCAGAGCGAGCATTTCCATATATCGCCGGAAAATTGAAAAGATATACCAAGGAATTTCCGATCTCTCTTGGATGAGCCTTGAGTGGATATTCCTGTCGCCTGAAAATCTAAGCCCGATCGAAACAGTAAAGCTTGCTTTTCCATCAGAGCCTTTTACTCTACTAATAGGTGGCTTAATAGACGGGAAATATGAGTGCACGAGTGTTCCTTGAGCGGCTCGAGAACGAGAGACATTCTCCCCTTGGAGCTTCGATAAATCATCCTTCGAAGCTTATGCCAGAACGAGTCAGATATTAGTGGGAGTATTGAGTGGGAATGATCCTTTGGGCGCTCATGGCTGAGCAGTGAGCAATCTAGGAATGAATTGAGCCAGGGAGTTGCTAGGCATCCCGTCGCAGAACGCGTTAGATGAGAAGAAAAATCTGAACTTCTTGTCGGACACGCCGTTTGGTTTGCGGCAGAAAATTTCGTAAAATGGTTGATCCAAGGAAGCAATCTCTCTATAAAAGAGCAGTCGCTCTCTCAGATAATCTTATGGTCTCCTGTTTCGTGGTACTTGAGACTCTACTACCAACATGAAGCTCATAATATTTTCTTGTTATTTTCTACTAGCAAATCTCCCATTCATTTCGGCAACCTATAGTCATGGTCATAACGATACTCAGGCAGAGGCATCAAAGCAGATCAACAAATGGCAGAATCAGTATGATCACTACATCAGAAATTCAATCAAACACCAGAGAACAGGATGCACACCTCAAAACATAGTTTATCGTCAAGAATGGTAACTGCCATAAATATTTCGAGCAAGTGATCACATGTACTGATTTATCCTTAGGGGGTCGCTCTCAGAACGCTCACGAAAAGATTATATTAAGGCGGTCCAATGCCTGCAATCCAAGCCTCCTAAGAGCTCAAAGGAGGACGTACCGGGTGCACGGAGTCGATACGATGATTTTAGTGCTACCCACATTAAAGTTACTCCTAATGTTCATTTCAGTGTAAGCCATCAAACTTCTTTAATGCAAAATTCAGAGACCACAGACATTAATCATAAACATAGGGTCTCTTTTTCCACTTCCACCGCTACCTGGTATGGCTCTATGAAAAGGCACTCCGTGAAGAGTGCGGCTACCATGGCTACCAACCCTACTGGGACTGGACACTCTCCTGGAAAGATCCCCGAAAATCCACTGTCTTCAATGGATCTCCAACATCTTTGGGTAGTAATGGAGCTCCTATTCCCCAACGCAACAGTACCACCATCTCCGCATTTGGACTCACCTTTGCGATACCACCCGCCACTGGTGGTGGCTGCATCTCTGGTCCTTTTTCAAATTACACTGTTAGTCTCGGACCCGTCGCTTATGCCCCCCATGGTCCTGACCACGGTCTCGGGTATAATCCACGCTGTCTGGCGCGAGATATCTCACTAGTCTGGGCCAATAACACCAAACCTACCGATATCGTGAATCTCATACAGAATAGTCACGACCTGGGTACATTTGATACGATTCTCGAAGCCATAGACGGAGTTCATGCAGGTGGACATTTTACCATGGGTGGGTTGGGCCTAGATGCATATGCAAGTGCTGGAGATCCGGCTTTTTGGTTGCATCATGGAATGGTGGACAAAGTTTGGGGATTGTGGCAGAATTTGGATGCGGAAGGGAGGACGAAACAAGTTTATGGGACGAGCACTGCTTTTAATGGTGAGTTATCTTTTGCTTCCAGGATTGAGTTTCACTAACGGTTTGCAAAGTACCTCCCAGCCCCAATGTTACGCTTGATACACTAATTGATTTTGGAGTTTTGGCACCCAAACAGAAGGTTAGTAGTTTGGTGTCAACTATCGATGGGCCGTTTTGTTATGCTTATATTTAAATGAGTTGTGTTGATGAATGATTACCTACTTATACTTTGAGGCGAGATATGTCACCTGTATCTTATGTTCCATTATTAGTGAATTGTGAATGACCAAGCCTAATTTTGAAATCAAGATTGGTCTGCACTCAATCATTCGACATTCAATATGATAATGCGGGGCACTTAAATACTGATTATTAATTCACGGGAAAAATCAAACTGTCACGGTCAATACATCATGCACCTCTGAAGAAGTATAGGATTATGGCTTGGAATTGTGATCGCTACTATTTGCAGACATGAACCTCGTCATGACTCTTTCATGCCAGACTTTTAATCAATTCCTCCAATTCATCCTGAGTCAATTGTTTGATTCCCAAAAGGTCGTTGTCCAATTTGTGATCGGCCTCGAAGTTCGATCCATATCCCTCACCCCAGATCGCAGCGATGATGAATTGAAAAGCGAATTTATCAGGGTTTGGCTGCGGTTTCTTCAATTCTTCCCATGCACCTGCTACAATATCATCAACCGACGCAACATTCTCTGTCCAACCCTCTGAGCCTAAAGCCTTCTTTCCAATTGCGGCGAGGTTCTTGAGTGTAGTCGCATAACTTTGAACATAGACAGCACGGTTCTTCGTCTCTTCTGGATGCTTAAGTACACCGACTACGGCTCGTCCAACGTCGGGAAGGGTAGTAGTACTGAAAGTTCGATCACCACCATCGTAAAGGGTGATGCTCTTTCCTTTTGGGCTCATCACGAATCCAACTAACATACCCCAATCAAGGAATGGGCCATTAACTACAAGAGTGTATGACAATCCGCTTGCAACATGTTTCTTGAGAGCATTCTGGACCGTGACTTTAGGCTGGAAAACTGGCAAAGCTCCGGTGTTCTCTCTTGGCGTATTGGAACCAAACTCGGATGGGATGAATCGCTTTACATGAGCTTTGGCTGCTGCTTCAACTAGGAGAAGTTGTTTGTCAAGAACATTGGAGGCAAGAGTAGATACAACAGCATCCTGACCAGTGAGGGCACTAGTGAGTGATTCGAGGGATTCATAATCGACAGGCTTGACTGTGACAGATGAGGGGAAGTTGTGAGTGCTGGATTGTCGAGTGAGGACAGTGACTTGGTAGCCAGCTTTGACAAGTTGATCAAGGATTGCTGGACCAAGATTACCAGAGGCCTGAAAATGCAGATGTTAGGATCAGTTCGAGCAGAAAAGGCCATGGGGGTAGAATCTTACTCCAGCTAATGCGACTTTTGTGATTCCAGACATATCTGTAGAAAGTAAAATATCTTTGTGTTCTGTTATTCCAGGTGGATGTCAAGAAAAGGAAGTAGCAGATTAAGTGTTCGTCGATGAAGTAGTATGGCAACTTAAATACGCTGTCTACCCTGTTACTTCGGGGAATGATGAGGGAGGAGGGACCCGATTACAAATCTCTTTTGGTGCTACAACAATGCTGTTGTTTGTAAGCATAATGCCTTTATGGTATAATCGGTCTTTGTAACATCTCACGTGGCATCCCACATGCCACCGGCAGCTATCTATCCCTTGCTTTAGCTCAAGTATGTCACCGTATGTGGACTGACTACCCATCGTATGAGGCGGAAGAGGCTAGAATATGTATTGTAAGCTGACTAAGTCATGCATCTCATGATTCTCATCGTTTCTAACCCTTTGAGTCGTTTTTAATCCAATCATGATAGATCAGCCACTGGTGAGGTTGGAATGCTAGATGTGGCTGATGTTGGATTTATTACCTTAACCTTACATAATCACACACACTTTCGGCTTCACGAGCAATCAAAGCTGCTCCGCCCGATTCAACAACTTCTCTTTGATACATCAAGCCTATCAAAGCTCAGAGACTTGCACTACATGTTCTCATTCCCCCTATCAAATCTATAGGGATGCAGATTTTTATACTTACTGCTACTATGCAAAACACAGGTTTCTCGCCCTCGTATCCAGAGCTTGGCTAATAATAAACTGTGCCTGCCAGGTCACTCTTCTTTCAACCTTACCTCATATTCTTTTCCCATTTACTTCAATACTTTTGTCACAATCCACCGGCAATAATTTGCTCACAGAACCATGGCACAGACTGCTCCCACTACATATTTTACCCCGCAAGGAGGAGATGCGTTACTTCCAACCTCGACGCAACCAATAACAAAACGCATCAAATGCAACGTTTCTGAATGCGGAAAGCTCTTCAGTCGCAAAGAGCATCTTACTCGACATATGAAGTCACATGATCCTAAATTTCAGCATGAATGTCCTGTGTGTGGGCGACGATATGCACGAAGGTAATTATTAAGCCCTCAATCATTGGAAAAATAGTCGAGCTGATCATCGTCTTTAATACATTTAGTGACGTATTGAAGCGACATATAGACCACCATACTCAGAACTCAAGCACCAAACGTACGATGGTTGCGTGCAAATCGTGCCATGAACGAAAGCTCAAATGTGATGATACTTCGCCATGTCGATCATGCATTCGTACCTCAACAGATTGCAGCCGGCTCGTTGAGGGTTGGAGTACGCGTGTAAAAGTCGTCAGTGCAAATACAAATGAGACTGTCGTCAGGACTGATCTGACCAACGATAACGATTCACTGCGAAATTCTGATCTTCCACAACCTTGGTTTCAATATGGAAATCCAACGTCACCGTTACCTTCATACTCTGATGCAACTCTAAATTTCTTATTCCCGAGTGAAGTTACTCCAAATGGGGTCTTACCGTGGGGTCAACATCTGACCCAAGGGGAAAATCTTACAGATCTTTTCGCCATGCCTCTGTCTGACGATACATCATACTCTCTGCATACGAACAATGACCCTCTCAAGTCATGGATGAACACAACGCGTTACGACGTCGAATCTAGTGATAGGACTATGTCAAAATTCGAATCACAATCACCGATGTCATCGTCGTCTTCAGATCAAGATTATTTATCAGAATTACGCAGGACATTGGCTCAAGATTCGGCCCATATGGATCAGCTTCTCGAAGTCTATTTTACTAAAATTCACCCATATTGGACGATCTTGCATGCTCCGACATTTAATTCTCAAAATTCTTCCCCCATCTTACTAGGTTCTATGTTGATGCTTGCCAAATGGCTGGATGGGAATACGAACCATGAAAAGCTTGCATCAGTCGTATTTGAAGCTATATCAGCAGCCCGATTCGTAATTAATGCCTCCGAAAAGCGGCTTGCATTAGACTAACTTAAGTACACAGGAATCTAATATGTCACTTGATAAGGAGATTGATCAATCTTCGCTCCAAAATCTACAAGGTATTCTTTTGTACGTTGTATATACTATTTCTCTCTTGGTAAGTTACATTGTGAAAAAATGGGGACATATGTCTTGCACTCATCGTTCACTACTGACAAAATGATAAGACTACCAGAGGAATGTCATCGAGAGCCGTCCATCTTAACGGTGCTCTAATATCAACTTGCCGCCACGCAGGTATATTCAATGGGCAGAATACGTATTATGATCTCGGACAATGCCCATTCGATCTTTGGCTGGTACAAGAGCAACTTCATAGGTAGCAATCTTCTCTTTCCGTTTATGCACAGCCGATTCACCTCTAACATGGAATAGGCTTGCATTCTCGAGTCTAAGAGTGGATGCTTATCTGAGCGTACTAATGGACTATCCACCATCTGTTCGATATCAGGAGATCAGTATTCCTCTTCCGAAGTCTACGAAACTATGGACTGCTTCAACTGAGGAAGAGAGGCGGAGACTTCAATGGAACGAGCCTGCAGGTCGCGAGAAAGCCTTATTCTGCTTTCTCATGCGAGATATGGTTGATGATAGCGAGACTCGCTCAGTCTCCTATCATCTCACCGATAACGACTATCATCTGGGGCTTTGTTCTCTCCAAATTGGGACGTGGGAAACAGCTCGCGAAGCCTTCTGTTGTTGTGATTCGGATGAGCTAATAACTGACCCAAAGCGCAGCGATCCCATTAATCGATGGAGGGTTCAACTCGATCGTTGGCGCACATGCATGGAAGAACATGCTCAATTACGCCCGAACACCATCTCTACTGAAATCAGTCATAATTGTATATTTCTAAAACTGAACCTCATACTATGGCATATATCGGCCCTCACGGTTCATGCGCCATTAAAGCTTTTACAGCGACAAGGATGCTGCTTCAAATGTCGTCCCGGAGCCGGCTTGACTTCACAAAGAACAAAAGCGCGTCTAACCAGCTGGATGTATTCACCGCACCCCCGCACTGCTATTTGGAACGCTGCTCAGATATGCCGGCTATCTGAAGAAAGCTTCTCAGATAGGCAATCTAATACTGGTCCTCTGCTCAACCCGCTTGCTATACCCGGAATACTGAAGAGCTCAATCGCTGTTTGTTCCTATGCATATCACATTCGTGCTTGTTTCAATTGTACTGGCTTGCCAGGAGAGTCGATTGATATATTCAATGCACACAACGAAGATGTCGCTTTAAAGACTTGGAGGGAGCAGGGAATTGGAATGGCGACCTGGGGTGCAGAAGCAACTCCAGTGTGCCAATGTACATTCAAGTCGCTGGAGTTGTGGTTTCGGGAGAGGTTAGCGAGAGATCCAGGTGCTGAGTCGCAATTTTCGTCATTCCTCGCAGGCTTGGACGAATGAAAGGGGTTTTTCGGTTACACTAAAATGGTTCAAGACAAAAAAATTTGAAATACGAAATAATTAAGGTTGGAAAACGAGAAGTAATAAGATAGAATATGTGGATAGACAAGGCCATATTTCTTATCTTGGAGCCAAGAAATGAGGGATTGTGAACCGACTGGAAAGTACTGATTTCGATTCAATGTTCATGCTCGAACAAAAGTTCGGTGGCCAGGGTAGAAAAAATCAACATAAAAGTTACATTTTAGCAACATAATCTGAAACGAGATTAGATTACTTACGATGAGTGAAACACAACATCGTACATGGCTAAACCAGTCTACCCAAAACCCGATTCTTTATTGAGAAAACCGGGTGATCACCAATGTAATATAATCGAGCAAGGAAAGGAATTGATCGGTGACGAAAGACCATCCTCAAGAGTTGTCACGCATCTGAATGAACTTTTATGGGTTGTGTGGTATAACCTTGTTACATTGTTTTTGGGCCTATCTCAGTAAATACGGTTTTAGCATCCGCATCAATTCTACCTATCTACCAGGGCTATTCCCATAGTGCTGGTAGCTAAGGACTCGGTGTATTTTTCTGTCAAAGTAACTTTGGAATCGAATACAAGAACATCAGAAATCTAACAGCAAGCACTTGTTTCTTCTGCTGCATCGAATTCGGCTTTTAGAGGGCAGAAAATGGTAGTAGGAACAAGGATGCCTAAAGTGTGCTTTTCCACGTGAGGCTCCTATGAATTGCACTGTGCTTACTGGAATGTAGCTTCAAGTGTTAGCTTCGATTCCCCTCATCTCACGATTGTTGTGAAGCAGAACATGGCGCGGAAAGTAAAATGATAGGTTTTTTTACTTTTCCACGTTGTCAGTATAGCCTCCTCTCATCTGAATCTACGGTGATGCATATTAGTGATGTCGCTTCTGCTAGTTTTGTCAAATCATGATTGGATTTCTTTTATCAAGGGCATATTTTCTGTGTGATTGCGATAATGGCGATTCGCGGGCCAAACTTTAATTTCATATCAACAAGCGTGACTTTTGTATGGGCGACCACAGAAGCTGTCAGTGTCAATGCCACCGATAGCATCAATCCGCATATTGGGATACACAATAGCGACCCGAAGGAAGTGGAACCTGGGTCTTCTATGTCTGTATCTTCGCAATTCTCCGCCTTGAAAGTCCTTTGGTCGATTACCCAAACATGTATAGGGTCTTATACTTTGTACCGATCAAGGGGCTCGTAGATGGATATCTATGGTTATGCTGTATTCGGTTCATTAGTCATTCCGTATGTGATTTCTAGTATAATCAATCTCGGAAGCTTGGTCAGTAGACAATACGACAATGTCTTTCTAGTTCATTCATCAATCATGGACGAAGCAGTGGCTCGATGAGGAATTTTGAATGGCGTAGTCGGATCTGTCGATCGACTAGCGGGTGACAACGAAGATACTCGAGGCGAAGATGAGCTTGGAAAGCTCGGTAATGAGACTGTTGCATTCAGGGGCAATAAAAACGTGCAAGGAAGATTCACCTGCGAAGTCAGCCGGCTAAGGACTCTCCCGAATACACTCTCATGCCTTCAGAAACAACAGTTTCTGCTACACCTTCGGCCCAAACTAAAATGTCGAAACGATTTCTCCTCACAATATTCCAAGATCCCAAACCCGAAAGATGTCTCGCACGTCAACTCAATGCCCAAAAGAAAGAAAAAAACGCGCGCTCAGCATTCCGTCACATGGACCTTTCACGCACCTCCCCCCCCCTCTATTCACTTCAAACCCATATAGCTCCCTATATCATAATTTACATTCTAACCGGCTGGCAAAAAAGGCAAGCGACATACCAATCCACGTTTACAATTCACTGGTTATGCTCGGATAGACGTATGGATTGACGATTGAGAAATTTGAAAGGCATACGAGACGAAGTTATTGAGGATGGATTTCGCTTTCTGTAGTAATTTTTATAGCTGGGGCTCGGTTGGAGGATTGGTCATGCCCAGCAGATGTATGAATTTGTACTTTGTGGGCCGTTATGGGGTGAAATAGCACGGGTCGCTAAGATTGTGTCTACGGCGACATTGAAGGTTAGTTTTTAGAGGAATACAAACCCTGATTTAACAATCTTTGTCTTAAGTGGATTCTCAATATGACACAAAATATGTCAGGACGTGCCAGCTTAAAATACTGAGAGCATATGAAATCAGCCATGAGTATAGCAATATCCATGTGAGCTTCAGATATTTGGAAGACATTGTTCAAGATTATGCCAGACTACCACACACTATTGACTCGGGACAAAGTAGTTTCGAATCATCGCTGTGGTGAATCACTAAGAAAACAAAAAAAAACCCACACTCGAAAAGTAGATCACAATTCAACTGGGCTTATTAGATAGTAGATATTCACTGGAACGGTGTTATATTACGAGAAATCTGATTATCAAGGTGATCGGAATTTTCATGCATAAGATGAATACTTGGCACACGTCAGTTTGTATTTGATAGAAGATGTATATTTGTATTGCATTCTTTGCAATTCAATAACCAAAATGTATATGGGAACAGTAACCTTGATAACAATGTATACAAAACGTGACGCTGGTGCTCCGTCATCTTGATTTCTTCGGCGAGATTTTTCCCAATCCATCACCAGATGACGAAACGAAGGGGTTAATTCCGCAGATCCCCCTCTATGCATCGATGGATTCGATGGTTTTATTCCATCCTCGAAGAAATTCTTCATGGGAGCGGATTTGAGATCCGCAGTTTTTCGGCGTAGAGCATAGTCCCCGTGCGAAATCTCCAATTGAGGTGATCAAGTGACGACATATCATCAAAAGATGCGTTGTAGTGGTGAGGGTAGTATATTAACTTCCTTTCCATCTGTATCGCTTATAGGAATGAAGGTCAGAAGACTGCATTTGATCTCCCAATATAGAGACATCAAAGCCCTTCATCGTTGAAAATCTGATCGGCCTTCTTCAATCCCTCCTGAATTTCCCTCCCCGTCAACTTATACTCCGTATCCTTCAACGCCTCGTCAACACGTGAGATACTTCTCGTCACTTCTTTCTCATATAACCCCACGATATCCCATTTATCGCGACAGCGCTGGCAAAAGACTTGCGTGGGTTGAGGCTTGGCAACGATGATGCCAGGCTTGGGTTTGCATTTCCAGGTGAGGGGAATTAGTCTGTTGCGGTAGAAGGCTATGTTGTGGGTAGAGCAACCGACCCAGAGAGTGGGGTCTGAGGGGGAGGGGCGGTGGTGGCAGAGGTAGGTGGCTGGGTTGCACATTTTATTTTGGGAAGATGTGAATTGGTGGAGTTATTTGGCGGTGTGGTGTTGTTGCACGATTCTGCGGTATTCTTCTGTTGTGTGGGTGTTTGATGATGGTAAGAAATTTGATTCTAGAAGTTAATGTATTTGAATCTGCATGCAAAGAGGCAGTTCTTATAAGGGATTTATTGACCGTACTAAAAATCGTGGTTGAATAGGTATGCTGTACCATTGCTAGAACCGTGGAGAAGCAGCCGTACAGAAGAAGTTTACATTCTGGACCATACCAAAATTACATAGGTTATCGTTTATGGAACAGAAGATAAAGCATCATCATTATATGACCCACTCAACCTTGGAGACTGGCCTGATATCATATAAAAGGGAGAGAAAGTATCTGTATATAATGTGACTGAGGAGCAACATCTAGATGTAAGGACGTTAAGAAATGGGACTCAAATAAGTTTAAATGCGGGACATATCTCATGAATTCATAAAGGTTATATAAGCTTTAAGTTGTTTGGTGAATTGGTTTGCTATTAATTTGCCGATTCACTAAAAATGGTTTTGTCGGATTGTCTGATTGATTGAAACAGAACACAGGGCGAAGATGTATATCGAGACAAAAAGAAGGTTTGCATAGGTACCAAATGATTGGTTCAAAATGTTTCCATGTTTTACAGGAAGAGCATTAAATATAGAGTGAGAATTCATGAAAGCACCTGGAAAATTTGGGTTCATTTTGAACATCGCAGCAGGCTTGATAGGATAAGATGACATCGGATGAGACTCCTCAATCTTCGAAACACAAGTCAAAACATTAAATTAAATCATAAATAAGCTACAATTCCAAGACCGGCAAACAATCCAGAAAGCCCAATCAAATGAGTGACGATATCAGAAGCATAATCTGACTCCAACTCTCACTCATCATCGCTATATATTCACACAAAGCAAAATTAAAGACGAGCAGTAGCAATAGCACTGGTTTCACCAGGAGCATGATAGTTGGGCACCTTCATATCGAGCGCTTTACCACTATAGCCGAGATCTTCAGCAACGAGCATGGAGCACTTCTCGCCGATGAGAAGAGCAGTTGAGACTATTACGCGTTAATAAATATCATCCAAATGATGTAGGTGAAAAGGCATACAGGTGTTACATCCAACATTATCAGGGCAGATTGAGAGATCTGCAACCTTGAGACCCTTCACGCCATGAACATTAAGACGCTCGTCAAGAACGCCATGTTTGACGATGGAGTTTCCTTCGCGTGGTGCCATCGAACATGTCTAGTTTGTGTCAGATCGTAGTGCTGCGCATTGGAGAGGTGACTTACACCGAGTGAATGCCAGGTTGTCTCTACATGTCTCTTTACCCACTCTTCGATATGCTTGATATCTTGCTTGCTATACTTAAGGTCTTCTTGTAAATCTCGTTGATTGCTGTTGAGGTAGGAAACCTGCGGTGGTTTTCCTGCTTCTAATGGCATTGACCACTGTTGCTTGTCAGCTTGCAAATATTTCGGACCAGTGATATGAAATATCAAAGTTAGAACTTACAGAACCATGTTGAATACCTGCAGTTACATTTCCTGGAAGGGCGTAGTGCTTGGTTGTTAGCAAGTCCATATCTTTAGCTCGAGCCGGTGAGTCGTATGCGTAGAATGGATGCATGTTCTGGACTTCGCCTGCATATGCATCCATGCGGCGGGCGGTTTCACCTGTTTCCAATCATCAATATATGACTATATTGCTATGTAGAGAGACTTACGAGATTTAATATATCCCCAAACCATTGGTGCCATGTCTCTCTCATCATTCATGAAGCCAGCATCAAAGTCAGGTGCCTCGTATGGATCTGGAGAAACAATATGAGTCTCCCCACGAGAGAATGGGTATTCGAGGAAGTGGAACATCGTGAAGAAGTTTCCAGGTGGCCTAATAATCTGTCAGACTAATCTTGTGGGCCATTAGGTTCAAATAAAGGCTGACATCAACATATGATCGCCAAACCAACCAGCAATGACTGAATAATGCATCACTGGCTTATCAGGTTTGTTCTTGAAATAGCTGTCCCAACCCGACCTGAAGTGTGGCGTTGGCCAAGATTCCATTTCCTTCAGTTCCTCCTCAGTTGGACGAACTTTAACGCCGGCATCAATGCCATTTGTGGCAAGTGGACCGGTACCCTTGAGGTTCCATTCGTCAAAGACGGCTTTTTGAACCTCAGGAACACCCCTGGCAAAGTCATCAAAGCTCTCAGTTCCGGGCTTAGCTCGGTAGACTTGTATATATTAGCATGGATTGAAAGAAGGAAAGAATTGGGAATAATTCATACCAGAGAACGTGAGATAATGATCTTGGAAATTCAAACCAACACCAGGCAAGTCAACAAGAGGTTTGACACCAGCCTTTTGTAACTTCTTTGGATCACCAACACCACTTCGTTGCAAGATCAATGGCGATGATAGTGTACCACCCGAAACAACTATTTGCTTTCGTGCACGAAAAATACGAGAACGTTGCTGTTGACAATTAAACTAAGTATGACTCAGTTATTTATGGGAAAATGACTTACATTTGGGTGAAGTGGCTTCGTAGGGACAGTTTGTACGCCGACAGCTCGGCCATTCTGGATGATCACTTTGTCCACTTTTGTGTTGCACATGAGGTGAAGATTTGAGTGCACAGCTCTGGTGGAATGGATGTAGGCATGTGCGGCGTCGCTACGTCGACCGGTCTAAAACAATGTTAGAATAATCATTCGACAACACGAATAGATTTGCACACGTCTCTATTAATCCATTTAAGCCAATGTTCGGCGCCGCTGATACAATTGTGAGCGAGCTAATTCAACTATCCGAGGGGAAAGCATGGCTTACTGTGCAGTAACAAGATCTTGCAAGTCATCAGTTGTGGGGATCCCTTGAGATTCGGCAGCACGTAAGAAGTCGTGAGTGATTGGATAAGTGTGGTTCCCAAATGAGACCTTTATGGGTCCATCAAAACCGTGTAGGTCCCTGAAAATGTCAGATGTTTATCCACTCAGGAGATATATCCACCAACCTGTTATTGCATGCCCGCTGATATGTTTCGTGCTTCCTCATTAATGGAATGAGCTCTTTTGTAGACCATCCTTTAGCTTGGAAGTCATCGTAGTCGGAAGCAGATGCTCGTGTATACATCATGAAGTTTATGGAGGAACCTCCGCCGAGGATATGTGCGCACGGAACAACAGCTTTGCGACCAGCTAGCCATTCTGAAGGCCGGGAGTAGTAGAATGAAGCTGTCTTGCTGTCCAGCTTCATGTTCCTGGGGTCTGCAACTATTAGTGAACTGCAATTGAAGAGATATGACATAAACCTTACAAATGCCGGGGCGGAACACCCATGGGTTGTTAAGATTACTCTCGCCAGCTTCGATGAGGAGGACTTGAAGATTGTGATCAAGATTTGCAAGTCTGCAATCCAATTAGTCCTGAGCTCACAATTGAAGGGAGCCAAACGCACCTGCCAGCAATCACACAGCCAGTGCTTCCACCACCACAGACAATGATATCAAACTCATCGGGGATGGTCATCCTGGTTGTTCACTCGAATTTCTTGATATTGGGCGTTTCTTGTAATTTTTGAAGCCGATAAAGGCTATATTAAAGATGAGGAATCAACGCGGTCTCCTCTGTCTTCGATGTATTATATGTCTTGGTCCCGGATGTTCGGAGTAAACCATCAAAAGTTTCCTGTGGCATGAGCCATATTTCCATATCGCATATGATAACATTGCATCATCCTTCGACTTTTATTGGCCTCCTAATCTGTCATTAGCAGTGGGAGCAGTAAACCAAGAGCAATCAGACCATAGCAAATTTTGCTACCCCTCTTCTTGTCTCACCATAAGATGACCGCACTGAATGGGCATCAATTGTGATTGACGCGCAAATTCGGGACGCTGACGCAGCATAAGTCCGTACATACAAACAAAAAGGAGAGGAGTGCTCCATCTGACATGATGTATTTGACGTGAGAATGTTTGATCTGCGGTCGTAACAAGAGTACTTTGAGTTTTACCCCGCAGTGGCTAACATACGTAGGCAACATCTATTCATCAAAGTTCCAATCAAGCATCAAATAGAGAATGGGGCCAATTGAGTTTCAGCATATATCAGTGTGACACAATTTATATCCTTGGTATCTAATGCATAACAGACTTCTGCCAAATTGATAAAGGTTTGGATGTTCAATTGCTCAAAATTGACACTCATTTCCGGGCTATTCCCATTCCCCTCTCTGCCTTTCAAAACATGCGCTTCCGGTTGACCGTCGATAGTTCCAAGATTCGAGTTGTCTTTAGCAAGCCGCGTAGGATGCTGTCCATGAGGTACATTGCTGTTGCCCGAATCTTGTTGAGCGGTGATGGGTAGGCAAGGATTAAGAAAGGTTGTCGTTGGAAGATCCGAACAAAACACTCGTAGCGTATTGCGGGGTCAACGCCGCTTTTAGTCAGACACTTTTCCACCACTACTTGTACCTCAGATCTCATACACAAGTTACTATAGCATTAGATCAAATAACATAACATAAAAACAAAGTGCAACTTGCATTATTAGCTTTCAAATACTATAGAATTTGATTGCCCATTTGTATGTTCCAGGCATAGACGGGAGCATTCATGCGAGGACGCGTCAATTTAGAAGCTTTTAGACCTCTATTGGAGTTATGATAACCATCCTCAATGGACTATCAAGACATAAGAATGCTGGCTTCGGTGTAGCCTATCATGACGAGGATCTTGGAGAAGTAAAATCTGGTATGGTTAGAATATGGGAAGTGCATTGGATGAATGGGGGGGTTTCCTCACGAAATTAGAGTGCTGCCGGACCATTGTGTGAAGATCCCAATAGCTGATGCGAGGAGTACTGTCGTCTCATTCCGGGTGTACTGAACATCGAAATCCAAGATCGCTGGAGCAGCTTATAGTTCTAGTTTGATGGTTGTTGCCATCTGAATCATTTCAGCACGAACAAATACCGAATAACGGTTTCCTTCCGCATGATACTTGACCAAGATATCGAGTGCTTCATCTCTTCTATTCTTGCTAATAATATATAGAGGATTTATCTGGCAAGAAAATCAGGGGATTTTAACCCAATGATGTCAAATGTGAGAAGATACCCACAAAACGAAGAGAATTTGCACAAGTGATGGACAAGCTTGAAGAAGTGAAGGTATTCTCCATCCCAATCGGTACTTATGTTCGCAGTGCGAAGTGAATCGAGAAGCAATCAAAGTCCCTAAAAACAAAGATGTGCTGAAAAGAGAAGTCATTACTGGCCGTTCCTTAGGGTATGCTAATTCACCAAGCATTGCTGAGCCAGAGACGATCGCAAAGACAATACCAAGCCCAAGTAACATTCTGGTACTGGTGTACATGGTAGCTAACTTTCACGTGAGTAGGTACCCCTAAAAATCGTTGGAGAATCGCACCGTTAACCGAAAAGCCTTGAAGAAAAGACTTAATAACCATAAGAATAGACCCAAATATTATGGACCACCGACGCCCAAAATGCTTAGCGAGCATTGGTACAAAAGGCACCGAAAAAATAGCACCCAAGCTATACGGAACCGTTACAATACGCAAAAGCTCTGCCCTCAAAGCATATGTCGACTTTCCCGCTCCATCAATCGTAGCCTCACAAAAATCTGCACTTCATCAATACCCACCTATTCAAAAGGCTCCTTACACACAGAACTCACATTAATTCCAGGAAGGAATAAACTGCAACCTATTAAACATCTGCGAGTCAAATCCCTCAGTCATCTCAATCCCCGGGTGCAATAGGAGATATAAGACTCTAAAATTTCTCTTCCTCAGGCTATCCTCGTCCAAAATCCTTGTAAGCGCGGGTTCTGCTTCATGTCCCAAATAGACTAGATCAATTCCCACTGAAAATTGAGTCTTGAAATATGCAAAAATATTGAAGGATATTGTAACCTAAAATGACAATATTTTAGATTCTTTGGGTTCGGCGTTAAGGTGATTGAGGAAGGTGGTACTATTGTCAATGTGCTAGACGCGGAGGAACTAAACGCAAATTGAATGCGCCCGGTCGTGCGGGCTTAAATTTCAAATTTCCGCTGCAGTGATTTCAGGGATTCTTCGACCCCTCGCCAAATGCGATGCCAGCGTTTTGGACCGAGGATTTCTAGGTCGCTGGTTAAATTGGTCGTGGGGGTCATGCGACCGGTATTTGAAATATACAGAATGTACTGTATATCAAACGATCATGTGCGGGTAGGATGGAAATTAGGAGACTCTATCACATGCAAAAGAATATCATTATTGTCTCCTTCTATTTTCGTATCCAAAGCCGGGGTTCCTGCAGATAATTGATGCGCTGTAGAGAGATAATGCAAGTCAACATGGGACGTGGAGATACTCTAGAAGAGGGTAATTCCTTCTGTTTCACTGCATATGTATGCACGGAATTGAACAATATGGCGGGCTGATAAGTCTAGGAAGATGACTTGTCTCCGAAAAGTTTGAGTTGCAATGAGTCAGGACCGACTAAGTGCGAGAAGCAAGTATCGTTGTTGTTGTATGTACAAGAAGCAAGCATGCTCATGTATTTTGAAATGGTGGTTCGGCGACCCCCGATTCCAAAAGCCCCCATTCCTGAACCACCAAATCTTTATCCCCCGACTCAGAGTCATTTTAATATCCCTTTTTGATTGTATATTTGGCCTGGGCAATATTTCTCCCACATTCTATTTGAGTCTTTGAGTAGGATCTTGACGATCTGACCCCCAGAGGATAGAGTTCTTAAAGTAAGGGTTTCTGCATGATTTTGCAAAGTCTAACACTTTTCCATCTGATTGTCTAAAACATATTCTTTCGGACTCGTTCAATCCAGCTACAGCGTAGCCCCAGATACCTTGTTCTAATGACTTCCATTTCTTCAAGTCTTTATGGAATACGCCAAAACTCACATGCGTTCCCCCAGGTACATAGCTTTGAAAGCCTAAGTTTTGCATTCTGCCAGTTCTGATCCACCAGCCAGATTGTAGAAAGGCTCGTAAAATGATGTATCCGCCCATTTGTGGACTTTACGATCTTCACCAAAATACAGAATGTCCTTGTCATAATTCAAGTATATCATCGGAGGAACACTAATATCCGGACTAGTTCGACAAGTCATGCCAAAACAGAGCTCATATTTTTGTAAGGCAAGCTTTCGACAAAGAGAGCAAATATGGAGTGCAATAGGGATTGGTGTAGGTGAGATAAATCCGGTCCATTAATGCCTGTGGCCTCTTATGACACAGTCTGTTCTAGGAGGAGGTCATGAAGTAGGGATGACTCTTTGACCGTGCACTACGACTACTCGTTATCCTTCAAGCTCACACACGAGTTCCCACATGTAAGTTTGAAGCTTAGAAGGAAGTTTTGAAAAATAGACGAATCTTTTGTTGTTACAAAAAGCCTTGCTAGCGCCATATTGTGTGATAGATTGGGCCAATGACAATATTGAATTCGAAGATGATGAAGCATGGGTCTCGTCAATCAATGACTGGGGTGCAACATAGCTGCATATTATCAGTACACGGGAAATTTTGATATTAAAATACGTAATCGCAACTCAAGCCATCATGTTCCTGCCGTTCCTTGTCTATTTCGCAATACGCTCACGATGTTGGAGGGTTATGAAGTAACAGTAATCGCTATCCGAGAGTAGGCGCGGTGTGGGAAATCGGACCTCGTGAGCGATATTATAACCTCAAAAGACTCTAAGCGAAGTGGTGTGGGAGTGGGGTCGAAATCTGTGATTGGGCCAGAACGATGAGTGGCTGAATCTTCAACCCAGTCCCCGAGATCAGTCTGAGTTTTGTCATGACGTGCTTCGAGGCATCGGTACACTCGCCTTAAGAGAAGGGATATGAGTAATGGAAACAACAAACAACAACATATTAGATTTTCGCAAGATAACTCAAGTATGGTGGAACAAGATAGAAAAAGATAGATGCGCCAAAGAGGTTTGTCATGTCGGACTAGTCCAAGTCGCATCTTGACTGGTACTCTTGACTGCTTCTTCAACCTTGGGGTCATCTATTGCATCTCATACATTCAATGCATCCGAACCCAGAGACACGATCGCGTTTACTATTCTCCAAAGAATCTTCACCTAATCTTCCTTATTTCATTGATCGAGACTAGATTCACAATTGCACATTGCCTCATCATAGTTCTAAGAATACCTGTACAACTTTCAAGTTTCCTCGTTTTGCCTTATGAGCCCCAATGTATTGAAGTTTGTGTTCTTCACCTTTCTGATCCGGGACGTAGCTACTTGCGATACTCAACAAAAGCTAAGTCACCTAATAATCTTGCAGACTATAGACAACGAACGGAAATCCTGACAGGAGGAGGAAGGCGATCGGGGAGGCGACAATAGACCAAAACAGACCAAACAAAGCCCTGGGGAAAAAAGCTCGCAGTGTAGGTGCACCTTGAGTGGAATATGCAATGACGCTAACTATATTTTAGAGGGAGCCCGTGAATCATACTGGGAAAAAATGGTAGTAATGCAGCTAGCTATCTAAAGGTTGAGAAAAGAAATATAATTCCCTCTCTGCGCTTTGCAACACTCATCTAGCATTCTCTCGATGGAGTCACTGTCGCGAGGAAACTGTCGGATCTTGGCAAGGAGAAGATGGACGAATGAAGGCTGGGCGAGAGAATACTATGGAGGCAATGAAGGCATGAGAGAAAGCTTATAAAGAGCGGAAGCATTTGGAACATGAGAAGAATGTTTGCACAGACAAGGAGTAAGCCCAACGCTTTTATCTTCCCACTTCACCAGATATTGAAGGGATGGTTGCAATATGGGTCTTCATTTGTTTCAGCTTCCGGTCTCTCACTTTTGCTCACATATCTTCAAGTGTTAGTACTTGAAGAAAATGGCTATTCTCAAACAAATTCAACCTTTGGGATAAACTGAATCTTTCGAGTGAATTGAATTCTAATTCTAACTGAATTGAATCTTTCAAATGCATCAAATCTTGCAATGTGGTTGAATTTTGAACCGAGTGGATTCTTTTTGATCAAAGTTTGAGAAATAGTTGTCTAAAAAACCCAGGATAAGTTGCCGTAAACAGGACAATCAAACAGTTGGAGCAAGCGGTTTCACACATGATAGTATATAGACAACATCACAAATGAAATAAGATAGAGTGAACAGAAAATCTGTGCGATTCTTGACTTCAAGAGAACTGGCCCTTTGCATTTGGTGTGACTTTTATTACCCCTCTTCATGTTTATATCCCCCAGAAAACGCCAAACACCATGCCGATATACATCCATCGAACCTTCATGAGAGAGAATTTCATACTTCGGTGGTAACAACACCGCCAGCCTCCTTCCATTTCTGGACCCGTCGTTTGATATCAGGCTCTGTTTGCTGCATAGGATTCAATCTTCTATCCCTAACCATTGCTCCATAGTTCTCCCCCCATCTCTTCACCAAGCGCTCAATCCATTCTTTCTCCCTCTCACTCTGTTGTCTCTCGCGTTTCTCACCCGCTCGAGATGCCTGCTCCTCCAACATTTGTACAATTTCGTTCTTTGGCGCGGAACCCGCCTCGTCACCGAAACCCTCGAAGCCTTCTTCATCCTCATCATCCGAGTTCAAAGGATCATTCAATGGATTTGCCTGCTTTTCATCATGGATAACTCTTACGATCTTTCCAGTCTCAGGGTCTCTTTCTACTCGCGCTTCGGTTGGTGCAAAGTTTTTGGGGATTGCGTTTGAGATGGCGAGTTTGCTTGCGGTGGAAGTTTTCGATTCTGGTCCTGCTTGCTTCTTTTCGATACCACCGGTGACACTGTTGAGACGACTGGTTAAACCGAGGCGGCGATAGTTTTGTGTGAGTGTTTCATCTTGTCTCCTAAAGTAAGGTATTAGCATTAATTGCGAAGACACAAAACTATGCAGAACAATTACCAGTTTGCAGCGATGATAGCATTGCCCAAGGGATTGACACGCTTGGACTTTGGCTTGAGCTTGATCTTAGCATTTCCAGATCTATTCTTCTTCTTTTGGAGTTCGCGACCCATGTTCTATTATTGCGGATGATATACGGGGTGGTGGAATGAAATTGGTTTGATGATGTATTGGCAGTTTTCTCACTTCGAAAATCTTCACATTGAATTGGAAAAATTCGAAGCTAGCCTTATCAGCTAGCTTATCATCACGTGGCAGAATTTGATGTCTCAGTTAATATCCCGTGACTATTGATCTCGTGACTTTTCTCCTCTTCAACTAACCCTACCTCGGGCCCGAAAGGCACCTTGATCTCATCTTTGGAGAGGGAGACGTAAGCAGTGCCTTAATATATGCTTGAATATCTTCATCTCAAGTGGGCCCAGTACTTACGTATCTGAGCCCGTGATTAGACCAAAAGTACGAAGGTATATCCAATAGCTTTCAAGTAGAAGTCATCACAGCAAACCCTAAGTATGAGGTACAGTATCACTTCATATTATTGCTGTAGATACTGGAAACATTTAGCTATCTACTACGGTATATTTTTATCGACCTGGATTGATTAAGCCGATCTAACTCCTTTTAACCAATCAAAGTTAAGTTATCAGCCTCGCTAAGCCTTTATTAGGGTTTGTATTAGTACATAGTAAGGGTTTTTATAAATCGATTTCACTTCGATTTTACTAATATCCTAATTGGGAATAATTCGAATGATAATTAACTAGAAGGGAGTTGTTCTACCTCGTTCAGCTCTAAAATCTATAATATATAAATACTAGAAAATAATCAAATATTATTTTTATAGTTTTGTATTTTACATCGATCTTGTCTTTATTTATTAGACGTACTATTATTATATCGAATAAATCGTAATTCAATGCTAATCTATCTAATCTACACGAAAATGATGACATGTTTTCCGGGCTTCATCTCCGTCATATTTATGCCCTTCAAGATAATGTGGATATAAGATTCTGAGATATAGATGACTTTGAGGGCGATTAGATACGAATGCTGAAGACGCGTCCGTCTTGCTACGCTACACGGAGGATGGGCAGATCCTGCACCACTTCGTACCCCCACTAAAGCTTGTCTTACCTTTCTCTGCACAATCTACCTCATCCCTCCTTTCTTTAAATTCCGAATAATAATTGGTCAATGAAGGAGGGTCAAGAGCCTGGTGCAACGTTCCATCACAGTCTAACTTAGATTTCTCGCTTCGCGGGTGACTTGAGCAGTAGAAGAATCTCGTGCAAAAGATCTAAACTAACTGCGAAAGAATTTCGGGAGAAAGATGGCAAAATTCGGTAATGAAGAGAGCGATGAGGGGCCAGGGGTAGGATTGTTTTCCGGTAATTTCTTCTTGATGATTTATGTTTGAAACTTTCTTTAAAATAGCCGCGCAATAATCATCAAGAAAATTGTATCATATGATTCGCATCATCAATATTCATCGATGTCGTTAGAGCAACTTAACTTGAGGCCGTCGAGCTACTGAAAAATCATCGCAGAACCTTACGGGTAGAAAAGGTTGGTGAACCTGGCATATCCGAGACATTAGGAAAGATGGCGTGTCGGAGATATTACCCATTTTTGACATCGCTACTTGATTATTAGATTAGATAGGACCACAGCATCTGTACTAAATACTAAGTTACAGACCTTGAAATCTCGATTAGAGTTTTTTTGGCAATTAGGGTTCAGTTCTATTATTGTTTTGTCATGGTTCCTTTACTGTTTTGTTTCCTTACCGATGTATACTACTGCATCATTATTATTGTCAATAATACTCTGCCGCGGTCCTTTTTAAATATTTAAAGTTTTTTAATCGCCTTGAAAACACATGTGATATAAACCACAGTGGTACAATATGTTTGCGGAAAATTTTAATTAGTTACTCTGCGTACCTGAGATAGCTCAAGGCTAGACGGTCTAGCCTAGACGAGAGCGCATTAATAATGAAATCGCATATACAGCCGGGCCAGTCAACGAGAAATATAGAGAGTACCGGTAGCTGAGCAGCGCCATACTTCATGAGATTATGACTCGGGATCAAGATGAAAGAAGCAACCGGTAACTCTTGAATAGAATGTGTCCAAGGATCGATCTATCCCTGACCTCACCCTGGTCTTCCTGCTCCAGGGTTTAAAAGCCACATCGAGGCATCCAAAGCCTGCAATTGGCAGAATGAAATATCTCATGTAGGCACGATTTTGCTAAAGCGTATAGGTGAGCCGATTGGAAGAACGCCCTGGAGGTGTACATTTTTGGCTATACTTTTGCGTTATCCATCGTTCCATCGTGGCGCAAATTCCTTCTATGCATCTTTCGAAACCTTCTAGCTCGTACCCACTCTGTGATAGCGCCATCGTGGATAACCTCGTTGAAGAGGTTTACAAGGATAAAAGGGGTTGAAATGGTTTGTGATTTGCCGAATAGACCAGGGGGGAGGGGGGGTAGCCACACACAATTGTATTTATTTTATGCAGCAATCGTCTAAATGGTCTTGCAGTAAAAACTGCACAAGGGAAAGAAAAGGGAGTCCAACGGAAATACGACGCCCCTCTTCTGAATTTTGGTTGATAATTATCAAGGATTTCCTCTTCTTCAAGATCCTTCCTGTAGATTCAACGGATTTGCAATTGTGACCTAGATTGAACCCTTAGTCAATGGTCATGTGTATGTAATGATAATGATTCGGTTTGTCAGAAAGATTGACCATTCTTATCATCTAGTCCTTCATTCTTCCAGAGATTTGTGAAAGAAAATGAAGATCATGAGGAGGATCCTACACTGGTAGTGTAAGTGGCCCGGTTGGTGGGTGGCCAGATGCATACAATATGGAGCATATTTGATATGAGAGGTTCAGAGAAGTTGATCTCCTTTTGTCTGGAACAATTTGATATGATGGAGGGGAACTTGTAACTGCCATACAAGCGGTTGAACTAAAATCGATCCGACCCTCTCAATAATTTCTCAAAAATTCTGTGCCATCAAATTAACTTTCGCGCCTTCGCAGCAGAATAATATGAAGGAGCTCAAGCTGTGCGAGCAATCAACGTATCATATGCTAGTCTGCTACCCAACCCCATCAAGACCCATGATGGAGTTATTTCTTCATGAACAGCTCAGACATGAACAATATACGATACGTCGATACCCCTCATTAGGTACAGTCAGTACGACCCTCTCCTGCATTCGGATGCAAATAGCACAGTGCTTCCTATCTATTCACATTCTTATCGGATGCAATCCAGACGCTTTGTGCCTGAATCGCACATTGCGCCAGACTGGGTTTGAAATTCAAGTAACACCAAATTTCCCTGTCCCCCATCACCCCTTCATCATCTCAATATCCTGGATGAAAGTCTTGCATTGTCACATCAACATCAACAACCTCGTCATGATGCAATTTTCAGTATAACAGCGCGGGATATCGATTAATAAGTAAAACAAAGCCAAGAAGAATTGAATACTATCAACGGCCGGGCAGATGGTTCAGGCATGTGCAGGGCAGTACCGAACAGCCAGGGGAGAAACAGAGCCACCGTTTGCCTCCCCACCAATACGATCCGTAATGGTTACAACTTACTGGACGCCAGTGGCTTATCAACAGTGACCTGTTACCTCTCATCTCCGAAATTCCATACTCTCTGTTTTAAGCATACATATACCTATTATTATCTGCAAACTCCTCTCATCCAATAACTCCTATGGGAAATGATGCTAGCGAAATGGGACTTATGACGGACCAAATGAAACCTGCTAGAACTAATCATAGCTTAGAATCCGATCGGTGTATAGGGTCTGCTGGCACTTCTTGAGATAGCTTCCGCAATGGCGAAATCTCACCCCAGCTTTCAGATTAACCTCTACGGCATGGATGGAAAATGAACGGACATACCTTTTATGGATTGACTTGTGGATTAATACATATTAAGCTTATTCACATGAAGCTCATGATCTCATTGTCCCAAGGCTTTTCAAGGAATTCGTCTCCATTGAAAGCAAATCAAGCATTTGGACCCAAAAGCCAAATCTATAGCTAATTCCAAATCCCTACAATCTAGTTTCCCAAGCCAAGACTTTCACGAGCAAATAGCTAAGAATTTTGTTGATGCAATGTAAAGCAAGTAAAACAAGCAGCAAAGATTCCTGCATAGAAGGCTGCGTTGTGCTTCCTCTGCAGAGCGTTGACAATTTCTGATTAGTCGAATTATAGATTAAACCACTCGGAGGTGTTAGTTGAAGGTGGCCCCTCGGTTCCTAGGGAAAGCCCACTACTCCTACTTCAATTATTCCCTGCCCACCCTACATCACAATCTTTCTTTACATTTCCCTTCGCCCCTTGCAAAACCGCAGTGCTGATCCTCACCCGTTACTTGAATGTGCGCCGAAGCGGCTGTCTAGGGGTTATCCATCGTCTAGCTCGGTTTGCTCCTCAATAACTGATTAGCTATGAATTTCCTCCAAATATTGCAACCCCAAGCTTCAGCCAACAACGGTTATTCTCCGCATTCTTCTTTCGTTCACTTGGCTACATTATATTTTAATGTACTTGCATTTCTCTTTTCAATCAAATCTTCAAATTTTTACCTCATAATTACCACCAAAGATGACTCTCCCTGTAGCATGTCCTCCTTCCTCTGCCTCGTCGGACCCGCCGACTGTCGCACAGCGCAAGCGACGCAGGAGAGCTCCAGCTAGCGGTGCCTCGGACGATTGTTTCGCTTGTACCAAGCGCAATGTAAAATGCGATCGCAGAAGACCATATTGCTCACAATGCCTGGAAGTAGGAAATGAATGCTCAGGTTACAAAACTCAATTGACTTGGGGTGTGGGAGTGGCGAGTCGAGGAAAACTGCGTGGTTTATCTCTCCCCGTTGCAAAATCTCCTCCCGCTCCCAAAAGTCCACCCGTCACCCGTCCTCGAGCTGCTTCTACAATCGCGAGAACTTTGGAGAAAAATGAAGAGGGTGTTCGAATCAAATTAGAAAATGCAGCCTCTTTACCTGTCAGTCCATTTATGACATATGATTTTGTCAATATGGCACCTCACGGAAATACTTCGACCACTTCCCAGATGTCGGATTGGAATATTTCTGAACCATCTCACGAATTCACAATCCCGAAATACCATCCTGATACCCAACAACGCCAGATGCAAAGGCAACTACCCCAACAACTTCATCGGATACACACGCTTAGTAACGGGAGGCCGGAAAGGTTAGGCCTTTCCAATTCTGTCGATTCTTTAAGTTCATATCCCGACAGCGAGTATGCATCACCAATCAGTCAGTCGTATCAAAATGACGAAGTTCCCTTTCTTCACAGTCCCGCGCCAATGTACAATAGCTACTCATCGAGAAACACTTCCATAACGGATCAAAGTTCGGATATCATGGGAAACTCACGTGGTCCTACATCATGTCCTGATCCATTCTATGCTCAGTCAGAGATGAGTTCAAGCATTAGCTCTCATCAAAACATGTATGATATTTCGGAAATTCTTCAACCTCAACGATCTCATCAAGGGTCTCCTTCAGTGCCTGAGATATTCTATGATGATGAAATGTTAGGTGAATAATTTCATTCAAAGGATTTATTGAGATCTCCTTGCTAACTATTTCTTGACTAGGCATTCAAAACTCTCATGAACCTGAAGCGTTTGCCACAAGTGCCAGATCCAGCCATTTTGGATGGACTTCTATCAACGAAGACGATGTTGGTTCCCCCACGTCGGAAACAGATACTTATCATCATATTACTGGGCATGATTCCATGTCATCTTCACTTACATCTGAAATTTCACCTCGAATATCATTCTTTTTAGATTACTACGAGAAAATCATCTGCCCGTCGGTAGTCGTCATCGATAGCCCCTCCAACCCCTATCGTGAGCATATTCTTGCTCTCGCCTCCTCGAGTCAAAGTCTTCAACACGCCATTTGCGCACTTGCGGCTTGCAACCTGCGCATGAAGCGAAAGCAGTCGCTCGGTCAAGATCATTGGCGTCAACCAATTGAACTCGAACTTCAAGATCGTATCAACGGTGGCTCTATTGGTCGACCAGTCTGCGTAAGGAGAACCTCTACACAATCAACTTTAACCGACACCGCGAGTAACGACTCATCACTCCAAGAAGAATATCAACATCGCTCTCTCGCCGTCTCCTTACTCAATCAACAATTAAGTGACCCCTCCCAAGCCCGCCACGATTGTGTCCTCGCCACTCTCTTTATCCTCTGTCATTACCGTATGTGCGAATCTGGCATCGCTCAATTCCGTACTCAATTTGCCGGTGTGAAAAAGATCCTCGGAATGCGAGAATGCGGAACCGAGACTGGCAATTGGGGATGGATGGAGTCCCTCTTCACCTATTTTGATGGCATTGCCGCCTCAATCAATGATCGTGAATCTCAACTCCGAGGCGGATACCTGGAAATGCTAGCAAATCCCTCCAATCCAAATCACGCACTTGAAAATATGACAGGCTGTGACGCCACCCTCTTCAAAACAATTGCTAAGCTTGGGCGTCTCAATTTGCTCTCCCAGCATCGCCCTGTCATGAATGATTCAAACACCAGCCCCCCTCATCCAAACCATATGCATCATGGATTCCATCGACCTCCTCTAGCAGGCCAAGCCCTAGTCGATTATTACAATTTCCATTCACTCTCCTTCGACGGTAACGGATTCGCTTCCATAATGTCCCTCGATGACGAACCGAACTTTCCTACCCAAAACCCCACACCCCTCTCTCCAACTTCCTGCTCCCCAACCTTATCCGCATCAAGTTACATGTCCGGCGATGACGTCCGTGCCACCTTCTGGACCGAATGGAAAGCCGCGCGCCTCGCACTCCAAGAATGGGAGTTTTCCCCCTCCCACGTCGCTTCCTCTCTCCCAGTCACCCCTACTCCCACCCAACTCCGCGATTTCGGATACATTTCCGAAGCATTCCGCTACTCCGCCCTCTTATACACCGAACGCCTCGCTTGTCCCAAAACACCTAGCTCGCATCTCAATTTCCAGAATCTGGTCAGCCAGGTCTTGTTTTATGTCACAAGTCTAGAGACGAACAGTGGATGCGCGAAGTTCTTGCTATGGCCACTTTTTATAAGTGGAAGTGAGTGTGTGAATGAATTGCAGCAGAGTATTGTAAGGAGCAAATGTAGGGAGATTATGGGAAGATCGGGGTATCTCAATAATTTGGCAGGACTGGAAGTACTAGAGAAGTTGTGGGCTGAGGGTAAAGACGGAAGAGCATCACCAGATATGATGGGAGGTCAAGGAGGACCTTTCAAGTGGAGTAAACATATGGACGGGGTGGAAGGTGAATGGATTATGGTTTGAGTTGTCGGCTTGCTTGGGATGTTTGATTGTCCAAGTCAGCCTTGAAGGTTATGATATGATGTCTGCTTGCTATTCTGTTCTTGTTACGATGATATCCAATTTCGTTTGAACCATATATACACGTCTTTTCCATTCCGTTATGTTACTTCGGGTATTTCCCTTTTCTTGTCATATAGTTACGATGTCCTTTCCTTTGTGCAAGCAAGCTGGCGAAATTGGTTTTTTATATACTTCTGTATTTTGGAGAAGCCTTTTGGTTATAGAATGAGTGGCCGGCGGAAATAATGGGTATCGATAGTGGGTTGGAGATGAGAAACAGGTTGGAACTTGGAAGCTTGGCGTCACGGTTGCGAAAAATGGATGATGCCCCTCAGCTATGATATGTTGATGCTATATCTCATGAGTTACGAATCATTTCACCAATGATAGGATAGTCTATGGAAAATAAGTCACGATGATTGATATTTTATGGGATAATGCTTAAATTCATTTCTCATTGCTCATTTCGTGATTTATTGTTCAGTATATCTATCTTACCTAAGTATCTATAAGAAAAATTATTGGCTCCCAACAGGTGCTACACGGACTTACAACACACTTCCTCAAAATGATCATGGATCCAATCATTGATCGATTTCTTTCGAATTCTATATTCTCACCATTTGATCTCTATCGGATGATTCCACCAAGTTTGAAAATGTACACAAGCGTACTGCAAACATATCGTTGCCTTCAAATTTCACGCCGTTTTACTCCGCAGAATCCGCGCAGGCACTGTCATCCTCCGAACTCTATCTCAAACAACGGTCCCATTATCTTCGTGCCTCGGGTGATGAATATCCATGCGACATCACAAGTGACATGCAATAACAAACTACGTACATACGTACATACACCTCGCTACTGAGTGCAATTAATCTACAACAACCGAACAACCGCATAACCGCACAAATCCCCAAGCTTCAAAATACTACCTTCTATCTACTATATTGATGTGCATATGCACCTTCGATCTCTAATCACACCGGTTCTTCAAAAAACAGGGGACGAAAGATATAGGACCCCTACTCGGTACGTAGAAGAAATGAAAATTGCCTTCGAAAGTGGGATAGTGCACCAGTCTTTCGCGATGCGATATGGAAATATTGTCAAAATGCCATGGCTCAAACTTAAAAAAGGCTAAATTGTCTACTTCAGCATTCGGACTCCGGCAAAATTGGTCTGCATTCGTAGGTAGTGGGGTGCAGAGGATGCGTGGGGTGGTGGGATGAAGTAATGTTCAATTAGCCAGGTCTAAACGCTTATTAGTTGAAGTCTTGAAGGTCGAGATCAAGATTACGGACGGAACGGCACGGATACACGCCACAGGAGTAATGTGATTGAATGATTGATGGAAGTGATATTTCCGGACGGAGCTGTGATGAGAAAGGGGGGAGAAGAGGGGCATTTCATTTGGTGGGGCCCCCTCTTGGTGTTATCAATGTGGCTTATCAAGCCCTGCATGAGGCTGCATATACCGGTAATTTGAAGTCAGTCAATCATTTCCCACTATAGGAAATGACCGTCGATAAATCTCTGGTGGAGAATCTACGATCCATTTTTTCCCATACTTTCGGATCTAGTTTCTTTTTATGGTTGGCTTAAGTGTTTAATATGCGGGATGATCCATATGTACTATGAACAATCTTCGCTTGGTATCTTACTCTCCCCCAGAAAATGGGCTTAACCCGAATCGTATTGGCTACCACTAAGCCACACACCCCTACTTGGGCATGTGGGGACTTCTTATTATAACATTTATACTACAACCAGACTAGCTCCATCACTCCCCCCCCCTAAACAAAGGTTAAATTTTTTGCCCTACTCTCCCCC
>NGKJ01000013.1:305804-338886 GCA_002162495.1 Myriosclerotinia curreyana
GCAAAAAAGCGCTGTAAACTTTGAAATTATACACAATATCGTTTTACAGTCTGATGATTTTTTGTATATGATGATCCAGCCCCCCCTCTCCCAAAAAACCCCCAGCAAAGCAACCATTGTCTTCAAATACAGCCCTCTTCCTCCCATCCCTCCTTTCTTATATGCTCGAGAGTCGAGACCCAAATGTTGCCGCTTCCGCATAACTATTAAATGTACGTGTTGATATAAGACTTCGAAACCCTCCTCAAACATTCCCCTGGTCGTGTTTAGGGTTATCGTCCCTGCTACATACACAAATAAAATAACACTTCCATATTTAACACCGCTCCTACTAGTTCCCAACTGAAAATGGTATCACAAAATAAATGATGTTTTGACCAATTCCCAAAGCTAGTCCACACATTCCAGTCAAAAAAGAAATGTCTCGCATTCACAAAAGAAACAAACGAAGGTAAAGAACAGAAAAAAGCCGCCAAAGGGTATAATTAACATGAAATGGATGCTAAATGGCAATATAGAAAGGTTCGGTCGCCCGAGGGTATGCAATTCTTTTTGCGGAAATCTTGCGATAGATGTGTATAGTGGATTATCGTGTGTAATGGCGTAAATATACATGTTGGAAGGTGACTCATGTAGATAGTTTTGATAGATTGATAAATTTGTATATTGGGGTAAAACGTATTAGGCTTGGAAAGTAATATCGTAGAGTTTGAACGGGTGTAGGAAATGTCGATGTGCTGTTCTTTCCATCAAACAGATTATGGTAAAATTAAGAAAGATTATCTTCTTCCACCGTTTTCTTGTTTGGGCCATGCTCGATCGTATGGTCCTCGCGAATATGGATCGAATGAAGGGGGGGCGGCCGATATCGATGGAGTCGATACTCCTGTAGTTGAACCTGTCGCGGGGTTATCAATCCGTAGAGGTGGTAGGCTAGGCAATCCTTGACCATGAACAGGCGAGAATCCGGTTTGAACAGGTGGCAGAGTTGATGCTGGAGAGTGAGAGTATGGAATATTCATAAAGTCACCCTGTGCGTCCGTCCTTCGACGCCTTGATGCTCTTTCACCGTTATCAGGACCTTGGAAGCTCATTGGCGGGCCACTTGGTGGGGGTGGAGGGCCTGGATAAGACATTGGTCTCGTAGAACGAGGACTCGGTGGCCCATGGAGTGCCATATCTCTCGTTCCAGGATTTCGAAGCAACATATCCCTGAAACGATCTCTCTCTCCTCGGTAGAAGTCCCTCTCTCCTTCAGCCTCTCTAACTCGTCGTTCTAGTTCTCTAGTTTGCGATTGGAGTTTTTCGATGTTGGATGAAGCTTCCTTCTCCTTTTCCTTTCTGCGTTGTCGAAATCGCGCCGATGCTCCTGCGTTGCGCGCACGCTTCTCGTCAGCTAAACGCGACGCTTGGTGCGTGTCCACGGGTACATGATAAGCCACGCCGTGAGCCGTGGTTATTGTCAGGACACCGTAGGGCTCTGAGGCAGAAGCCTGTCTTGAGCTTGTATTGGAGTGGAGTGAGGAACCAATCTGAGAAGCAGTGTACGGACCTTCTGATGCCGCAGGCGGTGCTTGTAATTGTAATCCACTCCCTTGCTGCACTGAGGAACCAAAACTTGAACCTGGAAAATAAGACCCACTTGTCTGGGGATTCTGCCCACTTTGATGATAAGGATAACCGGACGCGGGGGAAGTCTGGCTCGGCGTTTGTGAAGATGCTGAGATGCTAGGACTAGCGCTGTGCTGTACACGTCCTGGAGCTTGCATTTGAGAAGTCTCTGTACGTCGACCAACTGGCGTCGTACCCGTGGGAGGAAATCCATAATGCTGAGACTGGACTTGGCCGGGTGGTGTGGGTATAGGGGGGTTCTCTGAAACGGGAGTCTTCCCTGGCTCTGGTCTTCTCGAGGGTAGAAAAGGAGACTCGTGTGCATTGATAGTTCCGTGAACAGGTGCTCTGCCTATACTGGCATGTCGAGGTGATCTGGGGGTTAGCATTCTGCGGGCTGGGCCCCTTGGGAAATTTGGATTAAAAGTTTCTAATGAAGGCGAAGTGCTAACGGGAGGCCAGTTGGAGAAGGGATGAGTAGATGCCACCAGAGGGCTTGCGCCAAAATGTGAAGTTGGCCCGGTTGTGGTAGAGAGTAGCGAGTCTGTAGTGCCAACACTCAGTCGGCGACTTGAACTTGATGCACTTTCAGGTTCCGTCGGATTCAAGATTGAATGTACGCCAAGATCGCGGGATGGTCCAGAGGACCTCCAGTCTTCGCTGGTTGATGCAGACTGTGGAGTCCGCGATGAAGGAGATGGTAATGTATGACGAGGTTGCTGTAATCCTCGGTTGTCCTGTTCTAATTGTCTGTCTGCTTGTCGCCCTCCATGTCGAGGATCATCTCGCACCTGTACAGGTGGGAGAGTAATCTTTTGACTTTCTGGTGGTGAGCGAGATGCAGGACGAGACGCAGAAGGCCTCTGCGACATCGAGTCCTGATCCCCTAACCCTTCTTGGTCTCGAGGACCGGGACATTGACGTTTTCCCTCTCCCTCCCAACTCTGCTGGTAGCTGTGAAGCTTAGAAACAAAATCCGAAAGTCGTCGTTCAAGTAATTCAGAAGATTGTGCTCCAGGAAAGCGATGAAACACTGGGGATGTTTGCGTGTTATCGGCAAAAGCAACGAAAGAAGGACTTTCGCGCAATGGGCGACTCAGAGGACCTTGAACAGCCAGATCGAATATCTATGGCGCGGGCTTGCCAGTGAGGCTTCCCAGCGAGCGGTGAGGGGTCAGCGCTTTTTTCCTGCTATTCTTAGCTTTCTCACTCGAAGGATCCAAAACCAATGGTCAAATAGAAAAGCATTACTTGTGTGCATCAATGTGATTATTTATGATGTATTTGTATCGATTCCTGTGAGGTGAAGTGGTTCGACAGGGATTCTCTCGGAAGCATAAGATGTGACCGTGAATGCGTGAATCTCGAAGGCGGGCCTTTGCCTCGAACCAAAAAGGAAGGAATGACTTGTGATACTGTGAGGCAAAGTCACTGAGCATTAGAGATGGACAGAGTGGATGCCATAGCCAGTAATGTGAAACGAAACAAAGCATAACGAAATAAACATACAGATAGGTGGAGATTTTGAAGGCTGGCGCACCACTCACGGGTCCTATGAGTAAAAAAGCTCTGTAAGTGGTAGGTGAGCACCGAGAGAATGTCAGAATCTAGTTCTGTTGAATTTCTATAGGATGATGCGGCAGTTTGATCGTAAAGAAATGCCAGAAAATGCAAGAGATTGGTGATGATGGATGACTATAGATGGAAGAATGTAGTGGATGACGCTTTTAGCTCTGCGCAGCTTTCTGCATGAGGAGGAAGACCCCCAAGCTTTGTGGTTCTTCGAACCGTCCCAGTCCCACGCTCATTGCTCACAGACACTGACCCTACCCTTCACCGCAGAGTTCATGGAATTGTTTCCAGGGTCGTAGTGAAGCGGGTCTTTTTTTTTTTCTCGAGGCACCAGCTGGGTGCTTGTTGGCTGCAGGCATTGTAGCATTATCAAGGTACCAGGGCTTAAAGTATCCTTTTAAGATGATTTTTTTTTAAACAAGCCTAGAGGTTCACAATATCCCAGGAAACCATACTGTGCTTGGTTCCAACATTCGGAAAGCGGGAGCCACGCACAGGAGATCCTTGTGTATCACGTTATATTATGGATTATGGGTGGACAGCATTGATATTCTCCATCAAGCAAAGAGCGCTTATTAGAAAAGGTTTAGCTGTTGTACCTTCCCTAGAAAGGTAGATGTTCTCCATATTATTTTGTGCCGAGTAGGTACTCATATACATACTTGCGCGCATAGAACGATAATGCATCTAACGCTACATACATCTTTGTAGATGCATAATCTCCCCACTGTCCGAAGACCAAAATGAGCAATTCATATAAAAGAATCATTATTATTTAATAAAGTAAGACTTCTACAGTCATTTCATCGAATTAGAGGCCTTTTTAGATGAAGATAATTGAAGCTTGAGGCTTGAGGCCTGGGAGAAGGGGCAACTTGATTGTTGTACATTGAACAAGTACGCAAGTACCGGTACTAAACAAGATAAGAGCTTCTTTCTTCCATCATAATAATAATAATTAGTGCGCTGAAGGAATTGGGTAATAAGAAAATTAGATGGAGGTGATGCTATCCTGCATTAGCACATTCAATAATGAAATGGTGATGAAAAGCTACGGCCTGTAGAATGGGAAATCCCCTGTAATTTATCGAGTTTCCCCTGCTAGTTAAGGCCTACTTACTACTTAGTTATAAGTCTAGTATAGACTAAAACTGATAGAACGAAGTCGTTGCCGAGCTCGCACGTTCTGCCCATGTTATGCCTTGGAGAAATAAAGAACTTTGATTGATGGACGCCGTATCGCTTTGCATTAGTATATCCGCAGTCTGCAGGACAAAATCAGTGTGGTTGGTAACTTTTCAACGTGGGTGACCAAGTGACCACAACCTTAAGTCTAGGTGGAAACGATACATATGCATAAGAAATCCTGCAAGTGAAAATGTACTGTAAAAGAGAAAGTAAGAAGATGGAAACGGCTATTTCTCGCTACAAGTTAATTCTCCTATTCGATCCATTTTCCTCTTTTTTTTGATCAAGACATCGAAATTTACAAGAGAAAAAGCTTTTGACATTCCCATTCCTATGTAGGACAAGATCTCTATCATTGGCTGATTGACGGATTTATTGGCTGATTTGAAGGATTGATTTTAAATATTATTTTCTCTTGCTAACTGTCAGCCACCGAGTAGAAGGACCCGACGAATTTTGACAGCAGGGAAACTGCATGAAGTTGTCAGAACTTAGAAATGTTTCGCTTGGGCCTCAAAATTCCTTAAAGGCTCATTATACAATTTTACAAGTGAAACTAATTTCAATTAAAAGATTCTTACAACACCTAATTTCCTGCCCTGTACTATAAGAATAGTCTCCCTAGCCTCCCTAGCCTCCCTAGTTGCCTCGTAGATAAATTAGCACAACTTATTAGCCGTGTAAACTGCAAAGTTGAATTGAACAACTCAATCTTGAGTCTTGAGTTGTTCAATACCGGTATATAAACCAGGTCTTATAATTTATAAAAAGTCCTTCGGAAAGTTCTATGATCGCCTATTAGTTGTAACCCTTGTACGCCAGGTACAGCATGCACATAATGATGATTTTAATCCTAATAATATTTATTTCTCTCTTTACTTTTTCTAGAACAGATTTTTTATGAACTAGAACCTTGGAATAAATTGCAATAGCGGACCTCGGTGATCATTGAATTTGCTGCAATCTTAACCCATGTCGATATATTTGGTCCGGTGGTCGTACGATGGCTTGGCCACACTATACTTATTTTCACACTTAGTTTGGACCAGAGCACCGGTGAGCGGCAGCAAGATGAGCTGCATAAGTTCCAGTCTTCTACGCACTGATGTATGTATGTTTGGGGGATCCCGGAGGGCGCCATCGCATGGAAGTGTAGCCATCACATTCGACAACCGCTTCCAGCAATCGATATCAAGCATTTCCAACTAAAGCATTCGTCAATATCAATCGCCTTCTCCGATCAGATTGCGTAAGGTGGGCAACAAAGTCAGTCACGGAACAGGCCAGCACATACATATGACTTAGTTCTTCAGGTTTGTCCCTTTCATCCGGGTCTACAGAAAAAGGAAAGTCATGCGCCACGCGCCGTGCCGCTGACGATACTACCTCAAAGAGATAGTCCGCATAACAATTACACAGCGCGCATAGCTGCCCAAAAAGCATATGTACCTGATCCACAGAGATCACATATATTGTCATATGATGCCCGTAGATCCAAACTAAGACTCGATAGTACAGCAATAGTATAATTTTAAGCGGTCGTGGTGGGCTCATTACGCTTGTATAAAAATACTCGCCAGGGGAAGGAAAGTTGTTAAGCTCAAAACGTTCACTAACAGATTTGAACAACTAGAATGTGTCTATAATACTTAACATAACCTCTTCAGCAACAAGACCGTTCTAGTTTCGGTGATTATGGATACGCCCATGGTGTGCTCCACGATTGGTTATGTCTCTTTGTTTCCATGAGCGCCCTTCCACTCGTTACCAAGCTTTCACGAAAGCTCGAAAAAAGCAAAAAAATACAGTTTGGTTTAAGGATTTCTTACACTAAGAAAACTTTTGCGAAGTTTGTATTATTACTACCAGATTTCTTCCCGATCATAGGGAACTAAGGTTTTCGGCTTGAGCCTAAACAAAACTTTTCGAAGCTTGAGGAGGAGATTGAAACGAAAAACCTCATGGCATTGCGCCCCNCCCCCCCTTTCCAGGAGGGCCAGCGGAGCGTCATTCAATCATTAACGCTTGTGGGCTTATTGGTGAAATTGAGAAAGTAATAATTTGTTTCTGCCCGTATAATTTTCTAAGTTGCTACGCTCTTAAGTTTGTTGGTGGGTTGGTTATTTTTGAAAGAATTATTAGGTTCGACTTATCATATTAGCGTCACCATCTCAACTTGGATCCCCGTACCTTGGATCGTTGTGAAATCCACAAAACTCTCAAACACAAGAAGTTATTCTCATGTGTCAGAGCAAAATGGTAGTCTCGATAATCTTGATAATAATAGTAACTAAAGAGTCAAGGAGTCAAAGATGTCACGGATTTGTCAACTTTCTGTGAACCAAATAAACGAGAAATAATGAAGGGGCAAAATTCATTTTCGACTTCATCTCTCGGTAGCTATCCCGAATCCTACCTGCAGGTCTACATTTTGATCAACCCCAGTGAATTAAATATGAGCAAGCTTTAGCGCCATCTAAGACTTCGTTATCGGTTTTCCAGAATCTCCTACGGTCCACTTCTTCATATTTCATTGTATGTTAAGCTAATGTCACAGGGTTGCCCATTCCAAGCTAATACGGTTCAAAATCCGTTACTTACCATTCATCCTGGAAGCTTAGGTTGGCAGGACCGAAGAACGTTATGCCATCAGTCAATTCGGCCCTTGGCCCCGATGCATTATGATAAGTAAGGGAAAAGGTATTGGACAGCGATCCATGCGAGAAATGCGAGCTCATTCACATCACTGCAGATGTTATACGACTGTGACAGAGCCAAACCATCACACAACCATCCATCAGAACTAAGAGGAAAATTTAGAGAAAAGCAAATCTCCTTCTATCTCAAATTTACTAGAAGAGCCACTAATACTACAACCTAGAAGAATCAATAAAACGGTTTTTACCATCTCAATAGACGAAAAGAGGCAATCATCATCAATGTTGTACGAAGTACATGGATGCAAATTATGAGGCGGACTAGGATGATTGGCCCTTCAATGCTTGGGTCCCATGAACATGCACGTTGTAAATCCCCGCACGTGCAGATACCGCATATGTACTCCATAACGAACACGCAGGCGGCAGACAGTCGCAGCAAAATATAGTCATGTGCTTTTCGGAGCCAATGTCATTGACTTAATGTTCGAGGACCATCAAGCGCTTGAACCCTTAACGTCCCAGCCACCACATTCGATTCGGCAACACGAAACACAAAAAATTAAGAGGCTGGAACTTGGATCAGTTGGTAATAATCTTCCGGAGATGCCAAAGGCCGCTTCATTATGCCCCGGCTCAGTATTATCTGATCGGGAATTATTGTCATACTATCCAGGGAAGGATTCAAATCCTTTCCGTTATCTATATCTCGGCGTGGAAATGAACCCTGGAATATCCTTTGATTCAAGATTCCGTATGGCACTCAATCAACCAAATACACTATATTTATATTTTCTTACTATTATTGCCTTTTCGATTGAGGCGTCCACGCCGCGGATTCCCGTCCCGGGAACACGACATGAGCGACTCGATACCGGAATAGAGGGATAGGGCAACACGAGAAAAAAGCATTTCTTGCTTGCTTATATTAAGCTTATCCGTGCGCACGCCATCTGCATCTCCTGCCTAGGAACTATTTACATAATCACGTGAGCATGCCAAGGTATCATGGAGGGATTCGGCAACTGTTTCTCCACACCAAAGCCTGCGAAAAAAAAACGCATGGCGAACAGCGGTCTGCCTGTTTATTTTTCCTACTATTTGGTCCCAACGGGTACCATCCGAATGCAAGTCGTAAGTAGACTTTATGGGGCCCGGTATTGACTCTCTTCTTGCGCAATGTGACGAGATAGAGTTCACTTGCAGCTTCATCCCCATACCGAATCAGATCCACGTTTGCCACGAAAATATCCAATTTAGGCCTACGGTATAGATCTCCAACTGTCGGTGAATGACGAAGAGACAAAAAGGGGTTCTAGCCCGAGCGGTGAAGATTCTTTCCCTGGCGCCAACAGCAGCAACATCATCATCATAAATGGCCAGTGTTATCATCTCTCTTTGATGCGTAGCGCCGTAGGAGTCGTTCTCACCCTAAGATTCAGAATCATACCTGGAACTCTGAATCTCAGGTGTCCAATAGTGCAGTCCAACATTGAAAGGTATTGAGTTAAATCTTGAATTTGCTCAAATATTCAAATCATTCGAAAGATTAAATTTATTCAAATAATCAAAATATATATAAACATTAATTTCTTCGAACGTTACAAACTTGGATCTGGTCTGCTAGTCCGGACTATTGGATACCCTAGGTTACATGAAGCAAAAGAGTGGCAATGCAGATTTTTCGACGTCTTGGATTTCTTAGTAAGTGATTACACGCATTCCTTTGCTGGCAAGCTCGAATCCCGGAATCCGCATCACTGCGTCAATTCACCTACATTCGCGCTACTGGATCGTGGAAGCTTTCCTTGGAAAATCCGAAGATATTCCGGCAAATATTTGAATTTGTGGCTCATCAGTGACCACGAAGGGTAAAGACTAATCGCCGTTCAAGCAAATCATTCCCCCAATATCCCCTCGATCCTAGAATTGCCGGGTGAGCCAAGCTATGTCTGAGCACTTGAACAAACACGCAGTTATGGAATATCTTATGTCAAATCCATGCTAATTATTCCACATTTTCAATATTAATTCCACAGTCGAGGTGGAATATGGACGTGATTTAAGCTTTGTAAGACGCCCAAAATGGAAGGAACAAAAATCGGTCACCTGTATCAGGTTCGAGTCATAAAGGGGCAGTTTCAGACTTTGGTCCTGAGGTAACCTTCAAAGCAAAACACCATCTACACCATGCTTTCCGTGAAATCTACAAAGCGGGGTCATCGGCAGTCACCGAGAAACTCGGTTCAAGCATATGGAGACAGTGGGCGAACAGGAATTGGAGGACAACAATAATAATAATGGCGACACGTCAGAGAACCACACCCTCTTTCCCAATACGACGTGTCCCTTTCGAATAGTAGGTCATACCATCTAACTCCAGAACACACTAAATTGTTTATGAAATGATCCATCGAGCGACGCAGGGTATATAATTGGAAGAATCATTCCAGTGGATGATTAACCTATCCACTTTTGCTTCGGCTCCAGAAAAACAAGGAATTGAAATAGAGGCTTACGAGTTGTGTGTTCTGGAGTAGGTGAGTTTAGACGGTATGAGGTAGCCTAAGGTACAACCACTGTGAATGAGGACTTTGAAGGGCAAGAGGAATGAAGGACCCAGAGTGCCATAACAGTTCTACCAAGTAAAAAGTACATCACCACACCAAAGTCGTATTTCAACATCATAAGAACGTTCCCACGACTCAAAATGCACCAAAGATCTATCTCAAATATGAGAGAGATCTGCCAAAAATTGTCTTTTCGGCAACGATGGAAAGAGGCCCGGCGTACCGAATTCTGCCAAACGCGGTACAGAGCCACAGTACAACACCTATAGGAAAGCGATAGTATATCAGAATGCAGAAATACTTATTTCTACTTTTATTTCTATGAGTTCTGGGTTGTTGAAATTTCTTTACAGAAAGCAATAATTCGAAATCCCAAGCTTCGCTGAAAAGATTTTCCGATGTGGTGACATCAGTCATTGCTTCCTTGCTTCCCCACCAGACGTCCCCCGCACTGTACAGTGACAAAGTGACAACTATAATATCTCTCTCGACATCTGTGAATCCGGATTTCGATATCTAAGCAGCAGTCAGAACTGGAGCTTCACCTCTTATCATACCTCAATTATGTCTTCCATAAAAACATGGACAGTCACAAAGCCCTACATCAACCCGCACTGCGGTCTCGGCGAAGCACCCTTCTATGAGCCATCAACCAACACACTCCGCTTTGTGGACATCAAGAAGAAGTGTCTTCACACAATCGATCTTAACGTCGGTCCCTCGTCTCTTACTACAATGCAATTAGATATCCCCGTAGGCGTAACAGCCGATATCGAGGGTATAGATTGCACCGATAGGATATTGGTTGGTGGCAAAAGCGGGGTTTATGTCTTGAGGAGAAGTGATGGGGAGATGAAATTATTGAAAAGATTTTATGATAGTGAGGAAAGGGATGAGAGGTTGAGGAGTAATGATGGGGCTGTGGATCCAAGAGGGAGGTTTTGGATCGGGACAATGAACGACTTTTGGGTGGGGGAGCCACAGAGCGAGGGTGGGTTATTTTTATTTCTGATTGGTTATCAAGTAGAAGCTCGAGTCGTTGATACCCAAAAATTACCACATGGCCGGGCATCTCTTCTTGGTTTCCTGTCTCCCAATCTATGGCCATGTGATGTGCCCTGCACTTGAATCTCACAGCTTCCTCGCCCTCTGCTTGCTCGACGCTAAATATGATTTGCTTTAGGTACAATGTTCCGCTTCGACAATGATCTTACACGCCACACCATTCGTGAAGGCCTCACTATCCCCAATGGAATAGGCTGGTCCGCTGACCAGAAGACTCTCTACTTCACCCACACAACTGAGCAAACAATATGGGCGTACGACTACGACGCCTCGACAGGTGATGTCAGCAACAAGCGAGTCTTTTGGAAACATGATGGTGATGGTGAACCCGACGGATTCAAGTTCGACTCGGAAGGGAATATCTGGCAATGTATATTCGGAGAAGGGCGCGTGCTGAAGATCAACACCGAAGGACAAGTCGTCGGCGAGATTAATTATCCAACCAAGTGTGTTACATGCCCAGTATTCGTAGGCACCGAACTATGGGTTACGAGTGCGAGTGATGGAGGCGATGAATATGCTGGGGCCTTGTTCAAGGTCGATGTAGGAGTTGGTGGTTTGAAGGACTTTAAGTTCAAGTTAGAGAAAAGCAGTGTGGAGTTGTGATGCTTTGAAGTATGAAGAGCGGGTATTATGTAGAATGTAGGGATATGGGAAATATTTAGATGGGAGAGAGGCATTGCACTTGCGGGTATTGTTTGTATGCTTCGAGAAACTCTGTCAATTGCCCAAGTTGGCTGGGCTCAGGAGTGAGCAGCAAAGGAGTACCAAAATGTACAAAATCGATGAGGTAATTGAGATAGCTCAAGTTGAGTCTTGAGACTTAACTTCCAAGCATGTTAAAAAGCCGAGAAGTCTTTGTCCCAAATCTAGGAAGGTTCAAAATGAATTTCTCTTCTGGTTCTTTCGTTTGCTTCATCTTGTTCTGCCCTCCTCAAGATTCCATACTTTCATGGAAACATGGCAGATAAGTATGCTGTCAAACTCAGAAGCAAAAACCTCAAATTATGAAAGGTTCATACAATATAGGCTTAGCGTTGTTTGTTTGTCGGTAGCCTAGGTGACCGAACCCATCAAGTTGTTTGTTTGGAAACAAGAGCTTTTGTCTATCTTTCCTTTCCCTACCACTTCAGAGTTTGATATTCTCATTCTTTAATTGAAAATATTAATTTATGGCATTGACAACGCATTCTCCATTCATGTTTTCAAACTCTTGCAGTTCTTTGGTTACTCCTTTTGCTTTCCAAACTCTCCCAGCTTTATCATAATAAGTATCTCTGTACATCGGATGAATTTATCAATGGTATGCTTTCTCTTAATTTCATGAGCTGTGCAATTGAGTCTAGGAGCTATCTAATTCTTTGATTACAGTAGCCACCTCCAAATTGATGAGTCCTCGGAAAGATACACTGGCACACTCTAAATCAGATTCCTCTTCTTTCATTGTTATCAAAGCCATGTAGAATGACACCACAATATAAAGACATAGTCAACTGGTGCACCAAAGCTGCTGGTACACCAAAGCTCGCGTCCAGATGTACCTCGACACCTTTATAAGTGTAGCTAGAAGCATCTTTATCTATTGGATGACTTCCCTCGGCTTTGGGTATTATCTTCGTAGCTACAACTTTGTTCAAGATATAAAGCCGCCATATCTGGATTCAGGGGTACCAAGCCATTTTATTTGAATGTAACTTCTTTCCAACCTGGTAGACATTTCTGCAATAACGCTTGACTGTTTTGGATGTTCTGGTATTAGGCATTGGACATATACATGTCTTTATTGGGCTTGAGGTGATCAATACACGCTCTTTTCATGAGATTGCGAGGTTGTAAGGCAGATTGGATAAACATGAGGGCTGCTTGAATACAGGGATTAAGACAGAGGCTCAGACAGAGGTTCAGAGGGTTAATTATTGCTGAGAAAACCAGTCACCTTGGTAATAGTGAAGCAATGCTTCTTTGCATCAATGACAGCGGTATAGGGAGGCGAGGGATAAGGGCTTAGATACAGTTTCCAAGACGCTTTGTCACTTCCGTTGTTTACATCTTGAGGCACCCTTTGTTATAAGATTTCTATATCTGCGATCTTTGGTTTTCAAGAAGAACTACATAGTTTATCTGATTATCAGAGAATCTGGTGTTTGCATGTTGGCATGATGTTGCATAGACAGATATCATGACTATGAGAATCAAAGGCTCACTTCACAAAATTATTACTTCTGTTCACTGGAGTGACTGGAGTGACTGGAGTGAAAACTAGAGCAAACTAAAATTCTCAAGTACTGTCCAGTTACTCTGATACAGTATCTTGGCTTTCAAGATTATATCCAAAGCCTTAACTCCTTGTCCAGATATTAGATAAAGCCATGTTTAAATGTTCACAAGGCTATCTCGAATTATACAAACAACCTAGCCTGCTATTCTGCCGACGCTAGTAGTTCAAAGTATCTCAATTAGCCAATCATACTTTTTATTGGGTGGTGAATTTCACAGCCTCGACTGCTGGTGAGTATCTTTCTCACTTTTGGTCGGTCGCGTCAATATCTCCTCCCTCCCTCTTACAACAACAAATTCTCCGATCTTAATATTTCAAGTTAGAACTCTTTTCTTGCTGGTTTCTTGAGATTCTTCTCATAAACCATCAAGAGAATATCCAGACTCTTGATTCACGTATATTTTGTCAATTCTAAGCATTCACCCGTTTTGAACTTCCTCAAAAAATTGCAGACCCTTTCATCCTTCACAACTCAGTGGATACACTTCAGAGTCTCAACTTCTTTCTTGCGATTTGGCTTCCAAACCCTTTCAGCTACTGTCGCATTGTGCTTCAGAGTGCCTCAATTGTTTCCCTACAATTTCTTTCAGTGTTACCAGAATATAAATACGCGTCATGTCACAATCTACGTAAGAACCCTCCCTCCTCACTTCCTATTCAACTTTTGCAAGATAAAACACTAACATTCACAAAGCAGAGCTACAGGCAATAGCTTTGCTATGTCTCCACGTCTCGTAACATCCCCATGCAGGTAAGAATCATTGCTCACTTCTCAATCAATTCTCGCAGGACGGAAACACTGACACATACCAAGTGCAACTACCGCTGAAATATCACCCATACAAAGCGGAACTACCGCCGAAGTACCACCCATTCAAAGTGAAACTACTGCTCAAATACCACTCAAAGAAAGTGGAAGTACCGCCGAAATACCACCCATACAAAGTGAAACTATCGCTCAAACACCACCTATTCCCTTTGTTCCACCTTATGCCGGTCCACCACCCATTGCCGGTATCGATCAGGCTGTCTATGACCGCTGGGCTTTCAACCGTGCGCGAACCGACAGGGAGCATACTGCATTTAGAGAGAGGATGCAATTTCAATCGGCCGATTTTCACCAATTCCTGTATAAAATAGCTATAATCTCACCAAAGATTGCCGTTCCCTCTCCATCATGGGAGAACATCCCTTGGCCCGTTCCTGTTCGCTCCTCAGTCGTCACACGAGAGCCCGAGGGACAACATTTGGAAATGAACGCCAGTTCTGATGAAATTCAAGAGGCTCCTCTACACAGAGATACCTCTCTGGATTTCAGCAATCAAATTGAGCAATCTGCTGCAGCTCTTGCATCTCTTGCAATCCCAGCTTTCACTTTCGACCGACCTTCGTGCGATGGTAAATCTGGAGACTTGAGCCTCAACCAATACACCAAGCCCGCAAGTGCCAACCCCAACCGAGAGACGTTGATTAGAGTCGGTGCTGTTTTTGAAGAGTTGGTCCCCTCTCATGAATACTCTGGGATCGAGATGGTAAACTTCGGAGAACATGAGCCTCTGGAGCAAGGCAGAAAGAAGCAAAGAAATTGCATCTTAGCCTCGTTCAGCTGGATCGCTCGCAAATTTAGAGTACTTTTTTAACTACCCTTTCACAACTTTGTCATCTTCCCCCATCTTATTCTCTAAGCATGATTTAGAATATTAATGATGCTTCGGATGACCAAAGTGAATACTTAGGTGGATACATAGCGAAGGGGGAAAATGATCAATCTGTGTTTCTTGTTACGATTTTAAAAAGTTTGTTGTTTGCTGCGAAGGAAAATCACTGTTGCTTTGATAATGGTTCAAAATTTCAATAATCTGGGGTTCTTACAGACTTTTGTTTACATACTGGTGTCACGATCAGGTCAATTGTAGCTGTGCAAAAGGAATAGGTTATTTGTCCTCCAGCGCAATCAAATGTTTAGTTCATGAATATCAAAGTCTGATATCTTATAATCAGTCACCTCTGCCTTTAATATGTGACTTTGCTGCCGGTGACATTCACGATGATTCCCCTCTGCACCGAGATACGGTAGTAATAAACTCAAAAACACCTTGATGCCCAGCCCGTACGGTTTTTGATGACGGTACAGCCAACACTAAGGTGCTCCCGTATTCAAGTTACATAGCTACCGTATATACTTGCCATTAGCATTTAAGGATTTTTTTGGTCCTGAGAATTCATAGATTATACAACATCCTCTTCTAATTTCCAATACCAAGATTTCGATCACTTGAATCTACATCAACATCCCATCTCAACACCAACACTAACATCGACATCGACATCAACATCTTGATATCATCTACATCAACCACACATCAACCATTGCCCATCTACGAATCATTGCATTACAAGGCTTGTCACACTTGCAACATTCGCATCAGTTCACCTCAATTTTTCGAGAACCCTCAAAACACCACCAAATCCACTCTTTCCAAACCAGTGATGATGCCTCCCCCTCCCTTAATTCCCCTTCTAGGAATCTAAACATTCTACTAACGAAACCTTGCAGCTTACCGAACGCACAGAAAATGACTATCTCGACGTGGGAAGCTCCTTATGTCGAATCGATGCGACGTGACATGTTCTACCACCGACGCCAACAAGAACGGATTAATCTTGCCATCAGAAATTCACCCAACCGTACATATGATCCACCTCGATGCGCGAAAGGTCTTCACTATGAAACTTTTCAAATTCGACAACAGGCAGAACTCGACTATCTGACCATACGAGCCAAGGAAATCTGGGCCGAACAACAAACCCCGGAATACCAGGAAAGAATGAGAGAAATGCGTCGATGGGAAGAGTGGAAGGAGTATATGTTTAATAATGATTTGACGCAGTATATGACTGAACATGAAAAGCGGTATAGGCTTGAATGGCTAGCTCATATGAAGGAGAAAAAGGAGAAAGAAGACAGAATGCGGGAAGATTTAGAGCGTGGAATTGCTGAGGCGGATGAGAAGGATAGAAAAATTCTGGTTCAAGATTTGGTGAGACGTCTAGCGATTAAGGCTTTGTTTATCGGCATTGGGTTTGCATGTTGTTTTCTTTGAAGAAATGCGAGCTCAGGACAATGGTTATTGGGGTATGGAGGTTCAGAAGGATTGTACTTGAGTGAGAGAAGGCTGTTTTGTTTCACGTGTGAATGAAGGTTCGGGGGGGATTACTTTTGAGATGGAGAAAGTTGGGATGTTTGATACAGGAAGAGCTATGTTAAGGTACCTGGATGAGCGTGATACACAGGATATCATTTCTTCTGAGAATAAAAATAGATTACAATACTAGTATTTATTAATCATGAAAGCTTATACAAGTGCTATGATAATAATATGTAGAACCATTAATCATGATTATCTTCTTTCGGATGAAAACATATATGAAAGTCTAACTTGAAGTGAAGTAATGGAATCAAATATTTAACCAGTCCTGCTAGTTCTACTGTATCCATATATTTGATTGTGCAAATACAATTCAAGATTCTACTCAACATACCATCCCTTGACTTTAATCACTAATCTGAGATAATCTATGATCTAAGATATGAATGGCCTGTATATCAACAGCTGAGGTGAAAGACCAACCAACAATTTGGTACGATTCGGGGTAATGAAAAGTTTGGTACGGTTCGCGATAATGAGTAGCAACAACTGATATTCGCTGACACTTCGAGAATAACAAAGCACAACCAAGTACAGCAGATAGATAACTAATTGTCAGCTACAGTCGGAGGATACTTGCCGTAGAACTTGTAAACTTGCAACAGTACAAACACCCTTGAATAAATAAGGATATGAGAGTTCATCCATAAACCCGCTTCCATCATCAAACAACACAAAACTTCAACAACACACCAAATAGAAGGATCTTCTTACATCACAGACCAAACCTCTCCCGACTCTATCCTACCATACCAAATCATATACCCTCTACAAAAAAGTAAGTATTTTGATCCTCTGTCCCCAAGCCAAACATTATACTAACAGCAAGAAAAGTCATAAATTCACACATACAATCAAAAACATAAAACATGTCTTCCCTCGGTCCTTCTGGACAAGCTTTCGGGTCCTCTTCCACCACAATTGCCGCCAGTAGCGGAGCCAGCACACACACAGCTCAGGAATTCGACATGGGTTCTGGTCAAGACGACCTCAGCAGCAGAGCCAGTAGCACATACACAGCAAAATCATCTGGCAGCTCTTTTGGTCATGACGAATTGGAGGATGTCAACAATGATATTGAACTTGACACTCTCCCAACTACCAACCCCCGCGTTGATGAAAATGCGCCTCGCCGCGGTTGGTTCAAGAATGAGATAAATCTTATGCGGCACACCGGAGTCCTCGAACTAATCAAAGCCATTATATTCACCGGCTTTTTTTCCTTCGCCATCTGTCTCCCCTACGATTTGATCACCTGGTACGCCTCGGGAATCGACTTCAACTTTGCCCTTGCGCTCCAGAACCTCGAGGTCGTGAATGGAACTGTGGATTACGGAAATGGCACCACTGCACCACTCAACGATGACAATCTTGCGGGCTCCAACCTGACCGTTTCTACTTGTAACTATCTCACCCCTGCTGATCTCTGCACGAACAATTCGCACAATTATGTTAGTATCAAGACTCCTTGCTCTGTGGTTTTCGTTGTGCTTTTGTACATCTCCATGTTCTTCTTCGTTGCTGTTCGAGTTGGGGTGGTTAAGATTAGGCCGGGAATGTTTGATCAGAAGGATAGAGCTAGATATTACTCAACGACCTGGCCTCGGGGAAGAGTTGCCAACTAATTGTTATTGATTGGTAGGCTCAAGGCGTTGCAAATGGGAGACGATGATTGGTGGATGGTGAGGGACGACTTATGACGGATGATGGCGATGAATAAAGGGGATGGGTGATTGATGGCAAGGAAGTTCATCAAACAATGGACTTTACAGTGCTCTTTTCTGGCTCTTACGATTCTCTTCTCTTTTCTGATCTCAGCCGCAGAGACTATCGTGCATATCGCAGAGGTTGAGGAATAATGGAGTGGGCTACTTTTTTTTCCTGGATTGCTTTTTGGGGTGGCGGAAAAGGTGCCTCGTGGGTGAGGGCAAGAGCTTTATGTGACTCCTTGCTATGATGCACAATCATGCAGCATAATATCGTACCTGTACACCATGAATAGTCATATATTAATCATTAAATTGAGCATGCATTCTAGTCATTGAGATTTTGTTCCCAAGTGCTAGCCATAAGTGATATTTCCAAAGTTGCATCCAAGTCAAACACTGGCAACTTGGCAAGAGATCCAGGGCGTCTGATTGATGGGACAGAAAGCTTTACACTGTTTTGACATTCAAACACCTTCCTGAGATGTAGCATTTTTTGGGAATTTGAAGGAAGTTATTACTCACGCGATGGGCTGCTCCTGGGTGTTCTATCGAGGTATCACATGAGCTAATACTTGCCATACCTGAATATTACTACGAGTCGTTGTTGCCGCTACCAAATGATTTAAAGTCTCAAACCATAATTGGTATCAGCATCCCCTCGAAGCATCGCTAGAGAAGCATTACGGTCTCATGTTGCGTGCGCAGACCGCTCCTCCTTCATTTGTATCAATTTACAAATCAAATCAACAGTGTGCAAGAAGCATTTACAACGACCCAGAAAGCCGTAGTCAACTATAGCAACTTACTGTCGGAAGCAGAAATCCTGAATGAACTTGAACTGGTTGTCGCTCAACTACCTACTGAGAGTAATTTATTTCCTAGCCTTGACAATACTAGAAGAACATCGCTATAAGTAAAATGGTTGCGAGAAAAAGTATATTTCGTAGGATTCAAGAAATGGAAATAATAAGGGACTTACGTTTTCTTCACCTCAATTGAGGCTTAAATTGAGGAAGGCACTCACGTCGGTACGCTAGTAGCAAAGCTCATAGGTAGTTGCTTCCTATTTCGGGTTGTGAAGTTATGGGGTATCCCATCAAATCTCAGCATCCATCTGTCTTCATTCCTTTTCATTCATCTTCAACATTCAACATCATATTTCAATGATATGATTGTTTTCCCCATATAACACTTGTCTACCCAACATTCACAAAATCACAGTGGGATCTTTCTCTCTTCGATCAATGAGTCTGCGCAACTTGGACGACTCGACTGAAACTCGAAAGTCTGCGGGCAAAAGGACTGCGCGAGCATTTTCCAAGCTTTTCTTGAAGCATCCTCAGAACTTCAACCAACTAGAAAAGTTTCACGATGTCATTCATAGGTCTTCCTTACGAAGTTACTATCAAAATATTCTCATGTCTTAATACGCGTCGAGACTTTCTCTCTTTAAGCAAGACCTGCCGTCTGTTTAATATACTTTCTACCCCCTACTTATATTCAAGAGTCGACTGCCGTTCCGAAATCCCGCCTTATCTTTTTCTTCGCACCATAGTCGAGCATCCGAATCTTGCAAAACTCACAGAATTCTTCGAATGCGTGGAAATACTTGAATGGCCTGAAACTACCAATAATGATATCCCACTCTCAGACGCAACATGGAGATCCATCCGGACGAAGATTGAGGAGGCCAGTAGCGACGAGGAGCACGCAGAGTGCTGGTACCAGGCAATCAGTAACAGAGAGAATTATACAAGGGAGCGTTGTGGTGACGCTATCAACGCACTCATTATCTGCCTTCTACCAAATTTGAAGGAAATCGATAGATTGGCATTGGGAGGAGGTATGCCTGAAGATATCATAGATCGCTATAAATTCCTCAAACGTGTGTTTGAACGTGCTAAAGCACTCCAGGCAAAACTTGGAACATCGGACGAGGATCCCCCGCCATATTCTATGTCCAAACTGACATCCATATCGATGCAAGTAAATTACTACGACGAGGAGAGTAAATTGCATATTTCAGTTATTATTCCATATCTCGGACTTCTTTCGGTGAAGAAATTCTACGGGAACGAGATCTTCCGCCACGGATATGACTCATACAAAATTCCTGAAGCCTTCACTTCTCGAGTCGAGGACTTGCGCCTTGAATATGGTACCATAGAACCCGAGACTATGAGGGACTTACTAGGTTCCTGTTCATCACTTCGCAAATTTTCATATGGACCACCCGATGAGGAAGACGGATCGTTTTGCCCTTGCGCAATGATTGAAGGTCTGATGGCCAGTAAAAATACGCTTGAAGTTATCGAAGTAGACGCGCTATATGAAGTTGAATATAACGATAATAGTCTTTTCGTGAGCCCCGAAGAGATTGAACCAGCCTTTTCATTCATAAAATTTCGAAAATTGAGGAAGATTTCTATGAGCGCTTACGTCATCCTCGATTTCCCTCGGCATGAACAAGGTGCTTTCTTAAAACGTATCCCTCGAGGTCTCGAAAGCCTCGAATTGACGGATTGCAGTAATTCCGGCTGCAGTGAGCTTGAGGCGGTGATGGCATTAGTTAGGCAGAAGGAGGAATTTGCTCCAGAGCTCAAGTATCTCAAATTAGTGTATCAGCATTATACCCATACTTTACCAAAAGAAATCATAGAAAGTGGTTTGGTCGCAGAATGCAAGAAAGCCGGGGTTGAACTGACTCGACAATGCATTCGGGAAAGTGTACTCGAATGATAGCGTTTGCCTTCCAATTTGAAGCAGACAATTGATGTAACCGCTGACGAGCTATATACGAGACTTGCTTTATTTTGAAAAGGCAATGCGAAATTTACATTAGCAGAGATGGATGGTAGATTAGCTTACTCGAATGTCAACCATGAATTGCAGAACAGTTTTCATCGCTGGATTGATCCTGAAAAGAGAAACCGTATATATACATAACTAACAAAGCAAACCACTGTTCAAAAGTCGGAATTAGTCGTTGTAAACTTACTGATACTGTAAGTAATTTCAGCCAGATTTTGGAATAGATATTGACACCGCCGGAAACTCTCATTCGGTTTGAATCTAGATATCTATCTCAACCTCCTACGGATGATGGGTGATTGAGGCATCATTTCTTGTCTACATTAGCTTGTAATGTCTGATATCAAAGATAATTGTATCCAAGAAGGCATCTTTACTACTCCGTGTGTACTATTGAAGTTGATATAGGTCTATGAGTAGACCAAAAGTTGGTTGTTAACCTTTGACAAGCCTCGGCTTATCCGGCAACATACCCGTCCCGTGCCTCCACCCCGCATTACGCTAACTTCCCCATACTTCTTAGAACTAGTGACCTATCGTTCCGTGGGTTCTTATCCTCATTTATCAAATCCAAAATAAAAATCTACTATAAAAGTTTCAATCATTTATTGTTATTGTTATTAAATACTAATAATGTCTTCCTCAGTCCCAGTCCCAGTCCCAGTCCCAATCCCCTTCTCCGAGCCTCCTTGGCTCATGGGATTACCATCCCCGTATTACACCGCTTCACATCGAAAATGGCAAAAGACATGTCGAGCACTAGTTTCTGAATTACTTTTTGATGCAGGTGAATGGGAAAAACAAGGAGATGTACCAGGTACATATATATCACTCCAAATCACCTCAGATTTGAGTATCTGACACTAACATTTCGAAGCCGAGCTGTATCAAAGGTTCGCCAGGGCCAACTTCCTCATTCCTAATCTTCCCGCCCCTCTTCCAGTGCAATGGCTCAAAAAGCTCGGCATAACACATTTACCGGGGGATCTTCCAGTCGAAGAATTCGATTACATGCACACCCTAATCTTCACCGACGAAATGGGACGATCGGGGTCCTTAGGACCCTCTGGTGCAGTCAGTACCGGCTTTGCCTTCGGAGTCCCTCCAATCCTAAAATTCGGAAGCCAACCCCTCCAAGAGCGCTTTCTGCCCGATCTACTGACCGGGAAAAAGCGAATCTGTATCGCAATCACGGAACCGGGAGCTGGAAGTGACGTAAGTGCCATTGAGACCACCGCTCGAAAAAGTGAAGATGGAAAGGAATGGATTGTAGATGGATCCAAAAAATGGATTACCAATGGTCTTTGGTCCCATTATGCAACCATGGCAGTACGTACCGGTGGACCTGGTCCAGGTGGTCTTTCTCTACTCGTTGTTCCGCTACTTAATCATCCGGGCGTGACGATGCGGAGGATAAAAGTTGGTGGACAAACGGCTGCGGGGACTACTTTTATCGAATTGGATTCTGTTCGTGTTCCTGTTGATAATATTATTGGAACTCCCGGATTGGGTATGAAGTACATTATGCAAAATTTCAACCACGAGCGTCTTAGCATTTCTATTTCCGTCAACCGCTGTGCACGTACAGCGCTCAGTGCCGCTTTCGAATATGTAATGAAGCGCGAAGCATTTGGCAAGAAACTCATGGATCAACCGGTCGTCAGACACAGATTAGCGAAATGTGGAGCGGAGCTCGAGAGTCACTGGGCGTGGATAGAGGGATATACGTGGATGATGACGCAACTTAGTGAGGAGGAGGCAAATCGTGAGTTAGGAGGTTTGACGGCATTGGCGAAGGCGAAGGCGGGAATGGTGCTGGAGAGTTGTGCGAGTACCGCTGTGTTGCTTTTTGGGGGAAATGGATATACGAGGAGTGGGATGGGCGAGGTGGTTGAGCGTGAGTGTTTATTTCTATTTTTCCCTTTTGTCTCTACTTTCTTTGGCTTTTACCCCCACCCCCACCTCCTTCCCCCATTTTCATATACTGCAGAATTCGACAAAAGCCGCAGCAAAAACTAACCCCACCATCCCCTAGGAATCTTCCGCGAAATCCCAGGAGCGCGCATCCCCGGCGGTAGCGAAGATGTCATGTTAGATCTCTCCATCCGCCAATTAGTCAAGAACTTCCAGTCTAAACTCAAGCATGAAAGCGAAAATTTTGGACTGGAAAGACCACGTGGGGATTCGAAGTTGTAACTGTTGTGATATTTTGGGGTATCTGTCAAATCCTACTTGCAATAAGTTTTTTTCTAAGACTACCTAATTTAAATACCACTTTTCACAAGCATCCCATCCCATCCACATCACCTGTCACTAGTAGCATTAAACCTACTATACACCCCATGGCCGTACATTCTATCCACGCACTGTGAACAAAGCATTCACGAACTCCAAAACAGATAACGGGTGTGAATTGGGGAAATCATCTGTTCTGGTCGTGGAAGAGGCGGAGATGGACATAAGGGTGCGAATTAGTTTGAATACAGACAACCCATTCTCTCTAAGTTTGAGGAGAAATTAACTTGGGAGACATCCTCATGAAGTGCGTGGTTCATTTCATTCAACATCACTAAAATAGTAGTCTTGGATATCTTATTGATTGAGCAAAGATATTCAAACCAGCTGCAATTCACACACATTCTCATAAAATCCCAACTCAAAAGATATCGCAGTATTATAAGAAGACTACCTAAAAAAACTATCAATCGATATCAAAACTTCATTATATACTCTAACACCAGCACCATAGAGATCAAAAAACGCCACCATCCCAGCTTCAACCATATTAGCCAACGCTTCATCAAGTCTCCTGTTCTTTCATACCCTGGAAATCCAAAGCACAAATGGGCAAACGAACTATGGTTGTCAGAGGCTATCGGAGATCAGGAATGCGATATAGAGAATGGTTTAAAGGCCAAATGACCTTTAATATCCCAAATGCCGGCTCTTCCAAATAAAACGACCAACCGCCATTTCCACTCCAATGCCAACCAACCTTTTCCATGTAAAGAACGATATCAAAACCAATTAACAATGCAAAACACCCTATCGAAACCTTGCATCCCAATCCCAATCCCAATCCCAGTATCTCTTTCCATCCCTCACGCCAAACCAAATCAATCCCTCCATCCATCACTCTCTCTCTCTCACTCTCTCTCCACTTAACCCAATACCCACCAGGTAACCATCTAAGCAAGTCCATCCTTCCTAAACTTCCTCTCGATAAACTCTGCCTGAACCATTCTTCCCGTGTAATTGTAGAAGCCGGCTTGTAGTTGCATCCATTGCGTACTCCTATGTTTCTCCATTAGATACTCTAGGGTTTCGCAATCTTCCGCGGACCATATTTTATCCGGTCGGAGACGTGCTTGGGCATTGCCATATCCATATCCATTTCTATGACCGTATCCGTATCCGTATCCATGTCCATCTTCATTCGAATTTCCTTGCGCATGCTCCTCCTCATCATCATTTTGATCTTTATCAAGTTCACCATAGGACTTGCGCTTCTTCTTCTTCTCTGGTTCCGAGGAGGAGGCAAAATTCTTGGGTTTCGGATGGTGATGGGGACAATAGGGCGAGATGTAAATATCGTCTTCAGTATCATCGTCCTTGTCGACTTGTGCTGTACACTTAACCTTCTTCTTCTTTTTCTTCTCGATTTTCTTCGGCTTTTCTTCTTCTTCTTCTTCTTCTTCTTCTTCCTCCTCCTCATCTTCATCTTTCTCCTGTTCTGCCTGCAAAATCTTATATCTCGCCACGACATCTTTCTTGCCGACACCCAATTCCCCCGCGATCTCCTTCCACGTCTTATTTTCCTTCTTCATGGCCATGAGTTTCTCGTCTTGTTCTTTGGTCCATTGATTTCCGTCAACAGGTTCTACCTTTCCATCCTTATCTTCTTTAACCTCGATGGCTTTCTCAGAATTGGAAGCTGTGGCTGTGGTATCAGCGCTTGGTTCTTCAAGCTTAGTATTATTAGATTCGGGTTGATCCTCGCCTTTAGATTCTTTTTTTGCATCTTCATCCTTTTTCTTATCCTTTTTCTCATCCTTTTCCTGATCTATTTCCTTGACTTCAATTTCGATGATTACCGCCTCGGCTGAGGGTTTGGTCTCTTTCTCTGCGACGTTGGGGACTGCAGCTGTTTCAGGAACAACATCAGCGGTGGGCTCTTCAGCCTTCTCCTCGATTTTCTTCTCTTCCTCTTCCTTTCCCTCCCCTGCTTGCTGCAAATTCAATATATGCTCACCCTTATCATCAGCACCCCCATCCTTCTTCACCTCAACCACCTCCTCTTTCTTCTCCTCCACCACTTTCTCCTCCACCACCGTCTCCAAGACCTCCTCGATTCTCGCCTGAACCGTCACATTTGACCCCCCACTCATACTCCTACCTCTCCCCGCACTCCCACTCCCACTACCCTTCCTCCCCACCTTCCTCACCACCAACATCTCCACTTCTCCCCCCACCAACCCCTCTTGATCGCGATCTTCAAGTATCACGATATTCCTGCCCTTCTTATCCTTAGTAGCCGTAGCCCGAATCCTACTATCGCTACGCGCGCGAGTGGCCGGAGAACCAGGAGTGGAATATGTAGAGAGGAGAGATCCGCCGAGCATCCAATCGGTGAAGGAGACATGAATTTTATTTTTGGTTTTGCCGGTTTGGGAGCCAGCCAGAGAGCTTTGAGAGAGTGTTGGGGAAATGGCGGGGGGCATGTTGGCGATTGTTGAGGAATGAGATGATTGATCTCAGTTGGGTTGGGGATGATCTTCAATTGAAAATTGAAAATGAGATAGTGCTTGTTGCGATTAAAAGGAAGAGTATAAAGAGAGCTTCTAGATTCACCCGATGGGATTGAATGAAGCGTAATAAACTTTGCGCGATGGTGATGGATTGGAAGATAATTACCTCGAGGAATATTGCAAATGCTATTGTCTTCAGCATTAAAATGCTATTTTTGGTTCGAGGAAGATTTGGCGTCTTTGATTGAGGTTTGACGTTACAAATTGAGATTGAAGTAGCCAGGTAATGAATTAAAGAATTGATTGGAATTGATTGGAATCGAAACAATTATTTTATTCGTTGTTGATGCAATAGAGAAGTTGATGTTGTCGCGAAGAAGCGAGATCAAGATCTTTGCTAGAAGCTCTATTTTGATTATCTTTGCATTAGTTGTTATTGTTGTTGACTTTTGTTGGGTAAATAGAGAAGAACTAAGAAAATGTAAATAAAACTGGAGAGAAATAAACTTGCTGTCTGAATTTTAGATTTTACTCAATCTGGGAGTAATCAAAATAAATGGTTTGGTTGTTGTTATGAAGAACAATCGGCCAGACGACCACCAACAGTTGAAGATTTTGACAAACAAACGTGAGGGGTGATAAGAGTGAAGGTCAGAATTAAGTGAAGGGAGAAAAAATTGTGCTATGGGATTTACAGTTGTGTGAGCTTGTCATATAACTGAGCAGTTATGAAGGAGCGGATATCAGAGCCTTGAGGGAGAGCATAACAGAGGGAATCATGAATAGTTCTTACAGATGGTTGGTTGTTAGAGATGGTTACTTCTTTGATGAGGAGCCATAATAAATTCGGCTACCTTGGTAGATTCTTCATTGGGAAATTTTGAAGCATAACAAAAGGAAGAGATTACCTGCCAAAACCACCTGTTAAATCTTGGAGACTTCAATACCCAAAACTTACCGTCAGGGTAATTGAGATGTTCAAAGCAACATATCTGCATCAGTGCACATATGGATGATGTACAGCATGAATGGGGAAAAAAGCGTGCGAAATGCCAGAGGGGAGGTGTATGTTATGGAAGATAGTTAGTACTGGTAGCGTGTTGATATCTGAGGCAAAAGACACAAGTCATGTCGTATCATATAAAAAAGGGCCAGAGTAATCACCATATTCGAAGAGATCTTCCATTAGCTTGGTGGATGAGGTTGGCCTCTTATTTTGTCTTCCCATTATGGTAACCCGGGATGTTGGAGTTAATAAAACGGATTTAAGCTGCGCTAGTGATAGAATTTGGAGGCCGTGTCTTGCTAGATAGCGGTGAAATTTGGAAAGTATTGCGAGTAAGCATCGTAGAATAGACAAAATCTACTCTGGCATCTAGGGGATTGGTGACGATGTGCTCACCAACTACAAATGTTATTGTATGCACGGAAGATTTGGCCTTTTGGATGCAAGAGAATTAGTTTTTTTTTGGATTGTATGTACGAATGTGGTATGATACTAGGTGGATTCAGCACCAACAACACCCCTTTGTATTATTGTGTCAAGAATAATAGGTGCTGTACTTACAGTATATTGATCTACATGCTCTTTCTCCTTGGACAAATAAGAGCATATTGTGTAGACGGCAAGTAACATGATAACATGCCACCATTATGGGCTAACAAGACCCAGGCTATAAAGCTCCGGTGAGTGAACTAAGCAGGCCGTCGTTCTGGACATTGAAAAGTGCAATCGAAATGGAATGGCCAGTGACTATCCCAACCGCAACACACTGTGTTGAGACTAAGTCTCATAATGAGAGGCTGCAGATTGACTATCCAAACGTCGATAACAGCAACGATTGATGTGGCGTAAGATGAGGTGGTCCAAAGCTCGGTCGAGATGGTGAGTGTTTAAGGGTGCAAACTCGTCTACTACTTTGGGACGAGATCAGAGTTGAGTCAAGAGACATGAAAGCGGCACAACAATACAAATTGGGTCGGTGAGACAGAAGCGACTCGTATTATTTACCAGTTGAAAGACTTTGGAAGTAAATCCGCGTATCAATACGTCCTGAAGCTCGGAGTGAGCAATTAATATGCAGTTGAAAAATGCAGCCGCGTAAGATTCTGACAGAGTTTGATATACCACTCTGGATCTAATGCTTTAGCGACTCTGGTACCATACCCCTAGTCAAGCCTCAAACCCCGCATAACCATTTGACTTGTAGCCAAGCGGTGACAGAGGAAAGCTTGAAGTAAAGCTTGACACGAAGGGAAAATGCTTGTTTCAACTGTGCCATTAATCCTAGTGTGGTACACCGTACAGGTATGACAGATTTGGTAATTGAGGCTGACCGCCATTGAGCGCACCCATTGCAATGTAAATCTTTTCTGAAAATGGAGATATCACCTCCTCGTCCAATGATTACAGCCATGACCAAAAGTTTGGGGGAACTACCTAAGGAAACGGTTTATCTATGATCGAAAACGTGGAGCAAAATGGTTCAGAGTGGTATTTACTATGGAGAGACGCAAAGGTAAATGCATAATTCGGAGGGACTAGGAAGGCGGCAGGTGACTACTAAGCTGATTTTGCATCAAATCGGAATGCCTCAGTAAGTAAGGGACGGAAAACAAGGCTGAGAGGTGGTCATCATTACACTGCGGGGAGGGAAGCAAGGAGATATGGATACGAGTTTCGTCAGATTCAATGTCAGATTTTGGCTTGAACGTGTATGAATTGTGATATTATCATGGATCTCAGCAGAATTCATCGGATAAACTGGGCCGAGAAAGGTATATATAGACTGTAAGTTCCACAGAAACCTCCTTCGTCATCAAGCACATCCTTCTACATCCAAACCTCTCAGTCAGCATCAAAACATTCGATCAAAATCAGACACTCAATTCCATACTAAAATCAAAATGGCAAAAATTCAAGCTCTCATCGCAGCAATGATCCTCAGGTGAGAGCAGAACCCTCTTATGAACCAGACCGTCCTTGCAATTCCAACTGACTTTCATTCCTCATCTAGCAGCACTGCACTCGCAGCCCCACAATCATGTGGCCCCATCAAAGGATCGAGTTCGTGCTTCACATACACCACAACTGTTCCAAACACTAGAATCCGTATGTAGAACTGAAATACATCCCTTCATATAATTGTATGTCTAAGCATGACTAACAGATAACGAGAAGATTCATGCCCAAAGCAGCCCGTGTGTCCTGAGCACCCTGATTGCATTGTTCTTAAAGTCAGCACGATCACATTTCCAGCCGCAAACGCATTATGCCGAACCACACCAACCGTGACGGCAACAGCACCAATTTCCTGCCCAACATGCCAAATAGGTTGTCTGACACAGGTTGAGACTGTTACCACAACTTTGGCAGCACATGCATAAGAAATCTTATGAGATTGAAATGATGATTCGGGGTATTTGGAGATGAGAAAGACGAATCCCTCGACGGTGCATATACATTCATTTTGAAGTACTCGGGGAAGGATAGGGGTTAGGACACATCAAAAACTGTAAAGCAGTAGCAAATTCTACGATCTCTTTACTACTTATCCACTTGGACCACTCGAAGATACTTGGGCTTTTACGTATGGTATTTGAAGAATTGATCCCCAGTATCACTAGATCCAAGTAACTTTATCAATAATCTTGTAACTGTGACACGGATTGTCTTGGGTGAACAACCAACTATCTTAGCTGAAGAGATCAGAGTAGATGTTGAATACCTTTAAATACGTCAAATGAAGAGATTCTATATATTGTTGAATTCTAAGGAGTTTTGCTTTGATTGAAAATCGTTAACCGTAACTTGATTGGATGGCGGCATAGCACGTGGATCCTCGCTAAAATATTGAACATTTCCCCACCATCAATTATTTGGCTTTCCAAAAATTCCTTCAAACTTCATCGACAAACTTTACGCAAATCCTCACCATTAGAACTTTATCAATTCTACTGGAAGACTGTCATCATGTCTAAAATCACAGTCGGTATGTTTCCTATCTTTTCGCAAACCTTCAGGAATCAGCTTCCTCTTCTCTTAAGAGAATCAATTGAAACAAATACTAATATTTTCGCCTCACAGCCGGAGTGCGTACCAACGTACAAGCCCTTCTTGAGTACTCCACCGAGACCAAGAAGAGAAACTTCCTCGAGACCGTCGAGCTTCAAATCGGCCTCAAGAACTATGATCCCCAACGTGACAAGCGTTTCTCCGGAACCGTCCGTCTCCCAGTCGTTCCCCGCCCAAACATGACCATCTGGTATGTCTGCGAAATCGAATATATATAATATGGGAGGCAAACGCTAATTGATGGATAGCATTCTTGGTGACCAACACGATATCGATCGTGCCAAGCATGGTGGTGTTGACGCCATGTCCTCTGATGACTTGAAGAAGCTCAACAAGAATAAGAAGTTGATCAAGAAGCTCGCACGCAAGTACGATGCTTTCGTCGCTTCCGACACCTTGATCAAGCAAATTCCACGTCTCTTGGGTCCTGGTCTTTCCAAAGGTTTGTTTTTATCCTTTCTCCGATTTCAGTACTTTTCACTAACTTTTTCTCTTCACAGCCGGTAAATTCCCAACCCCAGTCTCCCACAACGAAGATCTTAGCGGTAAGATCAACGAAGTCAAGTCCACCATCAAGTTCCAATTGAAGAAGGTTTTGTGTATGGGTGTTGCTGTCGGAAATGTTGAGATGACGGAGGATCAATTGATCTCCAACATTATGTTGGCCATCAACTACCTCGTCTCTTTGTTGAAGAAGGGATGGCAAAACGTTGGCAGCTTGACCATCAAGGCATCTATGTCTCCTCCCAAGCGCCTTTACTAGATTACCCTTCTCTTTATTGAGCAAGTGGTATGGAGTTGAAATATTGCAGGTAGTTAGGTGAAAACTCAATACAAGCAATGAACGTTCTATGGCCAATAAATTTTCGGTAGCACTGAGTGATGTGATGTTGAGATTTTGATGCTGTATAAGAGATTTAAATATATATTTTACCGTGATGGTAATCGTAATCGTCGCACTCAAACTGTTGCACTCCCCACGGTTTGTCGTATCCTTGATTGTCGATATCTACATACAATAAATACAATTATTGACCTACGGTACTTGATAAATTCGGCTCCTCTTTATTTCTCAAGGAAAACCAACATGCGGCTCATTCTTTTTGACTCAGTGAAATGCGATTCCAACTTACAATAAAGCTTACGCAGCTGTAAAGCAAGCGCAGTTTTCATTGTACCAAACCTTTGAGAGGGCATGATGCAAAAGCCAATATATTGATTGTACTGAATCTCGAATTCCAGGTCCTTGGCTCTTAAAGTATACAAACTCCAGATAGAGAGAGCATGCAGTAGATTTTTCATGACCGAGTACAACTTATATTGCTATTAGCTATTAGATAGACACAGCAGATATATATATTCGGAGCACATCAGAAATTGTCATTATGATTGATTATTGCACATACCAAGATATTAAAAACTACGGGAGATTTCCAACTTCTAAACATAATAATCATCCATCTTACAACCACCACACCACACTACCACCTGAGCACAGCACAGCACAGCAGATACAACATAACAAAAACCACATAGAAAGAAAGAAAGAGCCGACTGTCATACATACAATACATACACCACACCACACCACACCACACCACATCTTCCTACTCTCCTAAGCAAAATGTATCGACCGACCAACATATTATGTAGAGACCACCCCACAGTCAAATCCCAATGGAAATCCAAGAAGATGGCTGATAAGGAAGAGTGTTCACCTTCTCTCAAGGGGGCCGGGAACGGAAGAAAACCCAACTTTTACTTTCTCCCACGATTATTCATCATGGAAGAAAGTAAAGGATAACCCTCAGCAAGTCGCCGTAGCGAAGCCCCCATTTGTAAAAATGTTATAAGTATTAATTATAACCTCTACTGATGATGAAGGAGAAAGAAAGAAAAAAGGGAAATGTTCTCGGGGGGAGGAAGTCGTGATATTTATGTATGTGGGAAAATTAAAATTTTTCCGCTTAGATTTTTTAGCGCGGTTTTTTCTTTTTTGGGGGGGGGTGCTAAGGGTTTGTTCTTAGAGCAAATAGAATGATGGATGGATGATAAATAATGATAATAATGCACGTGATTTATTTGATTTGATTTGTAGATCACGTGTTTATATTGTCTATATTTATTGACTTGCTCTGTTACTGATTGTTACACTACAGACCAAAAGTATATACAAATACAAATACAAATACAAATACAACTCAGCCTCATCTTATCACTGTCTTATACACAGACATGCATTTATATCATCATCATCATCATCATCATCACCTCATTATATTATATTCCGAGTCTTGAGAAAGAGAAAAGAGAAGGTTTATGTTTCTCTTAGTCAAAGGCTCAAACCACTACTACTGTACTTATTATTATTTATTACCTACCTAGAACTTCATCCCCAGATCCAAGAAAGATGCCAAGCTACATCAAATGTTACACCAGCCAGCCCTTTTCCCAAGCTTTTCCCTAAACAAACTTTCTATCTAATTCATTCATTCATTCATTTTTTCTACTTTTCGTCTTCTCTGCATCACGATAATGTTAATGAATGTTCAACGGCGAATGCTCCATCTGTCAATGGACACCTGCTTTGACATGAGATGTTCCTACCCGTTTAATGCATTCAATATTCAATATTCAATATTTAATATTTGGTCAAGGATGATATTAAGATGATCAGGATGTATTAGGATCTATCTCGATCTATCTCTTCCATCTATTACTCCCTCCCTTTCTCCTTTCTTTATACCTTTTTGATCAAGACCCATCATCATCATCATCACAAAGCCAACATCCTAACAGTCAGCTTTCTTTATATATCTTTTTTGATGGATGACAAGTCTAATGTCTAATATAATGATAGAGCATGCCAAGTCACTTACTTCTCTTTATTATTGGCTCGACTTATGATGTTTTGGCCCCTTGTTGAAATTGGGGGGTATGTACAACCGAGTACGGAAGTACAAAGTACAAAGCATTCAAAAAGACCTTTATAGGTAGGTAGGTAGGTAGGTAGGTACTGTAGTACTCAAAATCATCTCCTTCCCCTTCCCCTTCCCCTCCTTGGTTCTACGATAAATAATCTGTACACAGCACCCATAGCACCGCAGCACACCCCGGGGTCCTTGTTATCAGAGTTGTCTTGGTTATATATATAATTATTATAATAATATTATTATCATCATTTATATATACATGGATTGGTTGATATTGATCGATTAGAACTTTAGATCAAGTACTTTTTTATACATACATACCTACATACATACCTACATACATATTCCGGTGTAGGGGATCGATGCGATGCGATGCGATGCGATGCAATGTCTTTATTTTGACGACGCACATTTCCCTGTACATGCACACTTCACTCAATATATATGCTCTCTTTTTTCCTAATATTATTAACACGGCATATTTTCAAGGCAGGGTAATGCATATCTGAACGTTCAAGATTTTTACCCCATTGTCATTTTTTGAGGAATCTAAAAAAAAAAAAAACAAATTATCATCTTATATCTCCAACGATTTTTCTGCATTATTATTATTATTATTATTATTATTATTATTATTATTATTATTATTATTATTA
>NGKJ01000013.1:339043-366276 GCA_002162495.1 Myriosclerotinia curreyana
TATTATTATTATTATTATTATTATTATTATTATTATTATTATTATTATTATTATTATTCACCCACGAAAATAAATGGAGATCGAGGAAAGGAATTCGTTTTACTCGTCGTCCTTTCAAATATTATAATCTTTCGAAATCATTCACGGATCCTTTCGAGATCTTTGATCACAGCTGAATTGGAGGCGGAGAAAACAGCAAAAATTCAGTTCAGGCAACCCATCATCATATTACCTATTATCCAACCCAGCCATCACATAACATAACCAAATTCAACTTTCCATACAATGATGATGAATCAAAGTAATGATAATTCTAGAGGGGACCTAGAAACTTCATCTGAAAGTGAACCTCAAGCTTCTGGGCATATCAGTCAAAATAGCAATAATAACCCCAACTCATCCTCCATTGGGGATTTGATAGAGGAGGCCCCGGAGGTTAGGATTGAAAGATTAGGTAGGCAAAGACCCGAAGTCTTCAATTCACTATGGGCAGAGATTGGATTTGTCTTTTCAATCTCCATGTCACAAGTACTCACTGTAAGTTTTGTCATTTATCTCCATCTTCTGATGTATCCGACGGATTCTGACAGTCGAGAAGGAATATTTCGTTTCTGGTTTCACAGTTATATTGCCCACTCTGATCAAGAGTCTGGAAATACCATCAGCCTCGGCGACATGGCCTGCAAGTGCCTTTTCGCTCACTCTGGCTTGCTTTCTTTTGGTATTCGGTCGTTTGTCGGATATGTATGGGGGGTATCCAGCATACGTATCAGGTTTCGTTTGGCTTGCTTTGTGGAGTCTGGTAGGTGGATTTTCTACCAATCTAATAATGCTCAACTTTTGTCGGGCATTGCAAGGCTTGGGTCCGGCAATGTATCTACCTTCCAGTGTAGCTCTCATCGGCATCATTTATCGACCAGGACCACGAAAGAACTTGGTTTTCGCAATCTATGGAGCCTGTGCGCCGCTGGGATTCTTTGTGGGAATCTTCTTCGCTGGATTGGTAGCCGAGTACACACATTGGGGTTGGTGGTTCTGGATTGGTTGCTTTTTGGCAGCCATCACAGCCATCACGTCTTATTTGACCATCCCTTCTGACATCGCCAAGAAGCGTAAAGTTCGCGAGGCACGTAAGGGCACACATGATCAAGTGAAAATGGATTGGTTGGGTGCACTTTTCATTGTCGTGGGACTGATTCTCTTTACTTTCGCCATCATCGATTCGGCTCACGCACCGAATGGCTGGAAAACGCCTTATATCTATATCCTATTTGTTATCGGCTGCTTGTTGCTTCTTGTCGCTGCATACGTCGAGACGCAAACTAAGCAAGCTTTGATTCCTGCCTCATTCTTTCAGGTGCCATCCATGGTACCGCTAGTCTTTGCCCTCTTCTTGTGCTACGGTTCTCTGGGGATTTTTCTACTCTATGCCACGTTCTATATGACGGGAGTCATGGGTGGAAGCCCGCTACAACTTGTAGCTTGGTATGCACCAATGGCCTTGGGCGGATGCATAATTTCTACAGTGGGTGGCTTTGTTCTGCACCTACTACCCGGAACGGCGCTTGTCGTGGCAGCTGGAGTTGCCTGGATTGTTGCACCTCTGTTGTTCGCAATTGCTCCCGCCGGAGCCAATTATGTAAGTGATCACCAAAACTTCCCCAAATTTCCTCATGACATGCTGACGGAATTCATAGTGGGCATATATATTCCCTGCCATGATATGTGCAACGATCGGTATCGACATCACTTTCACAGTCGCCAACATATTCTTCACCACGTCCCTCTCGGAATCACAGCAAGGTCTGGCCGGTTCCATGGTAATGCTCATCTTACACCTGGGCATCGCCGTCTGTCTTGGATTCTCCGACATCATCAATACCTATACTCTCTCCCGGCTCGGCCTCCGACAGAGTTACCACGCGGTATTTTGGTTCGAGGTTGCATGCGCCGCCGTCTCCCTCATCATCATGGCCCTCTTTGTCAAGATCAAGAGAGCAGAGAGTCAATTGACGGTCGATGAGAGATCGGCCGCGTTGAATGATATACCATTGGTGGAGGAAAATGGATCGATGGATCGAACGAGGGAGTTGGAAATGGATGCGCCGGATGATGGGAAGTTGAATTGATTTTGATTTTTGATTTTTGATTTCATATGCGTCGAAATTTCTCCCTTGATATATCTATCTATATCTATATCTATGAGTTTATGCGGAGTTAATACCCTCGGGTCGTTGGATTTAGGCTTTAGGCGTTTGTGGTTTGGTGCAATCGGGGCGGGGAATGGTAAGAGAAAAAGCAAAAGCAAGAGTAAAAGCAAAAATCAAGATAGGATAGGATAGGATACATAGGATAGAAATAACACACCTACTCTATTACTCTATTCCTTCCAACCCCAAGCATATAAGTCATCTCTTTTCTTTGATCATACATCACTTACTTACTTACTTATTTACTTATTTGACCATTTAACCATTCAACCATTTGACCATATAATTACGGTATTGGATATTATATTATATTCAACAATCTCAATCTCATTTATTTTTTCAATTCACCAGCATGCATCACCAGCATGCATCACCAGCATCACCAACATCACCAGAAATCAAGTAGGTAAATTGCTGGATGGATGGATGATTTCAAATATTTAATCATATGAATATTAATATGAATATTAATATGAATATTAATATGAATATTAATATTTTCCCACCTCTGAAATAAGTGTTTTTTTTTTTTTAAAGAGGTTTATGGATGTTGCTGATATATTCTTTTTTACTTACTTACATCCAGAAAATCACGGATATTTATGCATCTGTTGTTTGGCGATATATATATTCGAAATATATATATATATTTTCATCGGTGAACTGTTTGTATATAGGGGGAAATGGTAAAATAATACTCGTTTTAAATGATTTTGGCAAATGCATCTGCACTTGCACCTGCCTATGCCTATGTCTTTAAGCTCTTTTCGGGATGCTGGGTTTCGGGATGTTAATGCTAATGCTATTGAGAAGGAGGGTATCGTTAGCAGCGAATAGAATCAAGAGGCTCGACTCGGTTCGGTTCGGTTCGGTTCTGGGTTCGACTCCCCAAACTCTTTCTTAATACCTATATAATCCCGTAACCCAATTCTATCCTCTGATCTTATATTAAAGCCCCCTGTTATATTTCTTTATATGTCCTTTTATTTTCTAATAATACCTACCTACCTACAGTCACTTCCCATTTATGCTCTTTCTCTTTCTTTCACCGCATGCATACCTCTCGAAAAAAAAACTTGCAGCCAGCATGGAGGATCCCATCCGATTACTTGCGATCCGGTCCAGGCGAGTCCCTGGCCGAAAAGAATATTCTTATGTACTGTATGTATTCAGAATCTTCTGGAGAGCGAGCTGCGTGAAAGGAAAAGAAAATATTAGGATTAGGAATCGGGTAGTTATGTTATACAAGGAGAAAAGAGCATCGACTTCGTCCAGGAAATCCTCTTATATCTTTCTTGATAAAACCTCACTCATATGTACGATATCAAAGAAGCCGGTTGTTCGAAACAAGTGGGTATTATTATTACTACAATTCAGGGAAGGAAAATCTATTCCCGCTCGCGCAAATGGTAGATGCTAGTGCTAGTGCTAGTGCTAAATGCTATGATTATTGATCTTGGACTTCATAGATCAAACCGGGTGTAGCAACAACAAGCTACTCCAATATTCTTGGCTTTGATTGCCCGACAAAATTGAGCCCTATACAGATAGAAGAGTACAGAAAAGTTATCGGATGTTTTCGTCTACATAACATCATCGTGAGTTTTCTCTCTCGACGTGCATCGAATGGAAAGCAATATCCCTATACAATGCTGCCATGGTCCGAGAAACCCAACATTCTCAAGTACCATGACTATATTGAAGAATATATCCAAGCATTATCCAAGGACAGTGTATGTAGCCGAAACAAATAGGCTCCTACCGTTCATTCCACAAATCCGAATCCATCGACTTGCGAGGAAATAAGCGACACTTTTGATTATTCCAATCACAGACCGCTGGCTAAGCTTGATACATGAGAATCAAAATGGTTAATAGAATATTGTCTCGACGATTCCAAGATATCTATCCAACGATGAAGCTTGAAGTCTTGGTGAGTGGGGTTTTTTACTTGTTGAATTTTGATCATGTCAGATACATTGAGGATGGCATACGCACATCTACGCATACCGGCATGCACGTTTCGGAGATGCGTCTGCACGCCGTTGCATCCGATGCAGATTAATCCATGACGCTTAAAGTACACCATCTGTCCGCAGCTCCTGCTATCATTCCCCGCAAGAATAGAAATGTGGATTTGATGACAGCAGGCTTCTACAGATCATCTCTCCCGATTCCATTACCCACAGTTCTTGAGTTGTGTCTTCTGTCATCTATCGTCTTACAGCACCAAACTACACAAATACAGATCCATCCCCCGCCCTTCCTCCACTCGGGAAAACTCACCGAGATTGAGACCGACGACTCCCCCTGCCTTTACGACGTCCCAGTCCCCCACTCCGCAAGCCTCTACTCCAACTGCATACCTACCTCGACGCCTTAAATGTCCTTAACGAAAAACCTCGCCATCCTCGCCATACTCACCACACCAATATCCAACCCAACAAAAGCACAACCATCCAGATTCCCGAACCTCACACTCCCCGTCGAGTATTCACACCCGGGCAACGCGACGCATGCGACATCTCCGGGGTTCCGGGTTTCGGGTTCCGAATCAGGTGATTGGATTCGTAGTCAATATCCATCGCCATCACCATCTCATTCAGAACGAGACATTTTCAAAAATCGTCGTGATGACCTTAAATTTGGATTTAGGTTTGGATTTGGAATATGAGGGGTGAGATTTCTGGGTAGAGTACTCTGTTTTGCGTTACTGTGGCTGGGGGAATGGGAGGGTTGGAGTTGAATGTTAGGGTCGGGATTGGATGGCGTTGATGTCGGCGGTGGAGAGGGAGAGGGAGAGAGAAGTGCTGGATGGGATGGGGACTGGGATTAGGACTGGGACTGACACGCTCACCTCATCTCACCTCACCTCATCTCGTCTCATCTCATCATACAAATATAAATCCATCAATCCATCCCAATATCAATCCATCCCAACATCAATCCACCCATATAAGTTCTGATATCGCAAATTGGACTCTACATCGCCAGTTACCAGTTACCAGTTGCAACATAATCCCCCTACTATCCACCCAAACGCAAACGTAAACGCATATTCAACGCAACGCACATTCAACACATACCTAGGTATTCAACGCAAATGCAACGCAACGAACCGCACCGCAACGCACCGCACCGCACCGCGCTCAAATTTCCATCTAGAAATTTTGAAACTGACACTTTAACACTTTAACACTTGGGTATATTATAAAATAATCATACAGACAGACCAGAGACAGACTACAGAATTAACCATACCTCTTTCAGTATCACCTTTCCCCGCCACTTCTCTGCATCTTTCTCAGAATTCCTCTTTGAGAACCCTAGATCTTGATTTCTTTTTCCCTTTACTTTATTCATATCACTTCACTTCATATCTTATCGTATCCTATCGTATCCTATCGTATCCTATCATATCCTATCATACATGTACACGTACACAAAACGTACACAAACCATCCGCGTTCCAACTCCGCTCAAACCGATAAAAACGAGTCGATTCGGTTCCTCTTGCAAATATCGTAGCACGCATTATTATATTCGTGTCTTGCTGGATTTTGTTCGTGGAATTTGTGGGGTATAATATGCTTGGATGGCGTAGCTCGTCGATTCTTCGTATCTTTCTTGATTTTCGTATGGTGAAGGCAAAAGCTAAAGCGAAAGCGAAAGCCCATCATGTCACACCAGAAAACAAGAGTCGACATGATTGCTGTCTTTACAACCGAAGACTACCCCCTTTCTTTTCCACTAAAAGCAAACATCCTGTAAATAGCAAAACCATCCATCCACTTTTGGTCATGAGCACAAAATATCTTAAATAGGATTATGCATCGGCGGCAAACCATCCGTCCCTAACCTCAGCGCACCATCGACCTCCAAGCCCCTCCCCTTCGCATTCGCCTTCCCCTCTGAACTCCCACCCACCGTACTCGTCCCTGCACTCGCATTCGTACTCCCACTCCCTAACCCTCTCTTCATCATCTTCCCCAAAATACTCACCAGCTCCGCCGCATCCTCAAACATATCATCATCCATCCCCTCATCCGCATTATAGACCTCATTAATCGTTTTCCTCGCCAATTCTCGCGAGCGCGCGGCTTGATCGAGACAATCGTATATGAAAGCTGCGTGTTCAACTTTGACGGAGAGACGTAGGGGGTGCGAACCCCAGAGTTGGCGGTCGGCGAGCGCGGAGGCTTCTTCGAAACATTGGGATGCGAAGGGTCGGTAGTCGAGGGCGGGGATGAGGAAATTGCCTATGATTTCGGGTGGGGGGAGGCTGATACCGGGGGGTCCTCCGACGGGTCCACCTTCGAGGGGGTGCGTTGGTTGGACGCTACTTGGGCGATATTGGTCGGATGGCGACTTCTTGTCGATGCCTTTACCCTTATCTCTGTGTCGCGGAGACGTCAAACCAGGCGGTGTAGAAATTTTCGAAGTTCGTAGAGTAATAGCTGGGGTATTGTGAAAGAGGACGTAAAGATGATAATAACTAGCTCTCAACTTATAAACCAAGACTTTCAATTCGCCAAAACCAGCCACTAGAGGTAAAACATATTGTTCTAGAATCTTCAGTCCCTCCTTCGCATACCACACAATGCGAGTGTATACCTCAACGGATTTAGTGTCACGCGTAGTATCCAGGCGGCGCAGTTTGCGGGCTTTGATTACCATTTTGGAAAGCATGGTGAGATTCCCGAGGATCTGAAATAGATTTTGCGCAAGGAGGGGATGGTCCAGTTGGATATTTTTTGCGAATTGCCCAAGGAATTTGGTGTCTACTTCTGAGGACGCCATTGTGATGTTTGCGTGGGTTGTGGAATTATGTAGCAAATGGCGCGGAAAATTGGAAAGGAAAAGCAAACGGCTTGTTGATGAAGTTCTCTCGCTCGCGATAGAGTCAATTTCTGAATTAGAGGGTCGATTGAGTATTAATTGTCTGATGAAAGATGAAAGATGAAGGCTTTGCGAAAGACGATTGAAAATTTTATACACCACTTGAACAGCTCCAGCGATAGAACGTTCCCCAAGGTCAGCGTTTTGAAAGGAAGAAGAAAGCCAGTGAAGAATTCGAAAGCGTAATCCAGTGATTTATCCAACAACGTCTTGATAAAAATGAAGAGAATATCAAGATTGAGGAGAATGACGGGAAAATGAATGAGAACAAATCGTTTCACTTTGGCAACCCTCAGGGAAACAAATATCCCTTCAAATCCCCCTCCTTCCACAATCCGACCTCCCTGTCCTCAATATTTTGAAGTTGGCTCCTATTTTCGAATGTGTTCAAAAGGTTTGATCGTTGGTAGGCAAAGGCGCAAATTGAGTTGTGAATGCGGTGGTGGGTGGTGGTGAATTAGTTGGGCAATAGAAAGATGATGGAGGAGAGTGAATAAACTGAGAGCGAAGACCAAATGAACCTAGGTAGTCGATTGTTTCTCTCGTCTAAACTTCCAGGAAGTGAAGTTTTATTTTTAATTATTATAAGTTCCCACGTCGACTAGATACTCGTAGATCAAATCAATTGACGGCGACAATATCAACATTACCACATAAAAGTATACTACAACTTGTCAGAACAGAACAGAACAGAACATAACATCATCAACCAAACACAAACCCCATGAAAGCAATTGAGGGAAAAATCAATTCAAACAATTGACCCATTCACTGACCAGATATAATACAGTAAGCTCTCGCTGGCGCGAAGCAATAGTGACCTGGTAGCCAATTGCGAGTGTACTTGGCCTATCCTCTTCGCAAGCTCAACACACGAATCACCGAGAACCCTTCAATCCTTCAAGATAAAAATTCGAACGAGTACAAAACATTTCGACTTCCTTTTCAATGGGCGCAATTGCACCTGAAACAGAATTTCTTTGTACACGAAAAGCGGTGACCAAAGGAAGTCCCCAGATGCGTTTTCTTTTGTACAAATGTATCTTGGAGGGGGTAATGAGAAAATGTTGCAGGGAAGTTTCGTAGAGTGTGAGAACAACGGCCAAAAAAACGTTACTGTGTACTCGAATTGAATTGATCAAAGATTGGGGAATTGCTGTTCCCAATTGAAATGAGCGTATACAAGAAGAATGAAAAACGCGTTGCTATTGTTTAGGAACAAAACCACATTCTAGTCTACGATCTAGAAAGTTGAGAAGACCCAGAACGCGACCTTGAAAGTTCAAGCAAAAGAGATTTTGCTCATGGAAGCTACCTTCTCTCCTTTAGAAAAGGAAATGCAAGTAAAATGCAACACCCCGACACACTTAAACAACTTTGGATTATCGCTCCCCCGTCGTGCAGCCGTGTAGACTGAGTAGTGGAGCGTTCAATGCACAAGCTACGATCTTTAGATGCGGAGGGCCCTGTAGTTGCATATTTTTGGCGTTGGATGGAGCGACCTGCAACGATACGTGGCAGCACAGATTGAGTGAGGAGCCTGGCGAGTGCTGGGGAACGAAGGAGGAGGGAAGGAGAGCGAGCGAAACGGCTAAGGGCCCGTCTGGTACACAGCAGACCGGTAGGTATAGGTAGAAATGATTACGGATGATGGTAAACGGGGTGATGGTATAGGTGGAGGGAGGGTATTAGTATAAGGGTAAATCTCGGTTGTGATTCAAAGAAGGAAGGAGAGGATTGAAGCAATTCCGAAAAGGTAATCTTACTATTTAATCATCCGTCCGCCCTTTGCCCTTTGCCCTTTCTCTTCTCTTCTCTTTCTATCTCAAACTTCAAACTTCTAGCCTCCAATACTGGCATACTGCACTGTCCACTTTTCAAGGGTTCACCTGCAAGGAACTATGTAAATCTTCACATCTTCTTCTTCTACTTCGTATAATATAAGCGAGTATTGAGTCTTTGACTAATAGAATCATATACATATAAATAGTAGAGATGAAGTTAGTTATTATTCCACTCTTTTTTCGATATTATTATTATTACGAAGTATTCATCATTTCAATCGTTGAGATGGGAATTCTCCGACTGGCTCAATTACCTTATGCATGTAAAACCTACTCCGGCTAAAACATAAGATAAGGCTATAAAGTCCACTCACGCTCACCCCCTTCACCGCTCTTATTATTATTACTGAACAATCCCCCCTCGAGCTCTCAGCATTATTACGAATTTATATTCATTTACGAAGTACAGAGCTTCAAACCTTTTCTCGAAAACCAAAAGGTCCAAAACCAACTTCAATTATCCAATAAATTCATAACATACTCATCAAGATATAACAAATGTCAAACCCTCCCGTTTTTCATTTTCACATTATTTCAACTTGTGGTGCCAACACACAAGCACTATTCACAAATTCGGCCATCAGATATGCAGCCACCCTTTTTATCAAAATCAGGGAAAAGAGCACTTCTTTCTCTCTTTTCTATCGGTCGGCAACCAGTCAAAAAGGGAATTGGCGGTGAGGATCCACCCTATCTCATCGAGATTACGCGAGTTTCAAGCTTGTGCAAGGTTTCCGAATGAGGTTCTAGATGGCTCGCTGCTTCTGCTCTTTTTGGTGAATTTTGTTTTGGGGGAAGGTGGGGGGGGGTTTGGGTGATGATTTTTTGATCAAAGGCAAATTTGCTTCGCTTTCTCCTCTCTCTGACTCCTTTTTCTTGAGAGAGGATGAAAAGGATAAGGATAATTATTGATGGGCTGCGAATTTGTGGTAGGTGGAAGTCATCTACTTCATTATACGCACTTTTGAAAGAAGGCTTATAAGTCCATTTGCCTTCTTTCAACCGTCGTATCCTTCAAATCAACCCCCAGGGAAATGAACAAAACGTATTGTCTGGATAGAACGATATGATTGATTTATTCCTTTTCTACCCATCGGCAAGTTGCCGGTTTCTTCATTCATTCTTTGGATTCCCTGTAGCTCTACTGCCAAATGGGTTATGATAGGACCCCAAGTTCTTCAACCAAAAGCTCATTCAACCAATCTTTCCTCCATTCCTACATATGTTTGTGCAACTAGCCGTTCCAAACATGCTTCTCGCTCAAAAGACAAGAGGCAAAAGGCAAAAGGCAATCACGCATATGACTGCACGTAGAAAAAATTCCTTTGGGCGAAGCACAGGAAATTATGCTCTTTTCTCACAAATGATTTCTTACTCTTTAAACCATTTGAAAGGTGCTGCGTATGAAGAGGCAAACTTGGAATCTCAAGAGATATCAGATGATCTCTGGAGATGCTATAAAACTAGTTATGGCATCTACCTGCGTGTTTTTCGTCACAAGATCAAGCAGGCTCTGAATACACAGCTTTATTCCTCGTGATTTTCCTCCTGATACCCAACTTTGCATCCCGAATCCTCCACTAGCGGCGCCCTTCTCCGCAATCAATCTTCCATCTCCTCTCCATCACTCAACCCTAGCCCAATATGTGCTACTAGTAAACCCTCCCCCTCCTCCCTCCCTCCTCCCCCCACAATCAAAAACTAACCCCCCACCCCCTTAGCTACCAATACCGCCACACCTGCACCCACAACACCACCGTCCTCGCCAAACTCTGTGCCGCCGCCAGCTACAAACAAACCGCATGTACCAAAGTTTCTATATGGCAAGTGATTTGGCTGCGAGAAGATTGTGAGGCTTGTTTCTTGAGGGCTGGAGGTTTTTGTCGGTATGGTTTTGCTTGTGGTTATAGGGAAGGGATGGGGGGGATGAGGGCGGTGAGGTAATAAGGGGTGGAGGTATTCATAGTTATGGTTATAGGGAAGGAATGGGGGTATAAGGGGTGCGGAGCCTATTGTGATGAATGGGGACGGGGATGGGGATGGGAAGGGAAAGGAAAGGAAGACTCGGAATCGGAATCGGAATCGGAATCGGGGGCGGAAATGGTAGGGATAAGGAGCGGGTCTTTGAAGTTTGAGCAGAGGCGGTGAATCAAGCGAAGGGTTTATTTTGCTTGGGAATTTAGGACGCTTGTAACTTCTTTGTAATGTGAAGATAGGAGAGGATAAGCTGGGGCTTTGAACCTCTAGGGTAGTAATACATTAAAACCCCATCATGCATCATTATTATCAAATAAAAATTTACCAGCATCGCAATGCAACCAGATATCAATCATATGTATACCCAACCACAAGATTACCACAAGATTATCCCAGAGCTTCTCCCCTTTCCTTTTCCCTTCCCCTTCCTCCTCCAAAAAACAATCTCATCGTTCGTATACTCCCAAAAAGCCAATAAAACCCGCTCATTTCACCACCTCCCATTAATACCCAACCACCAACCACCAACCACGATTCCAACCCAAGGTATTCCCATAACCCAGCATCCATCACAAATCTCCCAACCCATTATATAATCCTCGTTAGCCAGAAAAACGCCAAACATCTCTCCTCTCCTATCCCAAACACCCCACCACCATAAACAAACCCCACGAAACCCCATCCGCCCCCCCTATTTCCGCCACCCATCAACCAGCAAGTCATTTAAACCACAAAATCCAAGACCTATAAAGTGTCGAGAATGTGATTGAATCTAGGCGCCTTTATATTGAGAAGGCGCTATTTAATACTCCTATATTAGATCCCGATCCCGTCATGTCATGCCATGTCATGCCATGTCATGCATCCGTCATCTGGATACCGGTGTCCTATGATATAAACGACAAACTTTCAACTGCATAAACATCGACTTGAAGATCTTAAGATCTAGTATATGCAAATGATATGATGAAAACAGTAAAATTTACAAGGCGAAATTCGAAAGAAAAGAACAACATATCGACAAATGCAGTAGAAGATCCGCTCAAAAAGTCCCAACCACCATCCTTCTCTAGAACTGCCAAAGATTCCCCCTTGAAATTACGAATGATGATGAAGCGGGGGCATGAAGAATGCCAGGAGGGGATTTTGGGTTATTTTGAGGAGGTTCATGGAGATATTGGATTTCGGGAAGTAGTCAATGATTGGCTAAACCATCGAGTGGATAACATGGGGGATGTATCTGGCAAGCGCATGTTTGGGTTGACGAGATATGACTGGGAATCTCACATGAAGAGGTGTCGTGGTGGGGGTAGAGCCGACTATTCGCTTGAATATGTCATCTTCAAATATGTGTGTGCCATCATGGCACCTCGATTGGCACCTACTGCGAGCGCCTATTTCCGATAATTTTCTTGCGCTTTAAAGCCAGCTTCTGCGACAACACAATCTCAAGGTTGTTGATAGCAGCCTCCTCAACATACCATCCTCATGAGAGCAGCAGTATCGGCTACAGAAACCTCGGCAAATACCTTACAGAACTTTAATTCCATATCTCGAACAAATTACCTAGTAATTGTGAGCTGTTCAGGCGCCAGTAACATGCCCATCCACCGTGGCAATATAGCCTACACCACCCCACCCCAACCTGTTGTAGCCTGATGAATTAAATTGTACTATAAAACATATAAAAAAAGTATTTAAGCCTCAAATCCAGAGCCATATCACCTATTTCATTATCCCAACAGATCTGTATTCATCCCAAGGCCTTCTGAATCAAATCCTTGCTCGTATCGCTCATAGGTATCTGCAAGGCCAAACGATGACCATCCACACTCATTTTCCCCCAAGTCTTTCTCAAAATCGAAATGATCTTCTCCTCATCATGACCCTTTTCAAACGCCTCAAACTGATCATCCAAAAACACCAGACAAGCAACATCCTCCAAGATTTGAGTATCCTCATTTTTCTTCAAATCCTCTTTCCTTATCAACCTAGCCACTTCTTCCGCCTCCTCACTTGTAAAATGACAACCGATGCATATCGCAGATGCAAGATCAGCCTGACGTTTCTTGAGGAAGCTTCTCCAGTTCAAGTACCCGGGCTTGGTCATCGGGTATGAAGAGCGGGGAACCTCCCAGCGTCGAAAATGCTGTGCGCGGATCGCAACTTTGAGGATGGGAGATGCGTTGGGTGCTCGGAGATTGAGATAATGTGTCATTTTTTGTGCGTAGTGAAGCTCGTAGGGTATGCTCTCGCCGTTTATTGTGCTGAGGTTTGGATCTAAAGCATGAGCTTCATCAATCAAAGCGATTGCTGCTTCATAATTGTCTGTCGCCATGATGTGAAATGGTTCTGTAGCTCTGTTTGGCGTTATTGATCAAAGTTTGGCACAATATTGATATTTGAAGGGAATTAGAAGACAACTCAAAGTCTTAACTAAATGATGATCCGTTTTCGACTCGTAGAGTTATGAAATATTTCTGAAGATGGAAGATGGGGAAATGTGATAGATAAGGCGCGGGGTGCGATTAAGCTATGGCTTGCTGACCAATCAACCAATCAACCAAATGCGATGACATGAAGGCTACCTACAAGCTTCACCCTATCTAAGCTACCCGATAAAACAACATCAACTATCACTCTCTAGCCCTCGATTCCGCAAGCAGATTCAGTGAGCAACCTCACTCACCCCATACCGGCCTGTAGAAACCTACAATTCAGGCCCATGTTATTGGTGGTGTCTGCTCGAGGTCAGATCTAAAGGCCAGATCTAAAGGCTAGATCTAAAGGCCAGACAATAAAGAGGAAGGCGAAATATACAGCAGTGTAGTGAGCGCAGAAGACCGTGGTATCTCCAATATGGTTATCAGACTAATCTGGTTCGATGTTGGGGAAGATGTTGGGGAAGATGTTGGGGAAGATGTTGGGGAAGATGTTGGGGAAGATGTTGAAATTAGAATATAGGTAAGACTTACATCGAACCCATATGTAACCCACAAACTGATCTAGAAAAATAAATTTAAACCAGCACCAAGGTAGAATCAAAGTATATATACCTATATACAGGATAGCCAATGATTCCCCCCAATCAAAACCGATGACATTAAATAGCTCAAGCATAGTAATAATTACCATGATAAGCACTCGACTCCCTTAAACCTTCCTTCCCATCACTCACAGATGCAGATTTCCCCATCTTGGCCATTTTCCTCTCCCAATTTTCATGCTTTTCCGCCTTCCGCCTTCCATTTCTCATTCTTATATAACTGGGCTTCACCCATTGCGCCTTTTCTGGCATCTTTTCACGCAGTCTCTGAAACCGTTTGCCTTTCTTCTTCCGAAAAGACTTCTCGCTCGGTTCACTTATATCCGTATCCTCAAGTATGCGACTTGGATTGATTATTCGGATTTTCTTCTTCTTTTGGGGAGTTACTGGTCCTGTTACTAGAGGGATATGATATTTGAGGCTTATCTCCTCTAACTTCTCTTTGTGAGCTTCTTTAAAAGGTATCGAAGGAGTCAGGGTGTGTATTAGTCTTGACCACAAGATGCGAAGGTTGACCTGACGAAGTCGAACGATATTGACCTGGGGCACAAATGGGAATAGCGTAGCTTTGAGGTTTCCGATTTGCCGGGGCACAAATATTTATGACGATCCTATTCGAGGATCACGAGGATCTGTAAGATAGTCCCTATCATTCTCAAGCACGAGTTCCCAAATAATGCCCGTATTTTCCCGCCCCCCTCTTCTGGTATCGAGGCTGCTCCCTTAGTATTCTGTCAAGTTCAGGCTGTGTGCCATCCCACGAGATATTAATGCTCAGCCGGTTTCGGTTGGAAACTGAGCAATTGAGAACTGTATCTTGAGGGTGTGTTAGTGGCTTTGTAGCGATCCAATTGGTTGTCGATCAGAACCTAAAAATCTTGACCTTGCGTTTTTCATGAATGTTGGATTCTGGCTGTCCCATGCGCTCGTTGCCTAGGTTAAACAATGGCATCACCACAAAGGAAGTAGTTGGGTGCCTGACGGAGGGTATGACGCAATCAAATATCAAGTTGTCGTTATGCTTTGTGAGACTGTACCCTTCTCGTGATCCCGTCTTTTTCTGAGGCTTGATAAGTTCAATTAATAACAAACTATCGCTATTTCATCCCACCACAGATTCCGCCCTGTGCTCTTTAATGTACCTGGAGAGAAAGATCTGCATCAATATCATAATAGAAATGGCGTTTCCAACGAAACCTTTTGATTGAGTTGAGCGCTTCTTTCATGTATAATCCTCCAATTAGACATGAAATAATCACAGGTATTTCTCTTGACACCGATGCCGAAATGGTCGCTGGAAGATTTCATAATAGGGATTTCGGCCCAACGGCCGCCATAAAGGGCAAGGGTGACCTCGCAAAGGTACTTCATGAGATGGCTTCGGCTCTCCCCGGTATATATTGCATTAGTTTTCAAGAATAGCGGTAGAAGCAAACATAACGTGTCAACGAGGCATGCTCTTCACCCAAAGCACTATAGTTGTATGATTGGGATATCAGCGATACATGATAACAGGAGGTACGAATCCGAAATGAGAGTTTATGCTCCCCATGCCTTAGCTCCGCTCCCCAAGAAATTGCCGGCGTCATTTTTTGCGGTAACGTAGATTGGTACTATGAATAGCACTTTTGGTTGCACAAAAAGGTGACCAGGGGCAAACCATGCACTAGATTCACCCATACTCTCAACCGACCGATGCTTCTGACAAGTCATCCTCTGCGTCCGTGTTTTGAATGAGAAGTTTAGAAATATAGATAAGATGTAAGAGACCCCGATGACCGAGATAGCGGAATGAGTATCTTGTGGTGAGCTGTCGAAACTAAAATTCGGCTCTGCCACATGGGATGTTGGGACAAGAAGCAGCCACCGAAATCTGAGGCTTGGATTAGCGCGCGTCTCGATATCAATTGACCAGGTCGGACGATATGTATGCGAACTTCTTTTTTAATGTTGGTTCCAGATAAAAGTTGGAAAATCACTTTAGCAAGCAAATCGGTAGATAGCATGACCGGGAGAATTTCTCATCTTTTCGCGAAGTATAGACTTCAAGATGACATTAAGGAACTATTCACGCTCTGCAATGTGGCTCGGCTTGGGTTCGCATCCGGCATCGATGTTGAGATCCAAGTCAATCTTTGCCGAATAAAGTCCTTGTTAATGGAAGGAGGATGTTCTTCAGTCGTTACTTTCAGATTACCATCATCATCGAAATGAAGACAGAGTAAAGCCAGTGCCACACCCACTGAGAGATCCTGCCCAGACTCACATGCTACAATGATTTGCATCTGCCCGCTGGAACCCCCCTTCGAAGTAAAGTCATTAAAGTTCCTAACCAAGAACTCGGAAATATCTTTGAGGGCTGCGCGGAGATTCTTGCTGGCAACTTTCTTTGATCCAAGCCCAACGTCAATTCGTGAGGGAGAAGTATGCCATGAATCCCTGGGCGTGACTTTTGGCAAGATCACAATGGTGCAAGTACTAACACTATTGCCTAGAGATGGAACTGCATCTATGGTCGAAATAGAAAGACAGGAAGTAGGCCTTACGAGGCGTATCTTATCGTCAGACCCTAGCGATGAGCCAGATTGGCCTATTAACGTCTCAATGAGCTCTGGTAAATTCTCTTCCGATGTTTCTAGTAAAGTTTGCTGATTTGCCCAGAAGATGTTCGGAGTAAGCCCATAAGCCCAATTTTCTGTATCATCTCCCGCACCTTGTATATAACCCCCCTCACTAGCTTCTCCTCCAGCAACCCTTCGCGAAACCGTGCAGCATATAACAGGGTGAAAACCTTCAAAAACGCTACTCGTGTTGGAGACTTGAGACTCTGGAGTCACCCAAATTGGTCTGATCGGCTTGTGAATCATGTCTCTGAAGGTTTCAATAGGTAGATTGAGAGTTTGAAATGCTTGCACGAATTTGGGAATCAAATTCGACATTTGAGCATGCTCCGAATCGGAAACAACTTGTGGTGGAGCGTAAAGTTGATGGGCGGCTAGATCATTAGGAAAGAAGACGCGATTCAGTACACAACACCATACTGGTATTGTTTTGCTTAATGCATCAGGCATACCTTTCTCCTATTAGTATATTTTGGAGTGAAGTAAATAATGCAAGAGATAACTAACGTTTCCCACGCCTAGTAGAATCCACGATTATACATCTGCACGGCACTTTCAGCTTATGGCCCGAGATAACTTATTTGTGCACAAACCCATCATTGTTACCAATTATTTCCAACAGGTGTAAATTCAGTCTTCGCGAACTGAACTTCCAAACGCCAGTATGACCATCTGTGCTCTTGAAGTATGCACTTCCTCCCTTCTTGTTAGGATCAATGTACCAGCTACCACATCTCTCATTTGCTACAAGAGGCCTATTATAGGCATTGGCGACGGATTGAGCGAATTCTGCGTCTTGGAGAATAGAACGAAGCCGATTGTGAATAGATAGAGTGGTTCGTTTGATCTCACCGAGGGTCTTTGAGAAGTTGTGATTTGCTTGCTCATTGAATACAACGTCCGCAATGGTTAAAGGCATCTGAGGAACTGACTGCTTGTCTGTATGTCAATGAACCAACCTTGACTGCAAAGAGTTGAAGGTAGGACGGAGTTCTGAAAGTGTGAGTAACTTGAAGCTTAAAACCATAATATTTTATCAACTTGGGCGGTGAGATATGGCAAAATCAAAATCCAAAAAATGACAAGTCTGAAATAGAACCCATGGCCAGAGAGTGACCTTATTCCCAGTCTATCCAGGACCAGGACCAGGACCAGGAGTTTCAAATTATTTTGCCTCTCAATTGAGGGGATCAAGATGGATTCTACATTTGGAACCAAAAAATTAAATACAGATGAACGCTTTACCACTTTTTGGCACTGGCAGATTATTCCATAACCCGAGTACCTACCGGTAACTGGTTGCATTCATCGGACAATTTATCATCCGAGTTTTTACAAACACTTTTTCCCTTCTCAAATAGTTTGAAACGAAGCCGCGTATCATTAAAGTCAAATGTAAGTTGAGTGCACGCTCCACAGACTGAATCGGAATCTAAATCTGGATATGTTTTGCTACATGGAATTGTAACGGACCCCGAATAAGTGACTTCGCTATTGTTCTGAGGCTACGGTATCTCGGATGAGGATGAGGAAAGGCTTGAGAGGAGAAGTTCATGAGATATATGATTTTGGGGGGGGGGGAGAGGGTTTTATACAATAATGTCTAGAGAACCGGGCAAGGCGTCAACACACCCAAATTTTGTTCATAGCTCTTGAATAAAGATGCCGTCTACGAAGTAGAATCTTCGGCATTCAGAAGAACCCCCCAGTATATGGACTCGGCAGTTACCGCAAACTCATGCAGTCGTTGACTAGAAGGAGGAAAGCAAGTCCCTTGTAAATGATGGGGTCCCTATAAAAGTAGGTATTAATACATGACGCCAGTTCTTTGTCAAATGCGACATCGATATTATGCTTGTAAGGTTGAAAGTTGGTGTTGTTCCTTTTCATTCTATCAATGACAATGACAATGACAATGACAATGACAATGACAATGACAATGACAATGACAATGACAATGAACTATTTCATCGAGGGAACACGATATGGTGGTATCTTACTTAGGAAGGTCAACATAGATCGCCAGCTGCTCCCACTGGAGTTGCTAGATATCAACAAGATCTTCAATTGTTGATAACTACTAGTATGTACATCTCTCGAAGATTGCGGAGTAAAAATGGAGAGGAGGGGAGAGAGGAGGGGAGAGAGGAGGGGAGAGAGGAGACGAAGACGACTCAGACGAGAGGAGAAGGAGAGGAAGAAGTGATCAGGCCAATCAGGCCAATAATTAGCCAATCGCTTCTAGGATTTGGTGACGTATGTTCTATGCAAGGCCGCCCTTTGTTTGGTGCGAGAAGGTGGCCCTGGATAGGTTGAGTGGGTGGATATATATAGTTGTTGAGTGGGTGGATATATATAGTTGACGGGGGCGGATATATCATTCATCAATTCATCAATTCATCTTAATGATCTTTCTTATACTTCGTACTTCGTATGCAACTCTCGAATTCAATAACTGCAACTTAACTTTTACAGCCAATAATCAAATCTTAATATCATTCATCTTACTTACTACCTAGTACCGGTACTTTCAAATTGTTCTTTCTCTCTTTCTCTCTTTCTCTCTTTCTCTCTTTCTCTCTTTCTTCGATATCATAACCTATAACATAATATACACCAAAGAAATACGAACCCAAGACTTTTTTTCTACTTGGCAAACAAACATTGACATAATATAATAGTATACAACCAACCAATCTGTTATCACTCTACGAAGTACTTGAGAAGGAAGTAACTTATTATTATACTTTAGAAGTGGAGGCATCACAAAATCTTGGCATCTTGTTGTGGGTGGGTAGATAGGTAGGTAGCCTCAGCCTCAGGTAGAGTGGGAAAAAAAAAAACCAACCTTCTTCCAAACACCCAACCATTTCTTCGTCACAACTCATTTCGACCCTCTTCTTTTAATCCTCTTTTATTTACTTCCAAGAATAATTGACATTATTTCATAAAGAGTAGCCATCTGCGAAACCTATCCGTACGATTCTACGTGCGTTACGATCATTACAAAAAGGAACCTTGGAGGACAACGAACATAAACGAACATAAAAGAGATCGGGAGCGGCGACTGGGCGCGACCAGAATTCGAATGCTGCGACACCACGCAATACTTTTGAGGGAATCGACTGATTGGGGGTGGGTTATAACTTATAACAACAGATTGAACTATACCATTTCAACCTTGATCCTTCGTTGAACGACAACTTCCTCTCGCGAATAATACGATATCGTGATATAGATATCGATATCGATACCGATACCGAAAGCAATCGATTGCGATTGCGATTGCGATTTAAGACAGCCAAGATGGCTTGGGATCACCTTTCTATTAATAAACCTCACTTGGTTTATATAATCTTAGGTGGCTTCACCTCATTATTTATGCTCTGTTCCTCATTCATCAAGGAGCGTATGTACATTGGTGAAGCTACTGTCGCCACCATTTGTGGTATTATTTTTGGACCTCATGCCGCCAATTTGATTAATCCCGACACTTGGGGGAATACCGATCAGATCACTTTGGAATTCTCACGTATTGTCCTCGTTGTTCAATGTTTTGCCGTCGGGGTCGAATTGCCCAGGCATTACATGGAGAAACATTGGAGGAGTGTTGTCTTTCTATTGTTACCTGTGATGACATTTGGATGGTTGATCACAAGTCTTTTCATTTGGTGGTTGATTCCACCACTAAACTGGCTGCAGGGGCTTTGTGTTGCGGCATGTGTGACTGCTACAGATCCTGTCCTGGCCAGTTCCGTGGTTGGAAAGGGAAAGTTCGCAAAGCGAGTACCAAAACATTTAAGAGATCTTTTATCGGCCGAGTCAGGATGTAACGATGGAATGGCATTCCCATTCATATACCTTTCCTTGTATTTGATTCGATTTCACCTCAGTGCTAAGGAAGTCAGCTTCGACTTTGTCCTTATAACTGTTCTCTACGAGTGTGTTTTTGGTGCAATCTTTGGTTTCATTGTCGGTTACATTGGCAGACACGGAATCAAATATGCAGAAAGACATGATTTAGTCGACCGAGAAAGCTTTCTCGTGTTCTACTTTGTTCTTGCCCTATTCTGCGCAGGCTCAGGGAGTATTCTTGGAGTTGATGATCTCCTAGTCGGCTTCGCTGCTGGCGTTGGCTTTTCTAATGATGGTTGGTTCACTCAAAAAACAGAGGAATCACACGTTTCCAATGTCATAGATCTACTCATCAATCTAGCATATTTTGTCTACCTTGGTACAATTATTCCATGGGAGCAGTACAATGACGCAGAAATTGGAACTACGCCATGGAGACTCACTGTCATTGCTCTTTTGGTCATTTTCTTCAGACGCATACCAGTTATGATGGCGCTAAAACCTCTCATACCAGACATTAAAACCTGGCGAGAAGCTTTGTTCGCTGGTCATTTTGGTCCCATTGGAGTTGGTGCTATATTTGTTGCTATTCTTGCAAGGGCGGAGCTTGAGTCTGAAAGTACGACACCATTAAGTGAATATCCAGACCGGAATGCGCCGAACTGGGAACTAGTAACGGTAATTTGGCCGATTGTAACATTCCTTGTTATTTCTTCTATTATCGTACACGGTTCTTCTATTGCTGTCTTCACTCTTGGGAAACATATCAATACTCTGACACTCACAATGTCTTACACTCAAGCCGGAGACGATGGACCTACATGGATGAATCGTCTTCCCCGTATCTCATCGACTTCAAGATCTCAAGCCAAGACAGCAGGATCAGAAACAGATGGCGAGGATCTGAAAATGGATGAGCTACCACCAGGTACTCTACCACCTCCGGGAGGAATACCTGGAGGGTTCTTGCGCCGTCAGAAGGAGGAAGATAATCCAAGTCGAGCCAACAGTCGTCCATCTTCGTTGATCCCACGACGCAGGAAGAAGAAGTGGGACGATGGGGTAGGCCCTGGCGGTCCCATCAGCGAGTCAGCCATTTATCCCGCTCCTCGAGGTCGCGACTATTCGATTGAACAAACTTCCGATACATTAACGCCCGGCGAGTCATCGCCCGACAACGAGAAAACAAATATGGATGATGATTCCAACGAAGGTGAACTTGGAGAAATCCAACACGATCCAGAAATGGAAGAGATCATGCATCGCGGCGAGAAGGAAGCGCGACGTGATCGGCACATGTCCGCCGCTCAACGAGACCCTGACAGGACAGAAGTTTATGACGAAGGTGATCATATTATAATTGAAAATGAAGACGGCGATGTGATAAAGACGGTAAAAAGTCCTAATGGGGGGCATTCAGGGGAGGGGTTTAAGAACTTTGAAAAGGATATCAAGCAAGGTTCAGAGAAAGCCTACCAGAAGTTCGGGAAGATAATGGGCGTTTGGCGAAACAAGGACGAGGCCAAGGAATACAAGGCAGAGGAAAGTTCCAAGGCAAAGAAGGGGAAGGAGCCTCGTAAGACTCGAGGTCCAGCTTTGGCTTACCAATATGGTCGATCTGTAAGCTTTTATCCCCATTGGCTCTAAAACTGTCACATTGCTAACACTAATTTCCACAGATTATTGTAGAAGATGAAGATGGAGAGGTTGTCAAGACATATGAACTACCACCCGACCCCAATAGTAAAGCTCCGAAAAACGGCGAGCCTAACCCGGTTCGCCAAGGGATAAATCGTATGGGCACATGGACAGGACTCGGTGGCAATAAAGCAGATAAATCCACTAAAATAGATGCCTCAAAAGGAGAACCATCCCGCCAAGGCATAACACGGATGGGTACTTGGAACTTCGGAAAGAGCGCCTCCAATGATGATGATAAAGACACTGAAGAAGACGATGATCGCCGTATCCGATTTACCATTGGAGGAGCAGGACGCCGTCTGACTAAAGAAGATTTCTTAAAGGAGATACAAGGTTTAGATCCTAAAGCAAGATCTGAAATCGTTGACGAAAGCGATGCACCTAGAGCGATGAAGGACTTGGCAAAGAGAGACGCCAGCGACAAAACGCAAGGAAGTTCACGTTTGTTTGAAGCCCAAGATATACAACTCGCTGCTGGCGCGCAAACTGCGCGGGTAGTAGGAAAACAAATGGCTAAGAAGCATGGAGCAAATGTCGTCGCGCAAGATGATGACACTAGAAGTGGTGCAGTGGGAAGCAGTAATGATATGCCCGAGTCGGCTGCCGAGAGGAGAAGAAGGCATGATGCTTTGAAAGGAGTAGATGAAGATGAGGAGGAAGAAGATGGAGCTAGAGGACGGGGAAGGGGACGATCTCCTACTCGTGGCAACGATGTGCCAGAAGAAAGAGAAACGCCGGCAGAAAAAAGGAGACGAGAAGCTGCACTCGGAGAAGGCGTACAGAGTGATAGTGACGATGATGATACACCCAGAGTGCCACCACCGGTTGCACGTAGTAGGGGTATCAGATTTGCACAGAGCCCCGTGAGAGGAAAGAGGTAATTATCGAGAAATAATGTATATGCCGGGGATCTTAATTTAAAAGGAGTTACAAGTTGTTATTATATTGCTAAAGGCATATTATTGTTATGACGATACTTTTATGTCATGTTGCTACGAGAACACTGAGATGATGGATGAGTGGACTGGCATGTTCATGATCATGATTTGGTATTGGGCAATTTTTGTATAGCTGTTTCATATAGCATAATGACATAGAATGAATAGTAGAATACTGGTTTGATAGTTACTTGTGAGTGATTTGTTGATGGCAATTGGACTTTTACATTCGTTTCCACTTCTTTTGGTGATGACTTCGAGATATGATAGAACGAGTGATATAGGTAGACAACACTGCACTGCATTGTTATAGTGTAGATGTTGTCAATCTTATTAATTGAGGTTATACTGGATCCATATTTATGATCTTATTCAGTAGATTCAAATTTTTCGAAAAATTCTGATGAAGTTTGTTGTCGTCATGGAAAGCAAGGATACCCAATAATAAGCTAAGCATCACTGACAATATTATTGGACCCCCACGCGCTCCAAATTGCCGAGCAAGTCCAACAAGTCGAATGAAGATTCATGCGATTTTTCGCCTCCAAAAGTTTCATGCCATCTACAACAACCCCCACCATTTCAAGAAAACAATCTGATATTTATTTGCGAATGGTCGATATCTGACAATCATGAGTCAAAATAATCGAAAGGGAAAAGGAAAGGGCAGAGGTGGACAACCAGGTTCGGGCGACAATTCTCACAACAATACCCCAAATGGTGGTCGCCCACAATATATGACAGTTGGAACTGGAAGTGCTCCGGAAAGTGCTGCGAGATTACAGGCACTCCTTGATAACGACTCTGGGTATGGAGGCAGTGTGGCCGGCGACAGCTCGAACGGATTTCCTTCATGGAATCCTACACTGACGGAGGATAGACCTACACCTGAACCATCTCCCCTCCCTAGAGGACTATCGAACGAAACTTCTGAGAATGAGAGACGATCGCAGGCAAATGCAATACATCAACTATGGTACAATCAACATCGTGTCACTCTTGGCAGATCAATTAATCGTGTGGTGGAAACTCTGAAGTCGTTGCAGGAAATGAACGCACAATGGCCAGCAATCTACCCCTCAGTTCAACGTGATGAACCACGCCACCACCGACAGGACCCACGACCAGGCTTGGTACACACACAAACCGGTATCAGGTCATCAACACCTGAACCCCGTCCCGGACAAGTGCGACGTGCTATGACATCTATTGGTGAGGGTACCAGCCAAGCAGAATCAAGTCAGGCAGCGGAATCGAGAAACACCCCGGAACCTCGACTCGTAACCCCACAAATCGCACAGGAGTTTTCTATCTTGAAGCTGGACTTGAAGTTGGGATCTTTGCATCAAACCGAGCTGGTGCATTCTTTGGAAAAGGCTTCGATCGCATCTTTGCTTGACGGAAAAATTAGCTCGAGCATAAACCATCTACTTTCACTGCGAGAACGTATCGAGGACTCTTCGAGCAAGGTATTGGTAACGGGAGATTTGAATACTGGAAAATCGACATTCTGCAATGCACTTCTACGAAGAAAGATCTTGCCAGAGGATCAACAACCATGTACGAGTATATTCTGTGAGGTTTTGGATGCGAGGGAAAATGGAGGAGTTGAGGAAGTCCATGCAGTACACAAGGAAACCACATACGATCGACATGATGAAAGCACTTACGACGTTTACACGATTCAAGATCTTGAACAGTTGGTTCTTGATAACGATACCTACACACAATGCAAGGTCTACGTGAAAGACGTACGCACGATTGATGAGTCTTTACTGAATAATGGAGTGGTGGATATTGCAATTATTGATGCGCCCGGTCTCAACCTGGATACTACGAAAACAACTGCTGTATTTGCTCGACAGGAAGAGATTGATGTCGTTGTCTTTGTTGTTTCGGCAGCCAATCACTTCACACAAACTGCGCGGGAATTCATCTGGGCGGCAGCGGCGGAGAAGGCATACATCTTTATGGTTGTAAATGGATATGACAATATTCGGGACAAGGAACGATGCCAGAAGATGATTTTGGAGCAAATTCAAGGTTTGAGTCCTAGGACCTTCAAGGAATCCTCCGAACTCGTTCATTTCGTCTCGAGTAATGCCATCCCCACGGCAGCTCTTGGTCCTTCTGGTCCACCGGGCGGAAATGGTGGTGGAAGTGGTAGCTATAGTGGAAGCGGAGGTGATGGACCAGACTTCGACGACGGTTCGGATCCAAAAGGAAAGGGCAAGGGCAAGGATAAAGATAAAATTCGAGATTTCGAGATTCTTGAACAGTCCCTACGTCGATTCGTCCTTGAGAAGCGGGCTAGATCTAAATTGGCACCAGCCAAGACTTACTTGCTTAATGTCCTAAGCGATATTCAAAGTCTTGCGACTGTCAATTCAGAGGTTGCCCAAACAGAGCTGGATCGTGTTACAAAGGAATTGGCAGACCTAGAGCCAATGCTTGAGGCTTCTCAAAAGGCAAAGGCTGAAGTGAGTGATGATATTGATCGAACCATTGAAGCAACATGCAAGAATATCTACGATTACACTCGCTCGACGCTCAACGATACGATAGCAAGAACAGCTGACGGTGATCTTGGGATCCCATATCCGGGTCTGTTCGGCGCTTTCCAATATGCCGATGACATCAAGGAAGCTATTATGTCTGAAATATCTGCTACCGTTTCTGCTTGCGAAGAACATGCACGCCGTAAGACGGTTGATGGTGTTACACAAATTAAGCAACTAGGCATTTTACATCTTGGTGATGAGTATACAGACTTGAGCTTCAGAAGCGACATCATGTTCAAACGCAAGCGTGATATCCTTGCCAAGCATCTTGATATTGAGACTGAACTATGGGACTTCTTCGACTTCTCTACTTTACTTCAACGACAGGAAAAGATGGCCGGGACTGGTATGGCAATGACCGTCGCGACTGTCGTTGGTAGTCGTGCAATTGGTGGTTTCGGATGGGTCGATGGTGCTATGTCTGCGGCAAAGATTATGGGTAACAATAACTTGCGCAGGCTCGTCGTGCCAGGAATCATCGCAGGAGGTACGTTAACATGATCTTTACCTTTTCGTTTTCTTACTGATGTCTTCTAGCTATTGCCGCAGCCTATTATGTCTTAAACCAAATCCCCCAATCACTTCCTCATCGCCTATCCTCTAAGATCTCTTCTCAACTTGCCGCCCTCGACTATGTACACTCAAACAGTGATCGTATTTCATCATCGGTACGCAAGGTCCTTCGATTCCCTGCCGACAATCTTCGTGTCGGTCTTCAACGTTCAGTGGAACAACTCGGAACCAAGCGTGAAGAGACCAGAAAGATCAGAGGCGAAAGTGAAGTTGCCAGAAAGTACTTTGGAAACTTGATCAACAAAAGTGCGGAGATTAGGAATAATGTTGAGAGTGTGGATTTGGAGGGACCAGCTCCAGGAGTGGCGGCTGCATATGATGCTTAGATTCTTGTTATACCCCAATCTCTCTTTTTTCACTTATGTGCCGACGATTACTTTTCTGAGATGAATGAACATGGCGTTTTTTTCTTGAGCAATCCTTTGAAGACGGTATGGGTTGGTGGAATTGGGGATGAAGGGGGGATGGAATGGAAAATGAAAAATATAAGTGGCGTTGGTCGTAGGCTTTAGGATTGGTTCTACGAAGTATGGCGTGCCTAGCTACTTCAGACTCCTCTCTCCACTTACTTTACTCCGTAAATGAAATGAATGAAATGAAATGAAAAGTAATAGCAAACATACGCGTTTTCTGGATTGCTGAGCGGCGTGTACATATACTTTGTACTTATGGTGAGCTTTTTTTAAGGCTATGCATCTGAGAATTCCTCCCGGTGACTTTTGATATCTTTAGGCCTTGAATTTCAGGCACGAATTTGGCCAAGGCTGCCAAGCTCAAGGCTACGAGAAACGAGCGCCGAATCATTCATCATTAGATGACGACTTGGGCGAATAACTAGAACAGAACGCAACATAATAATTTTACATTTCATTCCCCAACCTTCATAACAAACCACCGAAACGATCGAAATCACTCTTTACAATTTAATTTCTTGTAACTACACCCATAAGCAACTATGAATGTATGTTTCCTCATCTCACCTCTTATGTTCCTCCTCCCCTTCTCCCC
>NGKJ01000013.1:380117-411657 GCA_002162495.1 Myriosclerotinia curreyana
TTTTTTGGCTTTTTTTTCTTTCTGTTTTTTGACTTGGAAGGCGAAGGTGGAGACGTATGTATTTTCATATATTTATAGGTAGCGATAATAATTATTAATTACAACTTATTAAGTATCTAGTAAATATAAATACAGATATAAATCGGACTTAATTACCAATAAAATCTTAAAATCTTACCTAATAATTGATAATTGCCTTCAGCTCCAGCTCTAGCCCACCCTGTTTTCGGCCCATCAAATTCTCTTTTGAATGATGTGATGCTCTCGTGCCATCGCCATCATTGTAAGTGAGTGCCACTCCTACTTCTTTTATTAAATTAGACAGATTTAGTAAATAAATTATTAAATAATGAATATAAACATATAAATAGGTATATAAACATCAAAAATGGTCTGACTTATGATTTATGATTTATCTTGTCTTCTTCTTCTTCTTCTTCTTCTTCAACAAACAAAGGGTTTGAAACCTCTTCACTTAATACTACATACATACATACATACATACATACATACATCATCACTCATATCATCATACCCCATACCACTCATACTCATATAAAAGATATCTAATAACAATATCTAATAATATCTGATATCTTCCCTTCCTTCCCCTACATGTTTACTAGGTACCCCAAGTCTACCCGATATTCCCCATTCGTAGAATTTCTAATTTACTCCGTACATGCTCGACCGACTTACTACTTTGTACACACCGCAACATCTATCTACCTTAGATAGACTTATTACTTATTCAGATCAGATCAGATCTAGTCTTTCTACGAGTCTTTCTTCTACTCTTTTAACTTCTTCTACTCTACTACTCTACCTTCTTAGAAATAATACTTTGGTTATTCTCGTACTACTACTACTTACTACTACTACTACTACTACTTAGGTACTCAAGGCATCAAGTTAAAAAGACAAGCCACTCACTCTAACCTGGTCCACCCACTCACTCACCACCACACCACCGAAACCATCAAAAAAGACAGAAACGAATCCAATCAACCCAATCCAACTCAATCCAATCAAAATCAACACTTTACTAGGTAACTTTGATTTACAACAGTACAAATCACTGGTCCATACCCGCGTACATAAATACATCCATACATACCTCGAAACTACTACAGACATAGGTACATTACATCAAGGGTTGTCTATATCATCATCATCATATCTACTACTACTACTACTACTACTACTACTTCGTACTACTATTTTATCCACTTGATTTCCTGGACAACAACGAAATCCTTTGTTGATTTGGAATTTCATTCTTATTATTATTATTATTATAATACAATAATCTATTTTTATTCTTATTCTTATTCTTATTCTCATTCTCATTCTTATTATTTAATTCTTCCCACCACCCACCGATTAACTTCAAATGTATTCTTCGGTGCCTAGTTCGCCTTGGAATCCCACTACTTCAATATCATCATCCATTGTACAGGAACAAACTTCTTCTGCACAACCAATCTCACCAATCTATCCACAACCACAACCACAACCACAACCACAACAACCAACATCCCCATCATCACCCACAACTAGAGGTCGTCTAAGGGGTTTAAGTTATTTACGAAGTTACACACAAAATCACTTATTATCAAGGGAGAATCATAATCATAATCATAATCACAATTCTCCTCCTCCTTCTAATAATCAAAATTCACATCCCACTGTCACAAGTCATCATCATTCACCTACCTCATCCCCCACATCAGTGGATACACCATCTGCTGCTGCAGCTTTGATTGTCACTTCTGCGACTCCTGCAACCGACGATATCTCTCGACAAACTTCACCTACAGCACAAAGATTCACAAACACACCTGAATCGACATCTGCAGGAACGAACAATCAGGAAAATCTAGGATCAACGAGTGGGTGGTTACCGACAGTAGGAGGTCACAGCGGAGTATCGAGAATCGCAACTCAACCACAATCTACGGCCACTGCATCTTCTTCAGCCGTGCTATTAGGTAACGATCCATCAGCGATAACTTCTGGTCTCACAGCATCGATGGCAAGGACTCGATCTGCAACAACAGGAGGGGCAGCAGATATGCCTTCATTAAATGGTTTAGGAGAAAATAGTCCCGCATCTACAGGAGGGGCCATGTCGCATCAACTACCCTCGATTCGTTTCTCCCCGCATCAAGATCCTCGAGCTCATCGTCCATCCCTTGTATTTAGTACCATGAGTCGAACACTACCAACAGGGACGGAAATCATAAAAGTTGGTCGATATTCCGAACGGGATAATCAGCCCCCTCTTGCTACGAATGTGCCATCGCATGCACCAGTGGGATTCAAATCAAAGGTGGTAAGCAGACGTCATTGCGAATTTTGGTGCACGGGAGGTAGATGGTATATCAAGGACGTGAAAAGTTCATCTGGCACATTTCTCAATCACATTCGATTAAGCTCTCCTGGCACCGAATCGAGACCATATGCGGTCAATGATGGTGATATTGTTCAATTGGGCATAGATTTCAAAGGTGGCGAGGAAATGATATTCAGATGTGTTAAGATACGAGTGGAACTCAATAAGGGATGGCAGACTAGTCCTAGCAGTTTCAAGTATGTGTTTAGTCTCTGGATGATGCATTGAGTGTATTTGCTAACGTCCTACCCAGTGTACAATCTCATAAGCGTTTACGCGAACTCAACAACAACCAAAAGAAACAATCTGCTGGTGGTTCAAGTGGCGCGAATGGTTCATCGCAAGATTGCTCAATTTGCCTTGGTGCAATAGCTGTAAGTCAAGATACCTTACTCTTACCCGACAATCATTAACTAACGCATAAAAGCCTTGTCAATCACTGTTCGTCGCACCATGTTCTCATACATGGCATTACAAATGTATTCGGGTTGTCATCAACGGTCCTAATTGGCCTCATTTTATATGTCCAAATTGCCGTTCGGTCGCAGATCTCGAGGCGGAGCTTGATGAACCCGATGAAGATTGGGAGGAATTGGCTGTATCCGAGGGGGAGGTAGAAGCAGCACCAGAAACTGCGGCCACTGCAGCAACGCCCCGCAACGCTGCACCTACAGCCGAAGAGGCGGCTATCCCACAAACGATTAACCCTACAGTCGCCCCAAGTCTACCAGAGCCAGAAACATTTGAGCCTCTGAATATGGATCACGTCGATGACCTTGACACTAGCGATGAATCCAGTACAGGTGCTCATGCCCATGAAGCCGGACTCGAAGATATGGCTTTTCTTCACGTTGGCGATTCACCAGCCAGTTCAACTTCAGCCACGCCGACTCCACAGATAACCAATAACTGTACAGTCTCGCCAGTCGATATCATTGCAAGAAAACCAGTCCCAAGTGCGACAGCTGGCACTTCCTCCCGTGTCGAGAACATCCGGAATTTCCCAAGCCCTAATGGAATGCATCGTGCATTAACAGATCCTATTACTGGCGAAGGACCGATGACACCTAGGAATGATGTTGGTCCATTCATTTTTGACGGCGATGCAGGTCGAACAAGTGGGATTAGGCTGGCGACTGGAGTGGGCAGTTTAGATTACAACGAAACACCAAATACCGCTCACGCAGCACCACATTCTGCTTTGTAGTCCACTTTTCATACGAGAAATTACCTCGAAATAATTTGACGATTGCAAGATTGTGCATTTTAGCGAAAGGCGTCACAATTTCTCATGGTATGTTTGAAAACTTTCTGTACTCTTACGATAATGGATAATAAACGGCAAAACGATCAGGGTACATAATTTCGATGGAATGGGTGGATAATCAATTAGTTATTACGTCTAGGATGGGGGTAGGCGTACGTTGGGGGAATATTTAAGGTCATATGAGATGAGGAGTGGATTTGATTGCTTTTTTATACTTGCTGGGAAAGTGTTGGTGTGTGGGAGAAAAGGAGCCAGGAGCTAGGGACTAGGAGCCAGGGACTCAATAACTACATACATACGTACGCATTTGCATATACATACGCCGTTGGGAATAGGGAAAGGAAAAGGGAAGCGGAGCGGAGCAGGTGGAAGCTTGCTTGTTTGAATGTGGAATGTAGAATGTGGAATGTTTATATTACAATGGTGGTTCGTCGGTGGCTTAAATCATGGGCATAGGATATGGATGTGGATATGATGGGGCAATGTGTATGGGCTCGGTTGAGGTGGGGTGATGGGAGGGGATTGGGGATTGGGGATTGGGGATTGGGGATAGAGGATGCGAGGGGATAGGGGATAGGGGATAGGGGATAGGGGATAGTAGGAAATATTTTACAATGATGCTTGATACTGATGCTTGATACTTAGTATAGAATGCTTTATCTGGAAATGAAATATTTAAGAATGAAATATTATATTTGCTTACGATGTAGATTACAGTTCGTTCATCATCTATTCGTCTGTTCATTCAAATATCCCGTAATACTCGGGTAGAAAAATAACATGTATGATCTGATTAATGGGGGTTGGGTTGGGTTGGGTTGGGTCTGGTCAATTGATTGATATATATAGTAGTACCAGCGTCAATTCCCTAATAGCTATAGATAGTACTGGCTGCGTTGGTACTGATTTTGTACGATTTTATACGATTTGATGTTCTTGGTGGGTACTACTTTATTAACAATTTCATCAACTACTTCACTTCACGCCAACCAACTACTTTACCAAGTACTTTACTATACGCCGACTACACGCCAACTACTTCACCATACGCCAAGCCACTACATGCTAAACCACCACTTCACCACTCAACACTTCCCCACCCACCAACCTACTTCCTCAACCCCCCCGCAACCCCAATCCTCTCCACCTCCATAAACTCCACACTTCCCTGCACACACGCCGTCAAAAGGCGTTCCCACTCCCCCACATCCTTAATCCTTACACATTCCTCGGCCGCCCTCCCCCTCATCCCACACTTCTCCCACATCTGCACGCCCTCCCCCCCTTTAATCTCCCCCTGCGCCCTACACTTATCCACGAAGCTCGCGGCCAGCTTTTGATTCCCCGCGTGCAGGATGAGGTTGTAGAAGGGGAGCCAGCCGATGGGGGATTTGCGATTTTTGGCGAGGTCTTCCAGGGCGGCCCAGTCGCGTTTGGAGACCAGGGCGCGCAGCCGGATCCAGGCGGTGGGTTTTTCCGCTAGCTTGAAGTCAGAGGTCAGTTTCTTGAAGCGGCTGGTGTAGCCGAGGTGGAGGAGTTTGAAGAGGGTGGCGTTGAGGGAGAGGCCGGTGAAGGATTCGGTGAGGTCGCGGTCGAGGGTTTCTTGGGTGCGCAGGAGGAGTGTGGCTTCTTGTAGGGCTTTGAGTTCGAAGGTGCTTTCTTTGGATTCGTTGAGGAGTTTGGAGGCGAGGGCGAGTTTGTCTGCGGCGGTGCGGGAGTCGGGTTGGTGGAGGGCTTCGCGGATGAAGACGGTGGCGCCATCGATGGGCCGGTCGTCTTGGTAGTAGAGGTCTTTGAGGAGGGAGGCATCTTCAGTTCGAGCCGAGGATTCGACGAGGGAGGTTGCGATGGGCCGGGTGTTGATTACGCGGAAGAAGGAGGCGAGCGGGAGGGTTTTCTTGAGGTGCAGGAGGACGTAGATGATGAGGTCCGAGTCACCGGATTCGATGGCTTTGTCCAGGGCGATTTCGTCTTCGGACATGGAGAGGAGGAGGGGGACTTGTTTACCGGCTCGCGGCTCGTGGTTCAGGAGGGAGGTGGCGAGGCGGCTGCGTCCTTCGTCGTAGGCTGCTCGTGCGATTTCTTCAAATGATATACCGCGTTTGCCGGAGAGTTTTTCGACGATTGCTCGGCAGATGGTGTCTTCGTCTTCGGATCCTATGCGAACTTTTTGCGAGGCCCAGTGGACGTATATTCTATCGGTTGGAAGGCGCAGATAATCGGATATTTTGAGTGCTAGGAGATATTCGTGACGGTTGATGAGACGTCTGATAAGTTTTTCGGGCGTGAGACGTAGAAATTGTTCATATGATAGAGGGATGCCAATCTCGTAGTATCGAACAGCATTTAATACCCGAATTGTTTCGCACATATCAACGAAATCATCACTGTTGTAGATGTCAAGCACTGACTTTCCGAAAGAAGCAGCCTTGAGAAGTTGTTTCTGCCAATGGATGTTGAATTCATGACCAGCGGCTTTGACCTAGAAAGTGCTCAGTTAGAGTTTCAGAACAATGTGCAGATTACTTACACAGGTATCAACTGCCTCTACCAAATGAGGTCTAATTAATTGTATATTATCATCTGCTTTTGGCGATTGTTTCTCTAGCTGTTCAACAGCATCCAACAATATCGATGCTGGAGATTCTGTACCGAATCGAAATGTTTCATCCGTGACTTCAGGTACTTTTTGCAAGAAATCACAAACATCGTTGGTTATCAATCGAACTCCATCGTGATCTGCAAAGTGGTTAACAAAGGTCTTGACTTGTGTCAAAAGACTACAAACCAGCAATTACGTGAACCCGACCGTCATAGTAAAACTTTGCGACGGCATTATTTGGACCGATGAGATGTACTTCGTCCTCCCAAGCAATGACCACCGCATCATTGCCACACCATTGAACGTCCTTCGGTGGAGTTTTTGATCTTGAATTATATTCACTCAGTCTGTTTTGGAAGTCACTTGTAATGACATATGCATTTCCAATTTCTGTGTAAAGGGCCACGAATTTGCCGTTTGGAGATACGCTGATGTGGGTAAAAGGTCCGATGTCTAGAAAACGATCTTCGGATTCAGCAGCATCTGCGACGTGTATGGTCTGGCCGATGCTCAATAAAACTTCAACTGATCTTGATAGTGTATATGTTGGTGGTATGAGTGTCCATGAATGAACATCACCTTCAGGGGGTGTTGCTAGTAGCTTTGGACGTGGCTCTTCATATCTAGATACGGAGATCAAGTGGTTATTTGAGAGGAGTGCCACGAATCCAGTGCCATAGAATCTGTTATATTCGTGAGCTTTGAGGCAATTAAATCATGGTAAAAACGAACCTGCAGGCTGTCACGCCATATTCCTCTGTACCATTTCCAAGAGAAAACTGATTAAAGTCTCCTTGCAAGTCATAGTAACATCGTACTGTGCCATCAGCAGTGACCACGATAAGCTTTTCGTCCTCGGTCCAGCCGAGACCTTTTATAGAACCTTGGTCCCAATTGATCCTTCTAATCAGTTTGCCAGCACAACTATACAAGTCGATACTAGATTTAGATGCCTGTGATCCTCGAAATGTTTGGAGTTTCGTTTCGTCTCGATAAAGAGCTAGAAATGCAAAGTAAGCTGGTGAACGGATGCACTCTTCAGACTGATCAACATCCAAATTGGTTAAAGTGAGACAATACGGTCAATGCACAAGGTCTTGGGAGCACTACTCCTGAAGGCTTGCAGGTGATAAGATGTAGCTGCCAGCGTTTGCTCTCGCCGCCCCCCGATCTTACCCTCGACGGTCTATAGGGGTTGACGACTTATGATTCCCGTCGCCTTTCCAGTCTTACAGCCTCTCAAATGGCTACCAAAAGAGTAGCGCTACCAATACAGCCCGCCCTAATAAATGAAAGAAGTATTTCCACGCACCGATTGCTCCTCCACATGAACATCCCGTGACTATATAGTTCTCAAGCTCTAGGTCTTGGTCGAATATAGCTGTATATAGCTGAGTCTTTCGATAGAATTTACCTCCCACCCTTTCCCATTCTGCTGTCGGATTTGTCATTTTAATATTGTATGATTAACTCATTATACTCTGAGTGGTTATGTGTGTTGCTTGAAGCTGCCTATAAATTATATCATGAAGACCGCTCCCAAGTTAAGATGTGGTCAAAGCTTGACGCTAGTTCTCATCAACGACATTCAATTGTTATGCGATCGGCAATGATCTTTGTACAACTTACAAATTATGACAATATACTTCCGTAGCCAGCGATTGATTTAATTTGTGTCTCAAATCTTGCACACATAGAGATGGGCTTTGGTTGCAACCCATTCTCTTCATGGATTGATGGCAGACGAGGAGTTAATCAATAAGATTCACGAGCTCAGCGACTTGGAGCTCGCCGCATTGATATGTTTAGTCGCAGAAGAGCACTGTATCATTGATACAGATCCTGATGCTCTAGATGACCTTATACAGGAGTTGCAACTGGTAAGCCTGTCTTTCTTAACCCCTTTAGATAAGTGCTGATGTTCTACAGGTCGCAGCTAAAGTCTTCGGCTTAACCTATGCTGTAATCGATTGCAATAGCCATACTACTCTTGACGATTTCGCGCATTCTATTCTTTCTGTCGATGCGGCTCCTACTCGATCCAATTCCCCCGTAGTAACTCGTCGCGATTCATACTTCCGACAAACCCCCGCCTTTCAGTCAATCAATCGTCCCTCCGTACCGGAAGCGACAGATAACAAGAGGATAGCAAATGTAATTATTGCTAGGAATCTCGATGATGCACCACGGCAGATACAAATCCAAGCCTTGGAGCTCATGCGAACGAAACGGATTTTCACCAGGACATCCATACAAAGTGCGCCGAAAAGTTTCTTGTTTATCGCTGCCATAGCAGGGGGCGAGGGTCCCAGGTTGACAAAAAATTTAAATAACCATATGTTCATTTCCCATGTACACGATCCCCAAGATGGCTTCCCGAACTTGGAAGATATGTTTACGGATGATACGAGTTCATCATTATCGGTGGTTAAAAGGAGTCCAACGCTACAGGCTGAAGATATTTTATGGGCGAGAATATCCCCAATGGTTAGTAATTGAAGGCATGCGATTGGGATGCAGTTGCTGATTTGCGTGTAGGACATAGAACATCTAGCGCAACAAAGCAAAAACACCACTGTCAGTGTTGAGCTAAAGCAATATCAACAAAATATCGCTTCATTCCTTAGAATTCACCGAGCTGTAGCGGCTGGGATATCTGCGATAGCCACAAAGCATTTTGATAAGCTAGTCAGGTAAGAATGATGCGGGATATGTAAAATGGTTCAATCTAATGCTATTTAGATGTCTTGCACCGCTACACGGACTTTCATATGCTACGCCATCTCTCATTGCTCTTGCCGCCAGAAAGATTTATCTTCATCGTATCGAGATCGTAAATCCAGAAAGAGAACGCAGTATGCAATGGGGAAGTGACTTAGATGTCGTACGAGAACTACTGGATGGTATTGGACCAGAAGACGTAATTGAAGATGTTTTGGGTAGTACAGGGACTGAAGCTCCCTTGTGAGGCATGTACAATAATTTCACATAAAACTGTTGATGCCGTCTGGGTGTTAGTGCCACCTTGAATTCGTGGATCATAGATGTTTTGTGGCAATACGAGATGGCAAGATGAAATCATTCAGCATTTTTTGGCTCCAGTGTATACATTAGAGAGCCTACATCAGACTCATGATTCTGTTGTTGTTAAATGTTGTTAAATGTGGGTAGAGTAAAAGTATCTAGCAGGTCATCATCTCTCAATGCCATATCGGTATTTAAGGGCAGGGCTTCACAATAATAGAAAGGGGGTTTTTAATTATTTTCAAAACATCATCATGTCCTGTTTTGGTTGTTATATTCTATAGTTTATTGCTAACTTAGAAAAGGAGCAACTCACATACTTCTTTCCACATACACTCAGGTCATATTGGCTCAACTCAGATACTTCTTTCCATTTACACAGAAGCCGCTTTCAATTATGACTATATCTAGAAGAATCGTTGTTTTGATTTGCGATTATGCATACAACAACATCATGCCTCCTCCATCTTTTGAGATACCTTTGATATTCTGGGCTACTGATATTCTGGGCTACTCCTGAAACTCAAGAATGGCTCAAAAGATTCTTCATACATAACTGCTACTTGTCATACTAGGAAGCTGACATAACAAGCAAACGCTATAACGCAAATGGCATTATGCTACACTGTTTTACCCTCAAGAACTGGACAGCAATCATCAAATCTTTCTGCGCCATCGCCAGATCTTGCCAATCCAGCTCTCGTCCTATTTAATTCTTGGCTGTTGGTCAGAAGGAATGCTAAATTAAGGGATATCAGCGGCTACCCAGTAAGTATCCTTAACTCACACCCATATTGCATGGAGATTTAATAACCTAGCTGAACAAAGTTTGTTTCTTTTAATAGGAAAAATTCCAAATGGGTGAACCGGATCGTACGAAAGACATCGTTATGATCTTGCTTCAAGATCTCACAGATAGATCGCAACCACGAAGGTCAACAAGTTCTTGACCGCAGGATGGATACATTTTTCTATGGCTTCCGATCAATACCTTGCTGTTATTTTAGCACACCAATCCAACACACATCAGCCGCGCTGGTTTTACCTTCTTCCGATTGTCAATTTAGTTATTTCGGGCCTAATTTCATGGGTGATCCATTCGATCCGTTGAGTTTCTCTTGAGGGTATTTAAGTTGAGAATATTGGGGTCGAGGATATTGAAGTTGAGGGCATTAAAGTCGATGATAAATCAATCGTCTATTTCTTGCAGGAACTACACTTCTGAAGAGCATCCAACCACTCTGTCATTCTGTTTGTCCAATTGGAGTCAAATCCTAGGGATGATTTGATTCGACTACTTTACCATCCAAGTTGTTACGGAATTCTCCGCTTCACTACATGACAAGCCGCGATGTATCCCCTAAAACATGCGGAGATTCGTAGGCGCCAAAGCTTACCTAGGTAGTAGATACCTCACGTTTCATCAGAATAGCTTACAAGCATGAGTGTTCTTCGTTCTTCCTAACTTCCCATGAAAAATGCGGCTTAATTCAAACCTCACAGTCCTCACTTAGCCATTCGTGGTATTCACCCAAAAAAAGTCGAGTCACAACATAGTGAATACAGTTTTTCGCAACCACTAAGTGAATAGAAATGCTTATGAGAAGACTTTTCGCATGGCAAAAATTATACAACAACATATTCACCCTCAGCCTCTAATACTGTAGCCTTCGTCTTCCATTCACCGCCTTTAGCTCTATATATGTAGGTACTTTTACCGACCACTGAATTCTTTCTTGATTTCTCTTTCAGTTTCACATACTTTCAATAATAGCCAAACTTGTTCGTTCCTCATCTCTCGCCACATACTTTACCTCCTGGAAATATTCTGTCGCAACTTCATCTGTCGTGATATCATGGCAAGTGATAATTTGCCCTTTCCCGAATTGGTGGCTGGTGCAACACCCTACCAGATCTGCTCGATCTTAGGAATCGATCCCGATCAAAGTTCAACTCAATCAAAGTAAGTATACAAAGAAACTCTTTTAGAGCTTCAAGAAAGACGCATTCTGACAATTGTGCAGTGAAAACTTGTCAGAATTTCACTGCTTCCCAAATTTACCACTCGAGTTACGCCGAAAAATCTGGCATGCCTATGTTAAGCAGCTGCCCGGCAGAATCATAGAGATAGAATGGGACTTAACTAATACGATGGAAACCTATGTTGAGAAGGTGCCCGGCAATACCATGATGTGGGACGTAACTAATCCGATTGACGGCCATAAAGGATATCGAGCGACAAGAGCATCTTCACGAGTTCCTCTAGTGCTGCGAAATCCTATTTGTAGGGATGCTCGAGATGAGGCTTTAAGGACATACCAGCTTTGGCGTTTCGACAATCGACCCGAAGGACACAACCCATCCCCGAAACTCACATACTTCGATCCTTCAATCGATATCATCTATATCGGCCAGAGAACCTGCGTCGGTACGTTGTGCTGTCTTATAGATAGTTTGAACAGGGCAAATAAACAACTTTCGCGTGTTGCACTTCGGTCCACTTTCTGCCCGTGCCTTTGCAACCCCCCGATTCTCCAAACCGGCCAAACCGGCGGGTATTTTGCTATTATACGAGACAAGATAATATTCATCACACCCGTGTTTCGGACCAGTTAGGATATCTCCTACATTTTCTTAGTGGTTGGCGGATGTCTACACTTCCGAAGCTCGATAATGGCTGGCCCGGCTTGAAAGAGGTCCTTTGGGTGGGTTCTACAGGAGATTTATACTCCAGTCGGCATGAGCGCGTCGACGAAGGCATGACATTCCGTCCGTTTAAATACCACTCACCGTATGACGAGTGCGTCGATAGCGTCGATAGAAGACTTTATGAAGACATCCAGGAATTAAGAAGAGGCGAAAGCCAATATAGCAGAAGATATTCAAAGTGGGTGAGAAATAACCAAATAACATTCAAATTTGTTTGTTTATCCAAACGCGCTCAGCCCGGCAAAGTATACGACTCACTGCGCTTGTTTTATCATCATACTACACCGCTCGACTGGAAAGCCTATGTTAAAGACATAAAGATACTTTCAAGCTCACAGTGTCAGCTTAAGTTAATTCCCACTCTGAGTCATGATCGTTCCGGCCTTCATACCTTCTTAATTGTCGAGTTACATGGCACGAAGGAGGGAGTTTTTGCTGCAAAGAAAGCTTGCCTGTGAGTGTTTGTTCTGTGATAAACATGGCCTATGCTAATTGTTTATTTAGGACCAGGCCTGGCTCTTGGGAGGCGAACAATAACGAGGCCATCTATCATCAATTTACTGATGACCAATGGACCAAATGGAACTTTCAGTACGAACAAGAAGAGGAGACTACAGTCTTCTGACATTGATCGATCATCAGTCTTTACACTGTTTGTATATTAGGCAAAGCTGCGTCGTTATTCTAACAAAATCTAGAAATGCAAATATCAAAAAACTTCCTGTGTATTTTCTATTGGTATGTGATTTGATTGTAGCATTTCTTAATCCTCACAGGCATCATCTCTGCACAGAATTCCAATTTTTGTGATCTAGATGCAAGTTGCTCTGTCATATAATGCCCCCACACTTCAAGCCGGATTTGGAAAATGTGACCTCCACTACGAATGAAGGGCGGGTGTTTAGCATGATTCGTCAAAAAATTTGCGGAGTTGGCTGGTGAGTTTCCATTTCTTCGGGATGGGTAGGTAGAATTCGTAATAATTAATGGCAGCGTGGGACTTTGTGGAAAACGAAAAGCCGAATTTCGGATTGGTGACTTTAACACCCCCGATGGTTTACGGGCCGTTGAACAATTCAGAGCACAGATGATTTGAATCAATCAAATTCATCAAAGGATGCTGAACTTCCTCCAAGTAAGTATCTTCAACATCTTCGTCGCAATAACACAATTTACTAACATGACTAGACGGCCTTCATACATTTACCGGCGTCTGCGTAAGTCTATCCTCAACTCCTCCACACTTATAAGACCACTTAATAATCCCTAGGACCCAGCAGAAGCCCACGTTCTCGCTGCAACTCTCCAGCAAGCATCTGGACAACGTTTTATCATCTGTGAAGGTCAAATCTCATCACAAAATATTAGCGATATTCTTCGCAAGAATATTCCAGAGCTGGATGAAAGAACACCGAAGGGTGTTGTGGGTGATAAGGGTTTGGAAGATGGCTCTTTTACTTTTAGCAGTGAGAAAGCTAAGAAGGTGTTGAGACTGAAGTTTAGGAGTAAGGAGGATACTTTTGTGGATTTGGCGAGACAGCTGTTGGAGATTGAGAAGAGGAAGAAGGGTAGAGAGTGAGGCGCGCAAAGTAATATCTTTTTCATGAAGGAATTTGAGTTTTTTATGTGCTTGCATCCATAATTGCTAGTAAACATTGTTTCTGTCTAGTGACAGTAACCACTCATGCAAGTATAATCTGAGTTACAAGGACTGGTGGCGCTACAATCCCATCCATTACATCCCCAAGTACAAGCACCTGTCTGAACAGCAGCCTCCGTGGTAGTTGCGCTTGCGGTTTTAGTCGCAAGTGTTGTTGGTGTGTTACCGATGGTAGTAGAAAATGATCGGGTTGACGATGGTGTAGTGGTGTTTTCAGCTTTTCCAGATTAGTATTTCTTTCTTCAAGCTCAATTTCAAGAAATATCTTACCAGAGCCACAGCCCTTCCTCTTATTATGCAAGAGTAATTGTTGGATAGAAGATAAAATCGACGCACTTCCCTCTACAACCAAAAAGTTCGCTTCTTTGTTGTACCGAACCATGATGCTGCAATATAATTTGGATATTCGCACATATCCTGATTTACCAATTGGCTGACCCATGCAGCATTTCCCGAAGATCCGGCATATCCTGTCTCGCCAATGGCGAACGGAATGTTGTTCGCGGCGGAATAGGTTTTGTAAAATTTACCGTAGCAGCTTGAGAATGCTGAGGGGGAGAGAGGAGATGAGGCGGGGTAACAATCGACGCCTACGATATCAACGTAGGATGCTCCGGGCCAGTATGGTGCGATTGGGGCGTTTGAAGTATCGACGTTAGGAGACCAGTACATCTTAATCTTGGGATTCTTGGAGACAGCTGCGTGGATCTTCTTCCAGGCTGTGACGAATTCGGCTGCGGTTCCGTGGTATGTACCATCCGTCTAGTCAAATATTAATTGAGATGACAGAAAAATTTGATGATCAATACTAACGACATAGTAATTCATCTCATGGCCGAATCTCAACCAAACTTCCACCCCCTTCGCCGTGAATTGTTCCAATACAATAGCTACCTGGCTAGCCACACTACTAGTCACCTCACTAAAAGGGATAGTAGGCATAACCGCCGGTTGGAACACAGCACCAGACGCAACAACATCATCAAGGCGTTGAAGAAGCTGTGATCCAGTAAATGTGCTAGATGATATTTGCGCATACCATCCATAAGTACTGGCTTTCCCACCGAGCTTGCTGTTGAGTTGAGCCATGGTATAGGCTGGCGAAGCAACCTTGTAACCATCTGATGGAACGAAGCCAAAGGCTACGCCATTGGAAACTATTCCATCGGAAGGAAGGCCAGCGACTGCAGCTAAGAAGGGTCAGTCGTGAGTTCTGTAAAGGAGAAGGATTCATTGCCTCGTTTTTCGCTAGGCAATTGTGCAGTAGCGGCTGAGACAATGGCAGCACCGGAAAGAAGATAGGTAGAGAATGATTTCATGGTGAAATTGGTAAGTAATGAATTGATTTGATATGATATGATATTTAAGAGAAAGAATCTTGTAAAAAGAATTTATAGAGTGAGAAAGTAAGCAGAAAATTAGATAACGATGAAATATAAGACTCGCCAGAGCAATATATATGGCAGCTGTTCCCAATTTAGTTGCCACTTAAAGAAACCTACAATCCATCCTATAGTATGAGGCTCAAACTGCATAGCACCATAGTCCATGAACCATGAAGCTCCTTTTCATTTCATACTCAACAAGTGCAACCGTGTGGTTACACATCCCATCACTTCAGCTGCGTCTGATGACGTTTCTAAATGACATCGTACATCCAAATCAATTCATCTGATTATGGAACGCACCCATAGATCTTCGTGATGGGAAATGAGTATCCTTTCGGAGATCCTACGAAGTAACATTAAGAAGTTCAGGAGGATCGTTTTAGAGATGGGCCGCTATATGTGGCGTTGGGGCGATGAGCACCTGTGGCTTGAGCACTAGCCTCACAAACACTTTCCTGGAACAACATCATTTAAGGTTCCCTTACGGAACCACAATAGTAGGAAAATCCTGTTATCCTCACCCTATTCCAATTACAGGAAAATCCTACTATAATAACAGGAAAAAAGATGGTTTTTTGGATACACTAAAAACTTACTAATTTTTGTTACAAAATCAATAACGAGAATATATAACAAAATTTACTTTGTATACTATTATTCCATAATATTCTATAACTTATAAAAATCCCTTATAATTACTAATATTCATTTATTTTCACTTTCAATATATAAAAAATTTATTTCTTATTATTTCTTATTTACTATTTATATTGTTATTGTAAATATAATATTTGTTATTTATTTTATTATTGTTAATTGCGGGGTACAATATTAATATATATTTTAGTACTTATTATTTATTAAAATCAATTTCTAATAGTATCCTAATATTAATATTAATATCATTAAATACACTATAATCCTATCCTGTATTTAATCGTTTATATAAACAATTAATAAACCCCATTAGTTTTTAAAAATTTCTTATAATAATCTTTACATCTAATTGTTTATTTAAACGATTAACTAACTTTATTACTTTTTAATTATTTCCCTTAATATCTATAAAATTTATTAATTATTTGTATAAAAAAGTATTCCTCGCCAACTATCTTTAGTATTTTAATATACTTCTATTATACCCTTTTATTGCTTAATTGCCCTTACACATTCCTTTTGTTTTCTTTTATTTCATTATCCTCCTTATTCTCTTTCATTTTATTATCTTCCTCATTCTCTTTTATATCATCATTCTTCTTATTCTCCTCATCCTCCTCCTCCTTTTCCTCTTTTTTCTCTTTATCTTCCCCTTCCTCTTCTTCCTTTTTATCTTTCTTTTTACTTTTTTTATTCTTAACTTTCTTATTTTCCTTATCCTTCTCATCTTTTCTATTTTCTTTATATTTCTTATTATCTATAAATCTCTTATTTTTATTTTTATCTTTACTTTTATTATTTTTATTACTATTATCTTTATTGAATCTGTTACTATTCCCCTTTTTATTTTCTTTATACTCTTTACCCTTTTATTAAATAAATATATCTTTAACTTTATTCATTTTATTTCAATTATTATTATATATTATTGGAGTATTTATTTTTTTATATCTATTTTTATCTAAAATTAAAAATATTACTTTTTTTTATTATTTTTTGACTTGTAAATTGAGGATAATTTTCTTATTAAACCTAAAATTCATTATATATCTATTATAATATCTCTTTTTAATCAATTTTTTTTAATAAATATAAAATCTTTTCCAATATATATTCAAAAAATTAGAAACCTTTTTATAATAATAATTTATAAGTAATTATATTTAATATAAAAGTATTAAATCTTTTTATATTTGATGATAAAATTATTTGACTTTATTTATGATATAATATAATTATTTTTATTAATTATACCTTATCTTTATAAATATTTGAAACCAATCATTTATCCCGATCTCAATTTCTTTTTTTTATAAAACTTTATTTTGAAATAATGAATATTATAATTTGGAAAAGCTTTTATAAATAATCCTTTTACTTTCCATTTGTTTATATTTAAAATCTTTATCCACTTTTGCTTTAGTTATAAAAAGGCTAATTTATAATTTTATAACATATAGTTAAATATTTCTTTTATTAAAACAATATTCGCCAAATTTATCCCAATCTAGAACATTAATTTTACTTGTTTTTTTAGTACTTCAATTATACACTTTATATATAAAGCATTCTAAATACTAATTAGATCTAAATTAATTATATAATATACTATATACAATTATTAGTATTAATATTATAATAATCCATAGCTTATATTTAAATATAATATTGAATATATATTAATAATATATATATTAAATTGTTCAAAATCCAATTTATAATAAAGTTTCTCATAATTTGCAATAATTTGACAACCAAGCCGTATAGTCTTTTTAAATTCAAAATGCATAATACTTCTTTATCATGCTATTTTATAAAATATCTTGAAATCCTCAAAATAAATTAAATAAGGTTCAAATTCTGGTTCTATGTATAACAACAATGGAGACGTATATAAAAATAATTAAATCTCCTATTTTAATACTTTGAAATTTCCATTAATCTTATAAATATTCCTTGGAGTATATCCTAACACCAAAAGTATAATATGCTATGAATTAACCATCTTCTTTTTTATTCTTTTCCATATTTTATCATTTAAAACATATAATAATTTATTAGATGCTTTATTTAATATTAATCATTTTCTTTTTTATAAATTATAAAACGCTGTAATATTATTAATCATTATACAATACATTGTATTAAAAGGGAAGTTTCGAGGGAAATGAATTGATGGTAATTCAAATAATATACTCTTCCTTTTAATCTTTTATTTCAATTTTTCTTTATTTTTTATTAATTTTTTTTAGATTAATTCCATATAATTAATATTATTATAAAATTTAATTTGGTATTATAAATTATTAAAATCAATTTTAATATATAGTATATAATAAGTTTTATTAGGCTTATTGCTTGTAATTCCTAATATTTCATAAACCTAGTATGGAGATTTAATATTCTCGAATTATAACATTTTTATAATATTTACTATTACTCTTTTATTTTTGTTAATTATTATTAACTATACTTTTAAAGTAAATTCTATTATTTTATATATATTTTTATATAATACCCTTATTTGGAATTCTTTTAATTCTTTTATTAAACGGTATAAAAATGTATTAACATTTTTATACTTTCTTGATATAAATAAATTAAATAAAATATTTTTATTTTTGTATTTTTTATTAAATTTAAGATTTATATTAATAAGAATAATTAATATAAATATAAAGACTTATTTCCATATTACTTCGAATTTATTTAAAAATAATTGTAATACGATATTTATTAGCTTATATAAAATTGAATTAGTTTTTTAATACTTTTTAAAATTTAATATAAAAAATAAATTATAAATATTTTTTAAAAAAGTTAAATTAATATTAATAGAAGTTATAGTATAAATCATTATTAAATATATTATAATATATATATTATATAAAATCTTTAATATAATTATTAAAACTTACTTAGTATTTTGTTATCTCTTTTGCTTAATCCTATTGAGTTCTATATTATAATTATAATTAAAATGCTAATAATATATATAACTATTTCTTTTGTGGTTGTTGTGTCAATTATCTATTTTTATCCCTAATCTATTATTTAGTATAATAAATTAGGTATTTATTTAGATCTTTATAATCTCTAATAAAAACTACATAAATTTTGGGGTAATAATAAAACTAAATAGTTTTTATATTAATAACTCTTTAAAACTTTTTTAAAGTATGTTTTGAATTAGATAATATAATGTTTTTTGTTTTAACTAATAAATACTATAATTCCTTAATTTTATTCTTTAATATACTTTTATAAAAATGTAATTATTTGATTGTTTTATTTGTAATTCTAATATTGTTTTTTATATATTCAAAAATTAGTTATTAATATATATAAAATAAATTTTGTAATATTTATTTATTATTTTTTTCAAAATCTCCATTCCAATTATTAATATATATTTCAAAATTATTTTCGATTTTAGTATTTTTGTTTATTTGTTTAAAAGCAAAATATTATATAATTTTAAGTATATTTTTTATTGAAATTTAGATTAAATTTATTATAAAGCTTTTTTTTAATTGTTTTGATATATTTTCTAATTTATAATTACTATTTATTATATTAATGGATTTATTATTTATAATTTCAAATTTAAGTATTAAGCTTTTTGTTATTATTAATTTGTCTTACAAATAATCTTTTTTATATTTATATTGAATATTTTGAGATATATAATACCCTTTTGTTATAAAACTATATAAGCAAAGTATTTGATTTGATTTTGTTCGAATCGGATTGTTTAATCTATAGAATTTATGTAATACTTGTTTTTCCTATTCTTTTTTATAATTTGTATATGTTTTTGTATTAACTATTTTATTATAACATTTTTTATATCAATATAAACATTATACATGATATATTAGTATTATATTTCTTTTATTATTATTTAATAATTTAAAGAAAAAAAAAAAAGATCCGGATTTTCTTATATTAAAATATAATAACTAAAATATTATTAAATAGTTTTACAAACTAATTAAAAAATAATATTTATATTAATTAAAATATAATATATAATAAAATTTTTTTTTTTTTATATTATTTTATTTTTTTATTAGTAAAAATTTTTTATTTTTTATTTATAAAACTTTTCTATTTTTGTAATTTTAAAACTTTTATTATCTTTAAATTATATTTATATATTTTAATTTTTTTATATTTTATATTTTATTATATTTCTTTTTTAATATATTATTATAAGCTTTTATATTAATATTTTTTATTAAAAGTATTCATATTTTATAGAATATTATTAAACATTTTTGTTTAATCCAGGAAATCAGAATTTTTATTAATTAATGTTAGTTTAATATGATTTTAAAGCTTAACCTTAAATTTATTAATAATAATTTTACTTTTTATTTTTTAATTTAAACTAATGATAACTTTTTTTCTTTTTTTTTAATTTAAAGCTTAAATTTATTTTAATAAAATAATATTATTACATAAATCAAAAAGATATTTAAGTAATATCTTTTTAAAAAGGTTTATATCAAAGGCATAAATTTATGACTAGTATAGGGCAACATTTCTTTTCATAATAAAACCCAAATAACAAAAAAGATTATTAATCGCTTCCTTTTTTTTTCAAATTTTTTTTAAATAAATAACTAATTTAATATATTTTAAAATAATTTATTCAAAAAAAACAAATATTTGATATTAAAAAGTATAAAGTTGTATTTGGCAAATTAGGGTATCTTTCTTTAGTACAAACCTGATAAAAATATAATAAAATAATTTGTTATTAAAAACAAATAATAAACTTAAATTATAAAAAAAACTTTTTTGTTATTGATATGTTTTTAATTTTATATTACTAATTTATTATTAATTTTATCTTAAAAACTTATAATATTAAATACAATATCGTTAATAATACTATATTTGAATCAGTTTTTTTATTATAATACAATTTTAATTATAATGATATAATATCTATACCGTTTTTTAATACTTAATTAAATCAAAATACATTATTATCCTCTTTAAAATTTGAATTTTTTAATCATATACATCAAAAACAAAACCATAAAATAAATAAAGATTCCTTTCAATAATTTAATTCTTTAATAATTATATATAATACTAATATAAATTTGTTTTTTGATATTAAAAATTTATTAATTATAACGTTAAAATATAAATACAAAAAATACGATTAACTAATTGCAATTAATTAAAGAATTAGCAAATTTACCCAATATTATATTAATTATAAGTATGCCAAAAAAAATATTATTATTATTATTAATATTATATTTTAACTCCAAGTTTAATTTTAAGTTTAATTCAAAAACAATCTTACTTATGAATATAAATATAATTATAACACCATACAAACTTTGGAGATAAATTTGTAAAGTACTAAACCATCATAATAAAAAAAAAAATATATAAAATTGTTAAAATAAAAGAATTTTGTTTACAAAAAGAATAAGATTATATATAACTTGAAATCATTTATATTAACAAAAAATTAATATTTGTATATAATCAAACTTTATATGAAATTAAACCACTTAATCATTATTAATTTATATAAAAGTAAATTTTTAATTTTTAATTTAATATTTACACCAAAAAAACTAATAATTTATAATATTATTAAATAAAAAATTTTAATATTAAATTTAATTAATTAACTATTTATTTTTTATGATTATAATATTATATTAATTGAAATAATTTAGGGTAATAAAATATATAGGATATTAATTGATTAATTAATTGTTTATTAATTATAGTTATTATAATTGATTAATTATTAATTTATAGATAATAATTTTTAATTAAATATTTAAAAGTTAAGGTTAAATTATATTATTGTTGTTATTTATATATTTGTTTTTTATATAATACAATTAATTTGTTTATTATTTATCTACACTACTTTTCTATATTTAAATTATTATCCAACCATAATCTTTATAATAATAATTTTATCATTATTTATATAAGAATATTATAAATATTAATTTATAAATAAATTTTAAAGTTTTATTATAAATTAAAAATACCCCTCACTCACTATTATTTTATTTGTTTATTTATGAAATCAAACTAATTTCATAATCTTTTAGTTAATATATATATTTTTTTACTACCTAATATCAAATATATATTAAAATATTATATCAAAGTTATTTTTTTTTATTTTATATAGTAAATTTATATTTTTTTATAAATTAAAATATTATATTATGTACATTAATTTATTATAGATTAAATTCAAATTAATATCAATTTATACCCATCCATAATATGCATATATATTTTTCCTTATTCTCAATATTTATTAAACATATTTAATTAAATATTATATTAATGAGATTAAATAAAAGAATAAAAACATTAGAATTATAATTTCCATCTATAAATAAAAATTTAATATTGTTACCAAATTGGTATAAGCTAGTATTTTATATATAAAATTTTAATGATTTTATTATTATCAATTATATCACACTTAATAAATTTTTATTATTTAAGTAGTTTAATTTTATATATAATATTATGGGTAAAATATATTATAATATTTATTTTAGAATAATATATTTTAAAGAATAAATAAAATATATAAAAGTTTATAAAGAATTATAAATTATAATAAATATTATTAATATAGATATAATAAACAAAGTTATTTATAAATTTAAAAAAAAAACAAAACATATATCATAATTAAATAATTTTATAAAACGTAATATAAAAATTTGATTTTTGATATATTAAATAAATAATGATTAAGGGTATAACTTTGCCAACAAATTTATTAGATTTTATATAATAAATAATTTAAATATTAAAAACTAAGTTCTAAATAATATAATTATAAATTTCCAAATAATTTTTGAGCAATATTTTAATATATTATAAAAGAATATTAAATTTATTAATTAAATTATATTTTAATAATAGAAATCTGGTGATTTGCAAAATAAATAGATATTTAAAGATATTATTATAATTAAAAAGTATATAAAAAAATGTATAAATAAAACTAAATATAAAATTAATATTTAATAATATTTTAAATTAATTCATAATTTAAACTATTTTTTTAATTATCTATAACTTTATTATTTTTAATATGGTTTATTGGAGATTATTATAAACTTTATTAATACTATTAATTAATTAATACTTTTTATATTCTTAAATAAAGATTAATTTAAAATTATTTGTTTTTATAAAGGTGATGGTTATGTTTGTATTTATATTAAAAATATTAAATTAATAAATAAAAAAGTAAAAGAAAAACAAAATAAAGGAAAATCAATTATATTAGTTAAATTAAAGTATAGTTTATTTATATTTACTAAAATATTGGAAATGTGGTAAATTTAAATATAATATAAAAAGACTTTAATATTAATTATTAATAAAGAATGGGAGAAAACAATAAAGACTAAAATTATAACTATAAATAATATAATAAATATTAATAATAAAAAAATAAATAATTATAATTCAAATTACAATAAAAATAGCAGTGATAATAAAAACTATCCTAACTTTTTAGATATATTTACAATTAAACCTTATATTAAAAATATTATTATATATATACTTTTATATTAAATCAAATTAATATTTTATTATAAAATATAATAACTTCTATTTTTATCCACTTACACCATACATAATATAATATTTAGTTTATTAATGTTTTTAAGATTAATAAATAATATAATATTAATAAAATATTAAATAAAATAATTAAATCCTAATGAGGATAAATTAAAATTTAATATTCAAAAATAAGGAAAAAAGAAACAAAAATTAATATCTAATTTGTTTTTAAAAACTAAAAACCTAAATAAATAAAAAGTTAAGATATAAAAGTATTAATCCAATAATTATTTTGATAAACAAAAACAATATAAAAAAAAAATGTAAAAAAAAATCTTAAAATAAGAAAATAAAAAAAATTTTAAAAAATTTGTTATTATTATAGATTAAATATAAAGAATTGAATAATTCAGAAATTTTATTGGTTAAAGGATATGGTTCTGGAATAATTATTTAACCTTATTAATAATAAAATATATAATTAATAAATCAATTTTATTAATATTTATATACAATCTTTACTCTTTTCCTTTTTAATATAGTAATTATATTTTTTTAATTTAATATAATTATATTTATTTAGTTTAATACAATATTTTAATTAAATTAAACTAATTTGTATTTGTATTTGCATTTTTTTTTAAAAAGTAAATTTTTTTTAAAAGATAATTTTAAAAAATCTTTTTAAAATTTTAATCTTATTTTTTATAAAACATTATTGCTATAATATATATGAGATATAATTGCATTATTATATATTATTTTAAAAATATTGATAGGTTAAAGTTATTATTCTATTTATTTTTATTTAGATTATTAATAATATCCAACAAAAAATTCTAAAATAAATTTATTTTGAATTTTTTTTGTTTTGTTTGTTTTATAATATTAAAAGTGGTATAAGTCACTTTTAGTACTTTTATTTTTTATTTATGAATATATTTCAAAATAGCTAATTTGTCTTTATTAAAAAGTACTTTTTGTTTTTTAATTATTTTTGGGGTATTCTATGACTAAAGATTAATTAAAGTATTAAATATTACACCAAAAGATTTAAATTTAACATAAACCAGAAATTAATATAAAAGCCTTACATTTTTAATAAAATTATTAAAAGGATTTGTTTTAAAATAAATATAAATAATATATGAGAATATAATATTTTGTATTATATTAGTGCTTTAATTTATATTAAATCATATCATTTTATTTAATCTAATTTCTAATAGCTATATAAAAATATATCTCCATCGATTTATATTTAAATATTTAAATAAAGCTCCATATAAAATATATAGCATTATTATTTTTGTATTATTTTATTTGTATAAAATTATTTTTTAATATAAAAAAATATAAATATATATAATTAGATTATTCAATTATTTATTTTTTAAAATAATATTTCATTATTATTTCAAAATACTAAGTTTATAAAACCCCAGTACAATTTTAATATAATTGTTATTAGTTTTATTATTAAAACTAATTAAATTTTAAAGTTATAATTGTATATTGGTATACTTTTTTATAAGATTAGGTATATTATGATTAATATACTTAAAATCTTTAGTATTTAAGTATTTTTTATTGAATTCAAAATACTTAATATAATAAAAATAGGAGATTAAGTGAGTATAGTAATTAGGCTTTAGTATTATATATATAATATAATATATTGGATTTTATAATATTAATTGTTATACTATAAAATAATATATAATTACTAATTAATTATAATTAATATTATTGAATAATTATTATTGTGTATAATATTTATATATTTTAAACTTTTTATTAATAATATAAACAATTTAATTATTTACTATTATCCATTACTATTTAAATAATAATATATTTATAAAGTTTTACTTATCCTAATTTTTAATTGTTAAAGCAAAATTCTAAATTTTATTAATTATATTTAAAGAGACAAAAAGTTTTATAATATTTTCCCAAAATATAGGATTATTTAAATAATTATAAATAGTTTTAAATAACCATTTTGTTTAAATTGTAAATTTATAATATCCAAAATTATTTAAGTTTTTATATAAATGATAATTTGTGTTTAACTAATTTTAAGCTTTATTATAAATAAGTTTATTGAAATTATTTTTTTTTTCAAATATTATATTGTTTAATAATTTTATTTGTTTATATAATTCAAATTGAATTATATATTTCACTTTAAATTTAATAATTATAATAACTATGTATTAATATTTAATACATATATTAAATAAGTTTTGAACTACAAAATTTAATAATTGTTCTATATTATACTTAATTAATAATATTATACATCTCTATCAATAATTATAAGAAAAAGTAATGATCCTAATACAAAATAATAAGGTATATTTGCAAATAAATATTGTAATAATTAAATTAGAAATATTAAATTTATTACTATATACATTTATATCTTTTGATATTAATAACAGCTTTACTAGTTTTATTAATTTATATAAAATGTTTTTTATATTTTCTATAATTATATATATTATAAAATTGGTTGTTATAATATAAAATGATTTTTTAAATAAAAAAGTTGTATTATTATATTTATTATTTTTACTATAATATTCTAATAATCTAGATATTTAATTCAAATGTAAATTAAGTAATATATATGTTTTTTTTATTATTAATTGGGAGTATTATATATATAAAGCTTTATTATAATTAGATTTTTAAAATCTTTTTTTTATTTTTAAATTTTATTTAATAATAAAAAGTTAAATAACAAAAGTCTTATTTAAATGTTTAATAATATTTTTAATTTTTAGGAACTTTTTGGTGATTTTTGTAAAGTAAAAAAGAAAATTACTTATATGCCCTGGTAGTTCTACTTATAATCTTATCTTAAAATTTTTATTTTATATTGTTAAAATATATTTGATTTATTTTATATAATATTATCAAATATATAGTATATTTTATTTAAGTTCTTTTTGAATATATTAAAGTTTTAAAGTAAGATTTTATTTAATATATATACTTTACTACTAAAAAGAATTGCTTTTAAATAAATTGAAAATAAAGTTTATTTACTTATAAATATTATTTTTATTGAAATTGAAGGTTTTAAGTATTAAAAAACAAATCTCCGTTTTTTCTTTATTGGTTTTAAGATAATTAATATAATAAATAAAGTTTTTTTTATTCGCAATATATAATATATTTATATCCCCTAATAAAATAGTTTCTTTAAAAAGTATAATTGATATAATAAATAATATATATTTAATTCAACTTTATATCAATTAATTAAAGAAATATATTATTATTTATATTTTGTTTTAATAAAAGGTTTGAATTAATTAATCTAAATAAAGAATATTTAAATAAAATAATATATATATTTAAAATAAAAATAATAAAAAAAGGGGGCAAAAATTTAAAAGATTTTTATTCTAAATTCTGAAAATATAAATACAAAATCCTTTATTTTAGATTTTAAAAACATAAAATAATTAAAGGTATAATAATTATATTTAATATCATTTATATTTGTTATTGATACCTTCTTAAATATAATACTTTAAAATTAGGTAAATTAAACTAATATAATACGATAAATATTATTAAGATTAAAGATTAGAATTTGGATATTATTTAACCTAATATTAGTGATATACATTTTGACCTTTATAGAATATATGAAAAATAAAGATTATATACAGGATATCTTATTTAATTATATAATTAAAATAATTATTTTAGTAAGGTATTAAAGTATCTTGTAGGATTATAAAGATATACAATTATTTCAAATTTTATTTATAAAATACAAACCAATAACAAACCTATTATTACCTATAAAAAACCTAGGTAATAGAATTATAACAATCAGAGTTGATCTTCCTTATATTAACCGCCTTTTTCAAAATTCAAATAAGTTAATAATATTGTTCTATAAGTATTTATTTATAAATTATATTAGATTCGGTATAATAAATAATCAATTCGTAATACAAAAACAATTTTTATATAGTTTTTACAATATTCAAATTTATTCAAATTATTAAAATTAGGTTAATATATATTTGTAAAAAAAAAAACCATTAAATATATTAGTAATATATATAATGCGGAATTGTATGTTTTATTAAAATCGATACGACCTAATCAATAATTTACTATATATCTTAGGTTCCTTAAGCATCCCTTAAAAACAAGAATATGCTGATGTATAGTTTTATATTATAAATATGGATTTTAAAGGTGTAAAAAAACTTTTATGGGAGATATAACTTTCTACTAAAGGCCTATTATTGAATTTCAATATATTAGTATCACCACCACCATTTTAATAACTTTAATCATCTTTATTATTATCATTATATCAATCATTATCACCCCTTTAATCACCAGCACTAGTACTACTATTATCAGTATAATCCTTGTTACATCCATTATAACATCTCTTTTTTCAATAAGTACTACCAATTGTACTCATTATTACCCCACCACCAAATCAAAAAAAAACACCTATACAAATTCGCCTAACAAAAAAAAGAAAACTATTTATTTTATTTTTATTATAACTTTCCTTTTTTTAACAAGTGTTATTAATAAAACCCATTGCTATTTTACTATTAAATCGAAAAAAAATATAAGTACGGATTTGCTTTGCAAAAAAAAGAAAGTTATTTATTTTACTTTTATTATTTATTAAACTTCTAATAAAAAGTAAAACATTTATTCCACTTTCTTCAATTATATAAATTTGCTTAAAAAGTATAAAAATACTTGGTAAATATATAATAAAAAGAAAAATGCTTGTTGTTATATTATTTTTTTTATTTATTAAATATTTATTTATTATATTATCTATATTATTATTCTTACTTGTATTGTTTATAATCTAAATAAAAAAAAAGAAACCTATTATAATACTTGTATTACTTATATTTAAATCTCTACCTGTATTTCTAGTTAAAAAAAGACAAAACTTACAAAATTCAAATCCTAAAATTTTCGGGTTAAATCCAAATTTAGATCCAAATTAAGTTTTAAGTTTAATATTTGATTTAATAATAAATAAATTTAGTTCAATTAATTTAAGTATATTTGATCTAATATATTAAAACCTTTCCATTCTTAATAATATAATCAAGAAAGTTGAAAATAATTAAATTAATATTAAAATATATAAAAATAGAAAAAGATTATATAAATATAATAAATTTATAGTGAAAAAGAGAGCTTATAGGGTATAAAATAAATAGTTCAAAATATTAATATATTTGATTTGAAATATTAATTATTTATATATATTATAAGAAAATATAAATTTCATTAAAATGGAAAATCTATAATAAAAAAAGTAATGTTATTTTATTATGTAATCCATTAATATATTTAATTGCAATATTAAAAAAAAAAATCATTTTGATGTCGAAAAATCCAATTTACTCATTATCCAAATCCATAATAATTTTATTATCAATTTCACCAAAGGCTTTATAGAATATTAAGCGTTTATTATTTTTAATATCATTATTAATAATGTATAAATTAAATTATAATACTACAAAATTAAATAAAAAAGGAAGTATCTAACCAAATTTAATTATTAACGATGATATATTAATCCTACTTTAATAAGACATATTTTTAGCTTTGGAGCTCCCTCTATATAAAATTTAACTATGTATAAAGCTACAATTACCTTTTCTTTTTTCTTTATTTTTGGATTTAGAAGATATAACATTTAACTTAATTTTTTTCAAAGATAGAAGTATTTAAAATCCATTTGAATTTGTATTAGAAACAAAATCTTTATTAATTTTATTATTTTTAATATTTTTATTATTTTTGTTGTTATTAAGTATAAAATTAATAAGAGTTAAGGGATAATTTATAATATTGATTTATTAATAATCGATTTTCTTTTAAATATTTACAGTATTTTCTTTTTTTATAATAATAATTCAATATTTTAAATTAAGATTAATATTATATTTATTATAAAACTACTTTTTAATAATAGTATTATTATTTTTTAAAATAAATTCTTTATTATAAGTAAATGAGGAAATATTAAATATTTCATTAATTTTTTTATTATTTAAAATATTAATAATGTTTAAGATTAAAATAGTAAAAGTAGGGGTGAGAGTAACTAATAGATAACACAAAGTATTAAATTATAAAAAACAAGAATAATAAGGTTAAGCAGTATAACAAAAAAGTTTAGCATATCAAAGCAAAACATTAAAATATAATAAATCTTCCGCTTTAAAAATTATATACCAGTCAATACAAATATCTCTATATTAAATACTATTAATATTTAATATATAATCTTCTAATCTATTAATAGCCAAACTCAACCCAACATTCTTGAAACACAATTTAATTCTTTTATAAAGTTTTATTTCTAGCTTTACAATAGTTTCCATAAGTTAATAAGTAATCTAAATCCAATATTTAACGTTATCGTATTCAGCATTATAATATTCTTTTATATTCTTAAAATATTACGTTATTTTCTTTTACTTAATACATTAATAACATTTTAAAATCCATATTAAATCATATAATTAAAAAAACCCGGTTTTTTTATTAAAAATAATAGATCAAATAATATTATATTTTTTAAATATATCATAAAACAAGTTATTTTAATCTAGATAAGCTTTAAAACTATTAATATATAAAAAAATACAACAATTAGGAAAGATATTAAAAAATATAGATTTTTTCGAAAAAACTTTTTTAACTCATTACATTGCGATTTTTTGATTACCATATCCAATCTTATTAAAGATAATATAAACTTTTTTATTATATAATTACATTTTTGTTTTAAATTAGGTATTTGATATATTCACTAGTTTAAGAAAGATAATGATAGATTTAACAGGATGGTGATTTGTTGTATTGATAATACACATAATGAAATATATTTTAGTTATAAAAGATTTTTATTAAACAAAGTCATTAATATAATTTTTGATATAGAGATTTTGTTGCAATAAAATACCAAAGAATAATATACTAAAGTAATCTATATTACAAATATCATATTTTGCAATATAGTATTTAATATATTATATACCATTAAAGTTGATGAATATTTAGGATATTTAGAATTGCTTTTCATATAAAAAAAATAATACCTTTAAAACTTTGATATTAACCCTGATTTTTTACCTACAATAAAATGTTTTTACTCAATTACAAAATACAAAAAAAAGCTTACCTAAATAAATAAATAAAAAAATCTCCAAAACTTGGATTTGAATAGTATGATTATTAAAAAATATGTTTTTATTGAATTAATAATACAAAATTGTTATTAATGGTTTTATAAGATTTGGCTATTTTGTACCCCAACCTTTTCTTTAAATAATATTAAGTTATTATTAGCTTGGTTTAAGAAATTAAAATTTGGGTTTATTTTTAATGGTTTTGTATTTTTGTATAAAATAATTAATATTTTAAATAAAAATATATTTAAATTAAATAATATCATAAATTTTAATGATATTTAATTTAAAATTAAAAGCTATTTAAAAAGCAACTTTTTACTATAACCTTTTAATTTTTAATAGGGACCACAAATCAGAACCAAATCCTATAATTTTTTTAAAAGGTTTTTTAAGTATATTAAAGTATTAAGTATAATTAAGAAAAAAAGATTATATAGAAATTAAAATAAATTAAATAAAAAAAATAATATTGAAAATATACAAAAGAAAATAAGAAAGATTATACAAAAGATATAAAATTTGAAATTAAATAATAAATTTAAATTATAAACTATTACTTAAATAGAGTTTTTATTTTTAAGAATTCTAATTTTTTAAATTTTTAATATTTATGTTAATATTATTATATAAAACTTAACTATATAGAGTATAAAAAATCAATATTAAAAAAAAGGGAAATATGATATTGTTTATAAATTTTGGTTTTATGAATATAAAACAAAAGTTATTAATATAATATAATTATAAATATTGATTTTAAGTTAAATTATAAAGTTTTCAAATTTAAAACAATATATAACTTAATACTTTATATATCTTATAATCCAAATATATTAATTAGTATTATAATTTAAAAAACATTATTAAATAAAAAAACAATAATCGTAGGTGGCCCCACTTCTCGCTTTCTTTTAAGTTGAAACTTACGCTTCAGTGGGCGCATATTAACTTACGCCCGTATACGAACTTACATCGAGATTTCGAAAAAATGAAGCTATTCCCAGATTTTGAAAGCTATA
>NGKJ01000013.1:412064-502474 GCA_002162495.1 Myriosclerotinia curreyana
AGTTGCGAATAACCTCACTTTTGAAGAGTTGAAGTGTAAGTTCGTATGCGGGTGTAAGTTAATATACGCCCATTAAAGCGTAAGTTTCAATTTAAAAGAAAGCGAGAAGTGGGGCCACCCACGATTATATTATAATTAAATCAAAAAAGAATTACGAATATTAATTGATTTTTAATTATAATTTAAACAAACAAATTTGAAATGTACACCACATAAATATAAACAATAATGAAAAAATAAAAATAACTTTAACAATCTAACAAAATAACAAAAAAGTTTAGTAGATTAGTAAGTTAAATCAGAATATATTTTAGGAAAATATAACCAAAAAAATAATATTAGAAATAATTAAAAAGAATCTAAAGATGTTATTTAATATATTTCAAATATAATTAATATAAAAAAAGTTTTGGATATTAAAAGGCTAATTTAATATAATATTCATAGGGTTTAATTGAATTATATATTCAACATCTTATTCCTTTAACATTTTTTATTCAATCTCGAATATTATATTATTAAATCATATAAACATCATATTGCTAATGCTATAAAATCATTCAATCTTACTATTATTAAAAATCAATCACTTTTTATATTAAACTGATATTTCTGTAACAAATCTAATCCCATTCCTTAAGATATTATTAATATTGAAAACCTTTTTATTAAATTATATGATATATTATTAATAGAAGGAGTTATACTATTAAAGAATTTTTTTGTTAGATGTTTAATTTATCCTCAATATACTATATATATATTGATTAAATTATTTATATTGGATAAGAAAGTTTTTATTGACGATAATATATCAAAATTTATTAAACTATCAATTATTATTAAATTGATTGATATCCTATTTATAACCCTCAAAAAGCTACCTAAACTAATTACTTATATTATTTATAAAATTTATAAGTATATTTTAAAACTATTTGGAAAAAAAAGCTAAGTAATTATCAATTTAATTCTTTATTTACTTTTCGATTAAAAACCACTAATTCATAAACAATTACTAATTTAATTCTTTATTTATTTTTTGATTAGAAATTATTAGTTTATAAGTAATTATTGATTTAATTTTTTACTCACTCTCTAATAATTAAGGTATATTAATAGATTATAATGATGAGATTTGGGCAATTAAGATTAAAATACAGAACAAACTTAAAAAAAACCATAAAATATTAATTAAAAACTAAAAGCGATTTAGATATCTATTTTTTAATAATTAAAGTATATTAACAAATTATAATAATAAGATTTGGGTAATTGAAATTGAAATGTAGAATAAGCTTAAAAAGAATTATAAAATATTAATTGAAAATTAAAAACAATTTAAATATAAAACTATAACTATTATTCTTTATATTATCTCAATTAACCTATAATTTAATATAATATTTTTGAATTCTGATATCTTTAGTTTAATACTATGTTTTTGAAAGATAATCTAAAATCCACTAATCTTAATTAAATATATTAATATAATATTCCTGAATTCTAGTATTTCTAAAAGTTTAATCTTTTTTAAGAATCTTGAAATCAACATTTAATCTTTATTTCATTTATTTTATTTTAATTTTTTGATCTTTTTTAATATACTTGTTATTCTTTTAATATTTTTTATTTAAATATTAAATTAAGCTGTTTTTAATAGTACAAGAATTTATAATAGTTTTACAAATCCTATAAAATACTTTAGTATTGAATACAAATTGAACTTAGAAGTGCATAAGCTTTAAAAAAGTTTGTTTCTTAAGATCTAGTAAATATCAAATAATAAAAATAGAAAAAAAAGCTTTTGCTAATTAAAACATTATAGTAAAAAGGGAGGGGTATTATTTTGTATTATATAATTAAAAAAATGCTTTTATATATATAGTTTTGAAAGTATATATATGATTAAATAAATGCTTTTATATATAGTATACAGTTTTAAAGGTATATATATGTTTTATTGATTATGTAATTATTAATGTTTCGCTTATATCCAATCAGGGTTAATAAATTTTAGTTAATAATATTAAATAACTATACCTTTTAAATAGTTAACACAATAGTGGAGATAGTTAATTAAATTGATTTAATAAAGTTGTATAGCTATTTAAACTAAATAATTAAATTAAAATTAAAATAAGTAAAATAAAAATATAAAAATAGTTATTTAATAGAATTGAATAATTAGTTTAATTAAATAGTTAAGTTAGGATTTAAATAAATAAAGTAGAAATACGAAAAATTTGATTACTTGAAAATTATGGAAAATCTGATATTTATTTTATTATTGGTTTAATATTAATCCAAAAAGAGAGTTTAAAAGCTATTAGGTTTAGTTTGTATAATGAGATCTCGGGATACATTCTTGTTACAGGTTTTAGCTCCTAAAGCAGGATATTCCTGTTATTGTGGTTCCGTAGGGTTCTGACATCTGGATTTCCTTGATCCTTTATCGAGCGAGTGTTTGTTTGCCATTCACGTGGTCGCCCCTGAATTTTGCCGGTAGGAGTTCATGCTTATTTAAATATGCGGACCTTTGTCAGCCATGGATTCTCATATCAGCATCGGTAAAGCTTGCGGTTACATTGTGCCATGAGACTTGGGATAAAAGTACTCACTGCGATCAGATGGCTTGAAGCTTTGTCAACGAGAGATCGATTTGTGAGGGGCACAGTTAGCTGTCCTTTGAGACCTGTGTTGCAGTGTGAAGGTACGACGGCCATGACTCGAGTGTAATCCATTGGTGTTCGTCAAACCCTCGGATTACTTCAATTAACTTAATGTTCTACTACATTGACGAAAATTCTTTCAATAAGAGGGAAATATTCTCATTCCTTCCTTTTTGGAATATTCATCTAAAGGTTACGAGCCATTATTGAGCAATGCAAATCATTGAGCTAGCTCCCATAATTACACCCGTCTCTTTGCTAGCCTTCCACATGGCAATCCTTATGAAGCTGTTTTTAGAGTTACTAATCGGATCACAATAAACGGGACCAGGCCTAGGTTTCTACTTGGCTGTTTGCAAAGGAATGATGTTCTCCATGTTTGCCAAGCTAGAAATAGCTCACTCCCTGCATCTGTGGAACTGGGGCTACGAGTCACTACCTCCAGGTGAGATTAGCATTTCGCGCAAATCATCATTCATGACTATCCCAAAGTTGCATCAGATCTCGCAACCGAGCGACGTTTCTTCCTTCTCATTGTTTATCTAATCTATTTTCCAACATCGCATGAAAGTCGGCAGGATGAACCCGCAATCGATATCCTAATAGGACATGCATGGGTTCACAACTGCTTACTGCGGATCATGCAAGATGATTTAATAACCTTTTTGTGTGATTCAACCTCAAAACTTTTCTTGAAGCCATTGGAATATATAAGGGCCAATTCAAGAAGCATTTTCCATCATCAGAAACCTTCATTGCATCTTCTCTACTCTCATTTACCAAATCTTTACTCAATTCTTACAGTCTCTGGTTTTCATTCCTTTCAACATGCATATGCAAACATTCTTCATCACGGCAGCTTGGCTTGCCACCATTACTCTTGCTGCTCCCTTGGATGCTCGCGGTAGTTCCACTTCTCCTGCCAACGCAAAGGTCACCCTTGCAGCAGCATTCGCCTCCGGTGCCGGCAACAAAGAACCAAACTCAACACTCAGCGAAGGCGTTGGCAAAGGTACTGATACTTACAATTGCTACTCTGGTGGCTGGCAATCCTTCCCTCCATCTTCCAAATGGGTATCCTTCGATGCTATGTGGAATAAATCCACGACATATCTCAAGGAATCATGTGCAAATACTGGTGCCTTTGGTTCCGGTGATAGCCCAGCCCAGATTCAAAATATGTATAACTCAATCTTGTCCGTTGCTAGCGCTAGTTTAGTTGATCCAAGATTCATCTACGCCACGATCTTACAGGAGAGTGGTGGATGTGTCAATATCGATACCAGCAAGAACCCGGATCCAAGTCAACCTGATAATCCGTAAGACCTATCCAATTTCTTTTTTTATCTTCGATTCCCCATGCCCCATGCCCCATCCCCCACCCCCTATCACCCATCACCCATTCCCCAACAATATCTAACGTTGATCTAGTGGCCTTATGCAATCCGTGGCCGGCGCCAAATTTGTTGGTAACTCCGCATCTGCTTCCGCCCAAGCAGCATCAATTCACCAAATGATCGTCGATGGAACTCAAGGCACAACCAAGGGCGAGGGTCTCGTCCAATGTGTCAACCAGTATGGAAACATTTATGAAGCAGCTAGATGTTATAACTCTGGACAGGTCAAGAAAAGTGATCTGAATGATCCTCAAGGGGCTACACCAAGTTATGTTACCGATATGGCGAACAGGATGACTGGGTGGTTGGATGCTCCCCAGAAGTATAGTTCCTGCAAGAAATAGATAGTTCGGAATTATAGGAGAGAGGAATAAATTGACGACGTGAGAATACTGTTAGAGGTAGAGAGCAGGCAAGGAGGAGGGTCAATTTTGCGGGGTATAGTTTATGATTTGGAATTGTTGTTTGTTTGGAGCTGGAAAACGTTACAGTTTTACATTTTGAGGAATCTTAATTCATTGAAATCATCAAAAGGTTTTGTTTCAATGACGTGTGAAGAATGACGTGTAATCTCAGTATCCCGGCGTCTCTATTAAGTGCAAGTTTTCATTTTTCAAGAACCTCATAGATTATTTCGGTGTGAGCTTGGTAGCGATGACAAAGAGGCATAGAATGTCTTGGGATTTTACGATTAGCTTCGAGAAGATTGAGTAGCTACAAAGTAGGGACCGGGACTTGGAAAAATAATACTTCGCTACGAGGTTGTGATACACACTGACTGACACAGGTTCTCACATTCATCTTTTTCAGCTACATTGAACCAGGTCCAAAGTTCTGCTCATGATAATCGACAACTATATGTTGTACCGGCCTCTACATCAAGGTTCCCGGTGATCTTTTAGTTTGTTGGCCAGCTAGAACGAACTAAAATGCGACTGAAAGCTTATTGATCATTTTTTGTCTTGTCTGAAAATCTGTATGATAACACACGCCTTTCTCTACATGTGCACACAACCTTTCGATTGCAATCCAGTATGGCATCGCTGAAATTCGACACACTTTCCTCATGCATTGTATCAATCAGTACAATTCCCTCCAACAGCCTTTCCGAGCCCCTTAGCAATGAACAATCAATCAAATACAAACAGCATTATCAAACATCAGAAAAGCATGCAAAATCTACTCAAAAGATATGATTCAGATTCCTCTGCACCTGTAAGAACAAACAAGAAAGTTATACGTCATTAACTGGCTGATCGCTTCCATCATACCTTTTAAATTTTACTTATAAAAAGGACAAGGTGCAACCTGGGGATCCAAAAAAGCTCAAGTTACTGAGTTCCTAAGGTAAGCCTGAGATTCCGATTTCTAAAACTATTAATTTATAGGCTTTGAATTCTGAGTTGAAAGGAATAGCTTGGGGATAAGTTTACTTACTGTACGCGACCAGAAAGTCCTGAAGCTATTTTCAGTTGCTTTTCAACTGCCAGATCTGAATCAATTGAATCTATCAGGTAAAGAAACATAAAAGTCATTATTTGGAGAAACCTGTTGTGCATACACTTTGTTAAGTATTACTACAGCTTTCATAATAGAGATCAAGGGAACAGTAAAAAAGTGTGGAGAGTAGCTCTGTGGTAATAAGCGAACTTGAAAAGGGGCCCGCTACACCCGCTCGAGATCCGCCATTTCGGCTTGAACTTGAACCCCCACATTCAGACTAGTTAAGGCATTTCATCCCGCGGTTCCACAATCTACTGTACCCAATAATAAAGGTTAAACATTGGATCTTCTCCACTCTTATATAGACCAATAGTAACGTAGATTTTAACAGGCAGGGAATCACAAAAATTAAGATCTGTCAAAAGGAATATTGAAAAAAACTTCGAAAGTAGCAAAAGATGAGCCTGAGAAAAGCTTCGACACCTGAGTGATTCGAACACTCGCTCCCGAAGGAAATGCCTGACTCTGTGTGACACAGTAGCAGGGCATCGCGTTAACCACTCCGCCAAAGTGCCTGTTTGTGATGATTGATATTAATTCAATTATATTGTTTTTAATATTTTATATTTCTTGGAATTTGGCGCTACAAAGAAAATGTCAACGTAGTTCCACCCACCAACTTCATACGTAAAAAAAGCTCCGTACTTCGAGTTCTTTTTAACGGATCTCATCATTTTGAGGAACTGAAATGGCGTGATATTATTTGCATCATCCAGATGATGTTGTGGTTGATGTCGAATATCAATATCTCCGGAAGGTTATCGGGCGCACAGTCTTCAGGCATGTATTACAGGCTTCACTCAAATTTTTGTACTGAAAGATAACTCTACGGATCTCTGCAACTTCGATATTTAATTACTTTAATCGCATTCATTGGAGTATTTTTATATGTAGGGTTTCCTTTTAATTATTATATAGACAGCTCAAACTTATGTTATTTTTCCTATGCCTACCCTTTTTGACCAGCCAAATTATCCCTATGTTACCTTTGGCTCCTTCTCAAAACGAAAGCAGATACTTTCACTTCACTATAGTTCAACGACAAAGCTTTCTGATACCTGTTATGCCCTGATTGTTTCTTCCATGTCATTTATTTCACCGCTATTTTTAAAATGGTGCCGACGAATTGAAGGATTTTGAGTCGTGAATCCGTCCTTCCCTACATTCTATATATCGTCTATCAAAGGAACGAGGGCCAACCACACAGATATCGATCGAATTCCACCCGCAGATTGTATACAGTTCAAACTTCCACTCTCCCATGGAAGATTCCCATTACGCTCATTGTTGTGTTTGTATTCTATGCTGGAAAGGTATCGCGATATCGTGATATCGTGATATCGAGGCTTCTATGAAATAGTTCGCAGCACGATGATGTGCTCTGCATCTCATGATGCCGGCCTGGTTCGATGGATGAGGACGAAGATGCTTATCGAATTGTGCCATACAAATTCCTCTCAATACCGGCGCAAGTTTGCTGGTCGATCTTCTTTATTCATTATCATTGTTATTCTTCCTGCTTGAGCCATCAGTCCATGCGGGCTCTCAAAGCCACGAGCAATCATAACCAGCGTCGTCAAGAACGATCTCGAGGCTTGAGGCTTCTCATTTCGTTCACCGTAATAATTGTGCATCGTATGATATGAACTTGACGATTTCCATTAATTGGCGGAAGACGTCTTATTTTTTGGCGGTTGCAAGGTTCGGTAGATACATATTCTTACCAAAATTTCGGGTCTAAACCCACAGACTCCGAGCCTGGAGCGGGGACTTGGGTCACTACTTGATCACCAGTTCAAATTGAATAGGTTCGTTTAATTTAAATCAATCTCTTGATTTGTGCAATTTATTTAATGTTTATTATTCCATAGGCTAATAATCAGAATAAGTTTAAATATTTTCCGAACACTAAATATTCCGAACACGAAATATCTTCCGAACCCCTTAAGGTTATCCATCGGCTTTGTTCTCAGTTAGATTAATTTAGACGGTACTTCGCCTCTATACCTCCGGGGAATAACACTATAGTAGGTAATTGTTCAGTTAGATTAATTAGATGGTACTTCATCTCTGCCCCTTGTGAAAGAACACCATAGTAACTGTTCAGGTAGATTAATTTAGACGGTACTTCATCTCTGTGTCCCTTCATGAAAACAACACTATACCGTCTTAACTTACTTACACTGACTAAACCCTTTTTAGTCCTGGCGTTTCCAAGGCTGAAGCAAAAGTGCATAGAAAATTCATCCATTTTAGTAACTCTCTTAATCATGGCTCAATGGATCATTCTATAGAAGGCTTAGTGTAAAATGACGTCTGCGAGTTTAGACGGTAGTGACTGTCATTATATAGTTATATGAGCTTAAAAGTCAAAAGTAAGGATGAATTATAGCTTTGCCAAGAACTTCGTACTGTCCTTAATATATATCAAGCCTGCCGTGATGAAACAGTGTTATAGGTATATCCCCAGAATATCTCCCCGCTTTTCGATTTAGCCTCTTCACTTAGAGTAGCTGAGTGCGCCAAAAAAGGCAATTCATGCAACTGTGGGTTTCATAGTTCTTATTTAGGACTATTGCCGAAGGTGGAGAGGCTACTATAAAATTTCTAATTAGAAACTATGTATCGTTGGCTAAAGTTCCATGATGGGCGAGTTATCATTGATTTTATATTAATTGTTCAACAATGGCATGTTTAATATTAGCCTATAAAATGCGGAAAGACGGGAGAATCGACGTTCGTTTTATAGTGACGCAGATCTTAGAAGCATAATTTTACCCATGTTTGGCTTGGATTGTTCCTTTTTTCCATCTTGGCACAAATAGAATCATGACTTTCGAGAGTATATAAGTATGAAGACTTTCATCCCTTGAAGCCTATCCATTCTCTTCATTCCATTCCATTCTCTTCACTTCAAACACTTCATTCCAAACACTTTATTCTTTCATCAGACCTTCCGGTAAGACTGCAACAACAACATCAACATGTTCTACAATATTGCTGCTCTTGCTGCTCTGCTCAGTCAGATCAATTTCGCTCTGGCAGCCCCAACTAGCTCTGACGTTAGTCTTGTTGCCAAAGCTGCCACTGTCGACAGTATCAACACCAAGTTTGTTGCCAAAGGCAAGAAATATTTTGGTACTTGCTCAGATAAAGGTCTTCTCAGTAACGCCAATAATGCGGCGGTCATTAAAGCCGATTTTGGACAACTCACACCAGAGAACAGCATGAAATGGGATGCTATTGAACGTAATAATATACTAGAAGATGGTAGAAAACATGCGCTAACATTCGATAGCATCGCAAAATAACTTCAACTTTGCCAATGCCGATTACTTGGTAAACTGGGCATCGAGCAACGGAAAGCTTGTTCGCGGCCACACACTTTGTTAGTCATCCCTATTTCTTTCTTTCGGATTGAAAGCTGACATTTATAGGCTGGCATTCACAACTCCCATCCTGGGTGAGCTCGATTACTTCTGCAGCAACTCTCACAAGCGTTCTCCAAAATCATGTCACAAAAGAGATGACTCAATGGAAAGGCAAGATCTATGCATGGGTATGTCTACTATTAACCACTGTTCTTGCTCAAACAACTGACCATTTTAAGGATGTTGTCAATGAAATCTTCAACGAAGATGGTTCCTTGAGAAATAGCGTGTTCTCCAAAGTCCTCGGCGAAAGCTTCGTTTCTATTGCTTTCAAAGCCGCTCGGGCAGCTGACCCCAACGCAAAGCTCTACATCAATGACTACAAGTATGCATCCCTCCAATAATCCACATCTAAAGCTAACAAATTCAAACAGTCTGGATTCGGCAACCTATTCCAAAGTTACTAACGGAATGGTTGCCCACGTCAAGAAGTGGATCGCTGCGGGAGTCCCAATTGACGGTATCGGCTCACAATCCCATCTCAGTGCAGGCCAGGCAGCCGGTTCACAGGCGGCTTTACAAGCACTTGCAAATTCTGGTGTTAGCGAAGTTGCAATGACGGAGTTGGATATTGCGGGCGCCGCGTCGAATGATTATGTCAATGTAAGTATTGCAATCGGAAAGCCTGCATTTTTAGCGAAGAAAAACAGGATGCTAATAATTGAATAGGCCGTCAAAGCATGCTTGAACGTCAGCAAATGTGTTGGTATTACAGTATGGGGTGTTCGTGACCCTGACTCATGGCGCGCAAGCTCAAACCCATTGTTGTTCGATTCGAACTACAATCCAAAGCCCGCTTACAATGCGATCTTAGCGGCTTTGTAGGGAAGCATTGCTCGCATAAAAGGGGGGGATTCATTGGAATGCCACGAAATCGTAGGATGTATATAACCGGGGCACGAAATTTGCGATGGGGTTTTATTTTTGAGATCTTTTTATCATGTACATAGCCAGGGGCTTCACTTCTTTCACTTCTTTTACCCCTTTATCATAAGGGGGCTTCATCGATTCGTTGTTCATTCATCGATCTATGACTTTTGAAAAAAACTTTTGAAACTTTCAAGAATTCATTGAAAGAATTTCAGGTCTAAAATCAGTTCCATCACATCTTCATCTTCATTATACTTGGTTGAGAAGTGAGAAAATTTTGATGGTGCTCACCAGGAATTTCCTTAGCCAAAATAAAATGTTACAAATTGCTGAAAGAGTAATGAATCACTGTGCCTCTGGGAGCGAGAAATTCTTTATATTTACTACCTATACATCTCATTCTAGCTCATCCCTAGAACGTTTGATCGCTCTAGCATTAGCATCTATTTGACTGTCCCACAGCAAATAATCACCATTTGGTATGATGAACTGTGACCTAGTTTGTACTAAATTCCCCAAAAGTTCATTGGGGCATAATGGCTTCTTTCGTGTTGGTATTGATCCCAAGACTCATGAGATAAAAGGGAATCAAAATCTTGTCAGCATTCAGTGATTGGAGAATCACTCAAGGCAGGCGGCGAAGCAGGTCAGTAATGGAGTCGGCTACCGTACATAACTAGTGCGAAATCAGTCTAGTCATGCCTCATAACTTAAAAATGACCACATCTTCAACCATCCTTCAAATCAATGGGCTTTGGTTTCCGACTTACTGCCAGCTACCCCATAGATGCGAGAGTCAAGGCAGGATATCGTTGTTTTGCATGCTTGAGTGGAACAAAGCTGTAATATTGAAATTGAACAACCTTTTGTCTTCCCTTTCCTTGTGGGATTCATGGATTCTTTGGGAAACGTGACTATTTTTATCACATCGAAACTACCTATCGACATGCCTCAGACATACTAGAAGCTCCTGAGGGACAGGAATCTCCACAAAGCTGGTGCAGGAGTTTGTTCATTTAGTAATGAATACACAATAACGGAGTCACTATATTCTATATTGGGGAAGTCTTGCTGAAGATAATATCGAGACAAAGTCAAAAGCTGACAGTACAGACCAAGTGGTTTGTGTTTTTAAACGACTTCATTTATTATGGGACAGGAATAACTCTCACTAATCCATGCAGGAAAGTTTCAGCATGCAATAAACCATCTGCGATTTGGCGGCTCTGGTATTTGGAAATGTATCTACTCATCCTGCCATCACAGTGAGTGAGGATCAAGAACAAATAAAATATTGACATTCCAATTTTAGGCCGCGCTGACTAGGTAGAGCATGATTAGGTCTACCATGTCAAACAAAGCGGAAGATTATCAATGCCGTTCCAGCCAGAGAATATATAGCGGAAATTTAGGATTTGGATCTCAGTGGCACATTTGATTCATTTTGCACCTTCTATTAGTAAGAGACTGATAGTAGTCAGAGGGCTTCCCTTGCAAATGAGTATGGAAGTGACTTTACCCGTCACGTGCAGTCGGCTGATCTGACCAACTTCGGTTTTATTGGGTGTTAGACATAGGTCTCTTCAATCTAGAATCTAGCCTTACGAACATAATTATGATGTATAAAGAAAGACGCCTAGAGAATTGACTTGCGTCGGGATCAAAGCGGAAGACTTCATCGTATATTACAACATCAACTATCGTTGAGGTTGATGTCGCGGAGGGGGTTAGAGTTGACCACATCGCGAACTGGATTCATTAGTGGAAAATCATGTGGTGTCCCATGAGATATCAGAGGACTATAGTATCGAATGCCATAAAAATACATTGGGATTTGAGAGTGATTAGTTATGCAAATTTGGGAATGCCCAAGGCGGCATATGTTCTCTCTTTTCAGTTTCTTCAACACAGCGCATGGTGGAATAGAAGAAACTTGAGTTCAATTCACTCCTAAAATTTTCTACTTTCACCTTTGCGAAATCATACTGGAGGACGTCGGCGTGAGAAGTAATAACGTCTATTCCAATACAACAGTTAGTAGACCTTGTAAATAAGGCAATCCTAGCGTTGCTAGTGTCCTACATATATCACTCTATCAGAATTATTGCGCAATAAAGCATTCAGGGGCCGTACTGTTGAACTGTACAGATATTCACACTCTAGCAGGAAGTCCAAAGGATGAATCTGCGGTATTTCTTAGTGAATTCAAATATTCAACCGAGTGTAAAATAATTTTTTTCTTAGATCAGTACGGTTTGTTGGGGGAGGGTGAATATCGAAGTTAGCTGGCTATTCTTCCAATTCGCTCGGTTGCGTTTGGCATCGATACTCATAATACATAATAATTCAAGTAAGGGTTCCAAGGCAACCAGCATAAGAATTACTCTTGTAGCAGTACTATAGAAGCTCTAAGAACATAGATATCAAGGTCAATTGGCAATTCGGACCCACTTGGCTCAATACTTCCTCTTGTACAGTAGACATTCACTACACCTTGCGGGTTAAAAACGGGTTTCCAGCAGTGAACACCGTACATCCAATTCAAGCAACAAGCACTAAATTTTCTCACAAGCCGTAGCAAGAGATCTTTTTTGCTTAAGAGCGCTCCTACAATCCATTCTCAGATATTTCTTCTCAACATCTCGTTGACATTCTACTAGAAAATTCCCACATCCAAATTTATCTAACAGAATAACTTACTCTCATAACAAATTTGTTACCTGACATCACCAACACTTTCTACAACTCTTAATACTTCTCAAGTAATATCAATTCTTGCATTCACAAAGAACTATTACTTTCCAAGCAAGACCAGTTCTTTGAATCACCATTATTATTACTTTTGAGTAATATTCTTTTCTTCAATCAACAGGCACTTTTATTTACAAAAGTTATCATTTCAATCATTCAAAATGCCTTCTCAACAAGACCACGCTAAGGTATGTACACTGACTATCACCCATTTATAAATCCTAGTCTCTCGCCATACTGCACAACAAACCAACCTAGAATTATCCAAATACTAACTGAGTGGCTCAGAAGCAAAAGGCTCTTGAAGTCTTAGCTGCCAGACGTGCAGCTTCAGCCGAAAAGAAGACAGCAGCCGAAAAGAAGGCGCGCGAAGTAAGAAGTTCCTCTTCCACCCGTGATACAATGGTATGTGGTACTTTGATACTAATCAGCGTGTATAGATGGCCGCCACTAAGCCTATCCCCAAGACTACCGAAAATTCGGATGGTCAAGATGACAACGCGGTATGTTCTCTCACAATCCATCGTTAGTATATACGATTGTTTATTTTGTGCTGATAATATTATCTAGAGTCCTCTCAAGTCCGTCGGTTACGAAAGCCTAAGATTGCCTCGCATTAAGAAGAAGGCTGGAACTTCGATTGCCGAGAAGAGAGCAGTTGAGGAAGCGAAGAGGGTGGCCGAGGAAAATAGAAAGGCTGCCGAGAAAGAGGAGAGAGCCGCCGCGGCGAAAAAGAAGAGAGACGCCGAGAAAGCTGCAGCCGCAGCTAAACAAACGCGCCGCTCAATGTTTGACAGGGAGGAGGGCGAAATAGACAGCGATGTGGACGATTTCGAAGAGTTCAAGGCATCTGGCAATGTGAATAAAAATGCCAAAAAGGTCGGAAGCGAGGCACCACAACGTCGTCGCGCACCCCTGACTCCCCAAAAGAAGGCAGTATGTGCTACAATATGCTCTTGATTTGAATAATTCCAGTCGAAAAGGATGATATGCTAACAATTTATACAGAACCACGAAGTTAGAGATCGTGTTTCCAAGGAGATATCGCTCTTGAGAAAGCCTTTCTCTAAACGTTCACGTGCCGAGGAATCCGACGAAAGCTCGGAAGAGGAGATGGTTGCGCCGGCTAGAAAACGCCAGGCGACTGAAGCTTCTGGTATCAAGAAGCAAATGTCCAAGGCATCAACCTCATCTAAGACTCAAACCTCTAAGCGTAAGCGTACAGAGGAAGTCAAAGATGATTTGGAAGAAGAGATGGGTACCTCTCCCAAGAAGGCCAAGAAGAGTCTTCCTGTAAGTTCCCCCTCTTTCCAATATTATTCTAGAATCATGATCCAGAATTTACTAATATCATTTAGCAGGCTTCAATAAAGCGCGCCCCAGCTGTGAGGGAGACAAAGTTTAAAATGGATCCCACCAAAAAGGTGATGACTATGGAAATGTTTGGTGGTTCGGCTTCGGCTGCTTCTAGAAATAAGCCAAAACCACAACAGAAGGGACTCCGAGGTCTGGGAAAGAGTACAGCCGTCTCTGGAAAGAGTGAGGTCAGCAAGGAGGCTGCAAAGACTGTAAGTAGCATTTTGTTTTCGCATATGTTGATGTGGGACTAATCGTACTTAGAAGCCATCCACCCCATCAGCAGCCGCAGCATCGAAGCCCCAATCTTTTCCGAGCACCTCAACCTCGGCGATGTCTTCATCTAGAGAATCAAGCACATTTTCTGGAGCATCAACGCAAGCCTCGACCGGGAGTTACACCAGCGTCTCCGACAAAATAAAAGCTGGTCGTCGAGGTGCTTCTGCTGCTCGCGCTCCTCCGTCCTCATCATTGCCTTCTGCCGTGTCTGCCGTGTCTGCTCCATCGGCACCAGCTCCCCCAAGACCCTCTAAGGTCAATAAAAAGATGGGAAGCGATATGACTGCGCCGAAGCCCGACTCATCGATCGAAGCAGTAAAAGCACCTGTTGCCAATAAGGTACAGGAGACTGAAGTGGCTGCTGATGAGGCAGAAGAACAATTGGCACGTGAGATGGAGGAGGAACTGGAGAAAGAGAGACTGAAGGTTCTTGAACAGCCAGAATCTGTGGTTGAAGTAAGTCATCCTCTTAAGGCAGAGATGGATCTAGAGCAAGATGCAGAATTCAAGGTAGACTTGGATGATTATGTGGCTAATCTTCCCTCCAAGATTGCTGCCGCCGTTCAGGCACAAAATCAAAAGATTGATCAATCGGTTGAAAAGTCTGAGCAGCCGGCTGCGGAGTCAGACGAAGAATCTGTTGAGGATGATGAAGAATCTGGAGCATCCGAAGATGCTGTTGCTGCTCCTTCGCAAACCACTTCGACTCTTCCTCCAGCAGAGAATGTTGCATCGAACAAGCAGCATTCGATTGTTTCGACCGGCATCTCTTCGCCCAGAGATGATTCCAGCCCAAACAAGGGTGAGGCTCTTCCACCAGCCCAAGTGAGTAGCCATCCCCCTAAATCTTCGTACCAAGATATCCAGTATTGCCGTGACCGAGGAGGCTATGAATCTGATATGTCGGATGAATATCCGACTACAGATGAAGAAGAGGGCAACAATGATGAGGGCGATAATGATGTCGATGAAGATGGCGGTGACTGGGGAGAAGTGGCATTGGGTATCGATGAGATTTTGAAGAATCAATAAAGCTGACGAAACTAGACTGAGGTTTCTCAACAAGATCACTCGAATGGAGTTTCGCCAGGAACTTTTGAGCCTGTTGAGAACACAGTCCAGTCAGATGGCCCAATACCTCTACTTGAGGAGGAGTTAGACACACCAGACCCTGACTCTGATTTGGACTATGAAGATGGTGAAGAGGAGGATGCGGAGATGTTTGAAAGTGGCCCTTCTGAGGCTGTCATCGTTGACGAGGAATGTGAATCTGAATCCGATTCCGATTCCGATGAGGAAGATGACACCATAATGTGGGATGTCGATGAAGTGGAACAAATCTTCCAGAGACATAGGGTGCCGGAAGATTCTGCCAATGAAGTCGTCGAGGCGGCATCAATTAACTTCGAGGAACTGATTGCCCAGACTTGGGCCGACAGAGAGGAAGTCATGCGCTGGGAAGAGGAGAACCAGCTTGAGCTCTCTGTCGAATTTCCAATGGATCGTGCAGGTCTCCTTCGCGAGTTGGGTATCTCTGAGGAGCGCATCGCCGCATATATGGAGGTGCACCAGAGATACGAGAATGTCACCGTTCCGGAGGATCTTGTTGCTCGACCTGACACTGCGATGGAGGTCGATAGCGAAAGCGAAGAGTCTTCAGACGATGAAGATTAAAAAGATCGGAATAAGGTGGAACGATTTCAGGGATATTCCTTTAGTGATCGAAATTTGGATCACCAAAATCCTTAGTGATGGAATACACTCCGACTCAACCGTCGTGCCTGTCCTGCTCTGGTCCTCTAATCTGAGTATGGGATGTTCTTAAAGTCACAAGAAAGCAGCAATGTGAGCTTGCGAGAGCAAGATTCAAAATTCTCACTGCTTCATGGCTGCAACTTTCTATACCGAAGCCGATGTTTCTTCGTGGTGTCGAAACTTACCACCCCAAATCCAAAAAAACTCGAAAATAGCAAACAACAAAAAAAGCGTTCACTTCTGTCCCATCTGGCCTGGGTTTTTCGGCCTGAAAAGTATTGGCACTCTGTTTCGGAAATATGTCTATTCCTCCGCAGTGGCTCTGTGGTGACGACAATATTAATACGAAACCCAAAAACATTCGAAAACAAAAACACAAAAAAAATCTTTCTGATACACCTTCTCTCTATTGCGGATTTCCGTCAAGGGTGACGACTACAGAATAATCTCTCACTTCTTTGTCCTCAGTATTAAAATGCTGCTTCGTGTCGACGTCTGATCAGCGAAGATTTCGAAAATATACTCGGCGCATTTCTTCGCCACCACTTTACTTCTGGCGATGGCAAAATAAGATTAACATATACGATTCACGGTTAAGTGATTCCGGTTTACGATTTTGCCGATGAGATGTTCGGGTCTCGAGGTGTTTAGGGTCTTCATTCCTACACCATTACACCTTTGATCAACCAATATCTGCGGTGCAACTCTTTACGACTTCCAAGACTGGCCCACTATGACGATAGTGGGTCGCCTTGTGCGAGTTATGGGGGATGGTTTGCCATCACGATTTCCCACATTCTACGATATGCCGCAATATCTTCGGTACACTTCTTTACGACTCACGCCGAGTCTGTTCGATTATGGCGATGGCAGAATGCCACCATTCATGGATTATGACTTGCGAAATTTTCATGTACAATGTACGAGTTAGGATTTACGATTTCGACCAAGTGTTGGATATTTTAGACTTCGGGTGTTCAGGTGTCTGGGAATTTGGGAATTTGGGTTTCGGGTTTTCATCTCTTCGAAGATATCTTTCTTTCGTCATTAATCATTCTTGTATCATTAATCATTCTTGTACTATGTACATCAAATCAGGAAACATGATTGATGCATCTCCTCATCATGTATCATGTAACTGATATCATTTAGATACCCCCGTATTTGGTGGACGACTCTAGAAGTAGAGTGCCAGAGATCCCGATATGGAGCGTGGTTGGATTGTCACATTTAGTTTTTTGGCTGATGTATTTATGGCATTGTGGGGGCGTCTCCCCATGGTGTCTTGCCTCTCATTTGTGGTGGACGACTCTAGAAGTAGAGTGCCAGAGATCCCCAGATGTGGAGTGAGGTGGATTTCTTTGGTTCTTTGTGTTTAGGGTTTGGATGTTTGATTGTGTTAGATTGGATTGTTCTTTGTGTTTGTGTTTGTTGGGGGTTGGATTCATTCTTTTCTTTGGGGTTTCTAGATTTCATTTCGATTATTTGGTACATGTGTCTATCAAGGAAAGATTAAAGAACAAGAGAAGAAAAACTCTGTGGAAAGTTTCGGGAAATTTTTAGTGTTTGGGTTGCAGTTTTGGAGGGACGGGACAGGAAGAAAGGAACGGACAGATCAAGCTGGACATTTCATCAAGGAAAGAAGGAAGAGATCAAAAAATTACTGAAACCCTGAGAGAGAATCGGGAAACCTTAGGTCTGGCCAACCTAAGGTGAAGCCGGCTCTAAAGTGGAACAATTGGTTTTATAATTATGGTTGCGGAAGATTGAGGTGATTGAGGTGTTCGCTCTGTATATTTGTAACTTCTCTTCAACGGGGGGTTTTCTTAAGGAAGCAAGGAATTGGAAATAGGAATTATCACATCTGGGAAGGCCTCTGGAAAAGAGTGATCCACAAATAGGAAAGAGTGATAGCAGAGTCTACATTATTCATCTCATAAATGGATGACTACAGATATATTTCAGGTTCTTTGTGAAATCGTGCATGCTGTGACTTCTATAGTTATGTGAAATTTATAGATTGACACGACTCCCCAATTCCCCATACCAAATTTCACACTTGACCCTTGCATTCGCCTTAATTTCCCAGTAACAAATTGGATACATCTGATATAGAGATACTTTACTTTCTCTGCTACTCCACATCTTCGTCTCAATTGTCCGTCTATGATCTCAAACGATACGACTATTCCTTCGTCGGCTCCCCTATAATCTCATTCATCCTGATATGATACAATGGGGCTACTAAAGCTTATCACGCCCCTCAAGAACCGAAAATCTAGGACAAAAAAAGGGTGAAATAGCCATGTAATAGTCGGCTCTCCATGGATCGGCCGCCTGGTTCCCAGTTGGGAAAAGCAAGTGTCCCCTAGCTAGAAATCTTTATTTCTAGTACTAACCCATCAACTTTGGATATCATTTGATAATTATTGTATAATTAGATTGGCCCAAGATCATTTCATCTCGTGAATGCCGGGACAATGATACATTGATTTACGATGAGATGATGATTAGAAACCCGTAACGCGTACCCAGAGATAGGAGGCTAGCTTCAAGACACGCCATGTGCCATGTTCACCGGAATTTGCCCTCGAACGTTCACGGCGGTTCTATCAATTCAGGGCATTTAGGTAGAAAGAAAATTGACGGATAATTTCTGTCTCTGGCACATTCATTTGGTGTAAATAAATGATATCTTTGGAGTTTTGCGCTTCTAGTCGATTCGATGATCTCCCTTTCTTTGCAACATTCGATTCGATTTCTCAACGACTTCTGACGATAAACGCATGCACTTCTGATACATAGTCAATATCAGACATTTGTCTTTTTCGTGTATCCGCTTGATGTACTTCTATGTCAGTCGCTCAACTTCTCAAGTGGTTGGTTGACGTCCCGACTCAAAATTGTTGTCGAAGTATGAGTTAACGGACGAAACCGAATTCTTCCGATTCAAGCTCCGAGACTCAACAGTGAGAATTTAGTTTGCGAGAACTACGGAATAATGTCAGCTTGCTGTGCTTGGCCAAGGTAGCCAGAATCGAAAGTTGGTTTGACCTCCTGCTGCAATGGAACTTGCGTTTTTGTGTTTGCGCGGATGAATCGCGACGCGTTATACCTGTTGGGACGATGGCGAATTGAACTCAAACCTGATCATACACGGAAAATTCATGTCCTTTTGCTGATCCAGATTCGCGATTGGCCGCCGCTGACAAAGGTTGTGCTTGCTGCCAGTGCGGAGTCATCATTCTCAGTAGCTAAGGTTGTCGCCAAGAGGTAGCCACGGGCAGGATTGGGGGCTGGATCACTAAGCTCATCACTATTTAGCTATCGTCACACCTCACAAGCCCCTCCACTACACTGTAAAATTTTAAATTATAAATTGCAATCTTGCTCCATTGTTTTGTTCTACAATCCCCCCAAGCTTCCAAAATGCCTCCTCTATCATCCATTGTTATGGCAATTCAGGGCGGCTTCAACTTTTTGAACGGAGCCGTCAATCTCTTGTCGTTCTCGGTCGCATCAAAAAATGCCGAAATATTGGCTATTGATTCAATACCTGTCATTCACACCATAGCGTTAGGGTCTATATCTCTAGGGTAAGAACACTGCCAGTTATATTTGATTAGAACCTAGAGCTCGAAATGGTTGTGACAAGTTTTTAGATGCTGATATGTGTTTATGGATCATAGCACATTTTACTTCATCGCTGCTCAGAGGAGGGACAGGCTTGCGATGTGGCTGACAGTCGTGGGGCGAACGATTGCTGCTGGAATTTTTACGATTGATGCTGGACCGTGGAGATACGTCGCACTTTTTGAGGGGTTCTGTGGGGCTTTACTTGCTGGAAGTCTTATTTGGGAGTCTTGAGATGGAAAGGGAAAGGAGAAAGACTAAGGGAAAAGGGAGCTGAAAGCTTCAAAGGTCACACTGATCGATACAAAGACTACTCGGTTTAAGTTACCAGTACCACAAGCAGAAATACTCTATTCTGCGTTAAAAAACATGATTTTGATTCTGCTGGCATGGGGATTTTAGTTAATACCTTGGATTGGATTGTCTGACGACTCATTATGTCCAATGTTATCATTCTCTCAAGTCTTGAATTTTAGGACTCATCAAATCATCTCTTTTCAATCCTCTCGATCATTGTATCTCAACGTCTCCTCGAGTCACGAATATTTCTGGTCATTGTAATATCGTAGATGACACTGGCGCCGATAATACCTTCGGCTTAACTTGGTCATTCCCGGACTTTAATTTTCAAGCATCGCAATTCCCATACCCATCAACCGAAGATCGTAATCTGGCCAGCAACCCCTCGACTAAAGAGAATAACGCTAATGCTTCCCATCATTCGGAAACAAATTATCATCTTCCACACTCCCGCCAGAGGGTCTTGAACCTCCGCTTGCACTCAAACTAACCGGTATCTCTTCCCTAATATAAGTACCATCATCTCTTTCCATTTCTCTCACATGTACTTTCCGTCGTTATCCTCGGTTTTCCTTCAAGTGCACTTTTACCATAGAAAGCTTCATGAGATTTGTATTCGCATCTTTCATCGCTTTGAATAGTTCTTGTAGTTCGGAAGTCTGTTCGGACTTTATATCTAGCCCCTCGTTTTCGGAATCACTAAACTCATCAATAGGCCATGACTCATTTGGTTTCTCCCCGGTAATAATCAAGGTAGCTGGCAGTTGTTAGATAGGATCTTAGAATCAAAGATCCACATACCTTCATACACCGACACCTGGAGATTTCCAAGGATCTTCAAAACTCTTTGTTGTATCTCACTAGCTTCTTTCAAATCAAACTCGAGTGAGCTCCGTGCCGCAACTTTTTCGAACGCTGCAATATTGTTACCCCATGCTTTAAAGTGTGCAGATGTGTCTTGCATTGCGAACAACGATTCATCACGGTCGTATCCATAACTTTGAGCTTCGGAGGAGCTGAGCTCCTTGAGTATTTGGATAATATGTTCGAAACGCTTCTTGCAGTCCACAGAGCGAGAACAAAATCCTTCAGATGCACTCAGCACTGGAGCTTCGATCATATTCCTGCTCTCCCCATTTCCATCACTTGGCGACCGTGCCGGCACAGCCTGGTAGTGGATCTTCAAGGTCTCCATGTGTTATCGTGTAAGATCTTCAGAGTGAGAAATTCGAACCTTTGGCTTTTCGAGCGTCGTGGTTTGTTAAGGGGCAATTTAACTGAAATTGTTTGGCATGATGATGTTTAAAGCAGTAAAACCCATATTTTTTTGGACACACGTTATTAAACCGGATGTGACTAACAAATCATGCTGACTCGGGCTAGAATTTACCCGGAAAAAAAACGATAGCGAGTAACAAAAGTCGACTCATTCTTTTGGTTGCCTTAGAGCACTCTTCAATGTTCCAATTCAGATTCGACAATCAAGTAGTCTCTCAAGATCGAACTCTTCATATCATTCAATAATCAAATATGTATTTTTCAACTTCATTTAAAAGGAGTATGGTTTTGCGGTCTGCGTTTCAGTTCGTCCATCCCACGAGTTGCACTTGAGCAAAGTCGCTGAAATCCCATGTTCTGCGGACGACTAAGTGCCTGGGAATATATCTACATTATTCGAACCATTATTTCTGGAATCGAATTTGCTGTGATAGTCCTCGGCGGCTTTCCGCTCCTTGTATCAGCTGCAGAACACGACAAAGAAGGCTGGGAGCCTTGGGTGAAGTGGAAGAGGTTTCGCACAGATTTCCTACACTTCATTGACATCTTGATCTTTGACATCTCTTTGGGATCTCTTTTCTCTATAATCTCTTGGAATCCAAAGGAATCTAAAGGAACGATGAAGGACTAGAAAGCATGATTGTATATTGTTTTTGGGAGTAAGATGCTACATCCTCTCTTTTGCACAATCAGACTCCATCTAGCTTCGGAGCCTCAAGTTTTCACGAAGCGAGGCACACCATCTACGTAGGCAAGGAGAAGAGAACAATCGTAAGTTATTACAACTTCCTTGAGTTATATTCACTAACACCATCTCAAGAGACGATATTTTTGCTGGGTAGTTGGTAGCCTCGTATACGATAAAGAAGATTAAATGGAAAGCAGGGTGCGTGAATAGTATGAAAGAGGAGGAAGAAGATTATGATGATTCAACTATCTACCCCCATAACATTCGTATGTAGCCATGAGTGAGTGTACAGACAGTCAGACTCATAGAACAGTGAGAAAAAAATTGAATATGACACAACTCTCTGAAAACTTCACTATGCGCTTCAAAGCTTGCTGGAATATTCCATTACAAGTTGGACAATGAAATCAAACATTTTGACGGGAAAATCCTCATAATTGGATAAATTATGATTTTTGGAAATTGAAAGCCGTTTCATGAATCCGTGCAGCCACCGGTGAGCCCTCCAAATTGGTGTATATAGGGGTGCCACCTATTTTCTCGACTATAACTTTATATTACCAATATTCATGCTAGGAGGCAAATCCTGCTTTTTGGTCCCCCAGTCACTTTCTTTGTCTCCCAGAACTAATTCCAATGTCTGGCCTTCGGTAAAGAATTCATGTCCACTGTATTCACGTCAAATCAGCACAGTTTTCACTCCCAACCCACGAACCAGAAAAAATAATAGACTCACATCCAACTCCTCGTCCACTCCACCCCATCCACCCATGCACTCTGCACATATATATTTCTGACACCCCCATCCCACCCCAAGTTTCTAATCGTACTCTTCTTCCCATTTTGGTTCGTAAAACTCACAGCCTCGAAAAATGGTGGGATGATTAGATATACGTTTTGTCCCGGGTTGGGAAATAAACCCATCATGACAAAGGCTGTAAAGGATGCCATGGCACCGGTATCATCATTACCGGGAAGACCTGTAGTAGAGGCGTTGAAGTAGGCGGGGATGTAATTATGCGCCCGAGCGGCAGAGAGAGCGGGGCGGCCTGCGTACTGGGAGGGGTTAGTGGGAACGAGGTAAGGGGAAGGGGAAGGGGACAGACATGGTAGAGGAACACTGTTAGAAATGAGGGTTCATTTCCGATATCTGTTAGACCACTTGTATGCAAATAATTAAGACGAGCGATAAATTTCTCCGGGCCACCAAGCAGGTCGATCAAAGTCGCTATATCATGTGGTACAAAGCTGATGATATGTCAGTTCGGTCGCCATACCATTTTGGAAGAAAAGGAACGAACAATTGATACTCCCAGATACTATCTTCAAACGTCTCCTGCGGATTGCTCGTCAAACTACAAAAAGAATCCAACGGACTACACAAAATCGGATCCTGATACCCCCACGTCCCATTCAAATATTTCGGTTGGAAGAATCCCGTGAATCCCGTATCGACACCATTAATATAAGAAGTCTGATCTTTTTTCCACAAATTCTGCCAATTCGTCGCACGCTGTAGATATTTCGTATATTCCGGTTTCTCCAACCCTCTCCCAAGAGTTGAGATACAAAAATCATTATAAGAATATTCCAAAGTTCTGGAAATGCTTCTAGAATTCGTGCCGAAGCCTAGATAATCGTAGTCAAGGTAGGGTATGTAGTTTAGAGCTTTCCAGGACATGAGACCACCACGTCCTTCGTTGGACCAATCTAGTGGTTCGTTTTCCGCATCGTTAATTACTGCTTCGTAGGCGAGTTGCCAGTCTATACCGGTAAGATTCTTTACGTATGCGTCGGTTATGACGTTATCGGCATTGGAGCCTCCTTGGGTAAAGCCTTTGCAGAGACTCATTCGACAATCTGGGAGCCAGCCAATGTTTTTGTATGTATCTAAGAGACTGCGGATCATTTCCGACAAGGCGGCTGGATCGATGATAGTGAGGAATGGGAGTTGAGATCTGAATGCATCCCAAATACTATATGATTGTCAACCGTCTAGATCTCCAGTCAAAATTGTTGATTTGGATAGCTCACCAGTAAAATGAATCAAAGTATGGTTCTGTACTTTCCCACAAGGGATTTTCACCAGTATAGTTCTGTGGAGACATCATAGTCCTGTATATTGCGCTGTAAAAGTTCGTCAACAGCGATGTGTCACTACTATTGCCAGCCTCCACCGTCACAACACTCAATTTCTCCCTCCATGCACCCTCAGCTGTATTCTTTAACCCAGCAAAATCCCAATCTGGAATTTCATTTTCCGCATTTTGACAAGCTTTATCCGAGCTAACGAGACTAGCGCCCACCCTAGCGCTAATAGTTCTGTTGATCGGCAAATCGAAGCGAACAAACCCTCCGGCTTGAATATAAAAAAGATTAATGCCTCTTGTAACGAATAATTCCTTTGGCTCCGATCCAGCTCTATTGTTAACCCATATTCCGGTGTCTAGAACGGTCGCTCCTGAGAAGTCAACACAAACATATGACATGAACGAACCACTGCCAAAACTTGGAATGAATGTTCCATTTGCTTTTATACGACCGTCATCGGCGACACTGATCGTTGCGTTCTGTCTACTGGCATTCAAATCCGTCAGGTCTAAGAGAATGAGTGGACTAGACGCCGTCTCATTCGAGGACGTTTGCGCTGGGAATTCAAAGTGATACAGAGCAGCATGCTCTGAAACGGTCATTTCTGCATGTATCCCATTGGTTAGACTTAATCCAAAATATCCCGGCGTAGCCACCACGGAGTTAAGAACATAGGGTGTAGCTCTATCCGTGATTAAGAATTTGCAGTTATCAACGATATCGTCGGGACAGTACTGTGGGAATAATGGGAAGTTTCCCAGAGAAGGGTTCCCTCCTGTACCAGAATCATGCATATGTGAGAATCCAGTCACGTTGCTCCCATCCGTTGAGAACCCGGCAGTATTTTGGCCGTTAACATCAGCGACTGCTTTTGCCATTCCATATGGAAGGGTAGCTCCTGCGAAAACGTTCCCACCATTGTTAGTGCCAATAAGTTGGTTGACGTATTGAAGCGGATCGAAGCTATTCGAATTTGTTGACGTCTGGTTGGCAGTGTTCCATTGAGCTACTATTGGAGACGACAGAATTGAAACTATAGAAGCTCCGAGAAATTTCTTGGAAATCATATTGAAAACGAGAGACAAGCAATAAATTAAGCATTCGCAAGATTATAGGGAAATAGCAAGTACTTACAACTTATCATGAAGATTAAATACGGAGGTTGGAAGTAATACAAGAAAGGTTCTGGTTTTATGGCTTTGACGCCGCTTTAACAAAATTATCTAGAGAATAAGCTTTCTCCCCTTTTTGATAGCATTGCTTTCAGTGCGGGGTTGCGGAAAATCATATCCGTATGACCATTCATGCAGTACTACATAACGATGATGCAGGAACCTGGGAGGTGCATTGTGATATCACTACCTTCCTATATAAGATAATTAGGAGCGACGAGGATCGAAATGGACTGTAGCATATATTACATGTGATATATGCGGCCATGTAATATATGCGGCCTATAATATGAAGTAACTTACGTACCATGAATCCATGATTTCTGAACTACATTGATTCATTTCCAGGAATCATTCCAGGGAACATTACAAAATTAAACAATCAATCAAGAGCAGGCAAAATCAGAGAGGGAGCGGTGCACCGATAAACTGTGCGCTTAAAATTAAATGCTCATCTATCCATCCTGTTGCCAACTTGAGAAACTATCCAAACGCCAGGCCCAGTGGAAGTAAGCCTACTCAGCTTCCACCAGCACAGGGACAGAAAGAGCGGACAGCTATTCCTCGCGCCCACCCTCCATTGATGATGCCTCCTCTGTAATGCGTGTTTGGTACCCGTCCTCAATGATGGCTTCATCTTTCCACCACCCCATGAAAACCTCCATTCGTGCCGTCGATTTGCGTGCCATTTCTCTGCCGGGCTTTGTCTTCATCAGAGGTTCCAAATGGAGCAACTTTCTGTGGAATATTTCTATCGAATCCAACATTGACCCAAACATCTTCGCGCCACCATATGTAAAGACCCTTCCGATACCAATTGCTCCAATGGAATCCATGCGGTCCGCGTCTTGAACAATTGCAAGCTCCGGGTATTGTGTGATGAGATTCTGAACACGTTGAAGACTTTGTGTATTTTTTGTTTCTTCAGAATATGACACGGCCGAACAAATAGTCTGTATCTTCAAAGCTAAGCCAGCATCCGCCCCCAGTTTCAATAGCAATTTCTCAATCATTGTCGTCGGGTCTTCCTTCTCGAGATCGACGTACTTCCGATCCCCGATATCATGTAACATAGCAGAGAGAGTGATGGTAGTCATATCGTATTGCGGAGTCGGTTGATTGTTCGCGTCAGCATCTTTGACTATCTCATCGTGAATGATATACGCTCTGCAAAGAACGCGTTTTATATGAGCGAAATCGTGAGAGGCATCGTAGTTTGACATATATCGTTTGACATAGTCTTCGACTTTGGGGACTAGCTCTGCAGTGGTAGCCATTTTGCGTTTGGAAGTAAACAGCCTATCTATTCTACTCGATAACGTCTTCAAAGCAGGCTTACTTGAATATTGAAGAAAAGTATTAGACCACTAGTCTCGCATCCAACTTACCGGATGGCTCTTAAGTATTATCTTGATTTCTCTACACAAACAGTATGAGGCAGAAAGCGTCGAATGCTGCAGACCGACATGGCTTTGGGAGTATCGGTCATCAATGGATGATTCTAGAGCATCGTTGTCTTTGCCTTGAAGAAAGACTTGCATACATTGATGTATGGAATATCTTTGGTAGGCTAATGTTGCGGATCGACAGCGTTCACCAGGAGATTCGCTTTCATGATACTTTGTCTTCTCGAAAGCCGAAATTCTCTATTATGCGGTCAAAGCATGTTGAAAGGTTTCAAGGCCCTTATATAAATTTTGATATACTAGTTGATTCCTTGCTTATTGAACCTGACACCCAAAAGGCTTCGGCGTATCAGACCTGATCCTTTCGGCAGAACCTCGGCATGAGAAATAAGCTTACTAATGTGGCATCAAACCCCTTTCAATCTCATTATAACCGTAAATTTTAATATCTGCATGAATATCTGGGCTCCTACTTGTTAATCAGTGTTTTTCTTTGGCAAAAGGTTTCATCATCAAGCGTAATTTTGAAAGAGAATACTGGTAAACATGAGTTGGTCACCACCCTTTTCATGTAGAGTATAGCGGCTGCAATCCAGTAAATTGGAGAAATCGCTAGAATTCCCATTTTGAAACACAAATCGCTGCATGAAAGACGAAGGCAGAGGTGGAAAGGCACTAGAAAGAATATGGCTTCTCTGTGTCACTTCTTCCATTGGACGAATGGCCTTTAATGTTTCTTTGAATTACCATTCTTCGTTCGAAACCAATCTGGCAATATATTTCTTCCCATTGAAACTGCAACGGTTTACTGATTCTAGAAGCTGCGATGATACCATCACTTTCAAGCCCTACTAGAGTGGTCAAACTGAGATGGATTCTTGTAGACCAACCTCACTTTTCTTTCCTTGTCTTGCTCTCCTCGCGCGGCGTCCTAAGTCAACGTAAAACTTGTGGGAAGGCTCTCTGTTCCAACTTCCCCCAACCCGATTCGTGCACCTGTTGGCAGTCCTAGGATTTTCTGGTCACTTTTGAATTTAGGGGTACCAAATTCATCGTCGGATATGGTTTCCAACAATAAGCACTACTTGGGTTTTTAGCCAGCTTCACCTCGTACACTGAAGACACGGGAACCTTGTGATATCCAAAAAGCGCATCGCCCAAGTTTGCCAGCTGTACCTTTCTTCTTTCCATGAAAGCCGCGATTCACGCCTGGCAAGATCTGTTGCTGTTTTGCTTCGGTTGACGAAGAATATTTGAAGAACCACGGCCCTCAAATTATGCAAAGTCATGCTGTTCACGTCCACAAAAGAGTTGACCATCGTAAATGCCGACACGATGTTACTCATACTTTGTAATCCTGCAGCAGTCGCCGTCTCAAAGTTATCCGCATCGGTGTCGATACGGAGTAAAGCTGCCACTTAAGAGATTTCCAGTGAACCCAACATTATTTAACCACTCTTGCAGCAATTCGAGATGCGGAGAATAAAAATGGCGTGACATTATATATCCACATGCAAGGAGGAACTTTGGTGGTGTCGATAAGCATGGGATGGATGCCTTCAGCGAATGAAAACTCCCATCCTATCCTTTCCTTAACTACCTACCTAAGAATAGGCAGGATATACTTTTTTCTTAGACTAGTACCGTAGGATGTAGTAGGATTTATAAGGTTTAAGATAGAATAATAGAAGAGGTAAGAATAGTTAAAGTCCTCTATAAGTTTTCAAAATTTGAAGCTATTCTTATTAAATTTCGACTTCGTTTTGATAATATTTGTGTTACAAACACGTGCGTAGGGCTAGGTTATTGCACTAGTTGGGAAGCGACCCCACTATAGGTAAGTTCACCTAACCCAGCGCTAACCAATTAGGCTTAGTGTGTTTATAGACGGTTCAATGGTATCAGTACTTCTCTCTCCATATTCCAACAAGGTTATAAGGCTCGTGTAGATGCATTCTACTTAATTTATCTTACTGTTCATTATCTCAGTTTACGCGATCAAATCCTCAAAAATCAGCACCTTCGAAACTATAGTAACGACCGTAATTATGTTCACCACCGAGAGCGATACTGTTATTACGAAATGGGGTCCCATTGTTGTTTTCAACGGCGACAACTGGGGAGAATTTGAAGATTCATGTACTTTAGCTCTTGCCTCCGCTGGAGCTACTGATTTCATTCAAAACGTTCAACCTCTGAAGGACGAAAATGATCCCATTTTTGTAAAACGACGAAATAAAGCCATCGCCATCATCAATTCAGGAGTCAGCGCTAAATACAGAGCTGATGTTATACCAGCAGCGATGAGAAAGGACCCTGCTGGCATGTGGGAAGCACTTGCAAAACACGACCCGGCGAGATACCCTCAGTATATTCATCAAATTCGATCCAAATTCCACTACGAAACTTTCGATCCAAAGACTCAAACACTTCTTCAGTTCCTCCAAGTTCTCATGCGCTACCAGAGGCAAACTGCTTCTTCCGAAGAGCTAGCCATATCCGATGCTGAGGTTTATGCTCAACTTCTTATAAAGATTCCTCAACAATCCGAATGGCAACAGCAAAAGATGTTCGTCATCATTTCTAAACAGACAATTGAACAAGCTATGGCCACCTTCCAAGCCTGCGAAAAGCCCGTCACTCCCGCTACGGCAAACATAGTCGACAGCAACCAAGGATCTGGCCGAAGAGGCAGAGGACTAGGAGGACGCGGAGGACGAACCCGAGGAAACCGCGGCAGATACAATAATAATGGTAGAGCTGGTACAGCTGGACAAGCCGGAAAGGATCAATGCCGCTTCTGCTTTAAATTGGGTCATAGCCAAGCAGACTGCTATTCATACAAGAAAGCTAAAGCTGAAGCTAGAGGGGATAGGAGGAGAAGCAGATGATATCATCTGAATATTTTAACAATGTCATCTGATAACATTGTATAATATTAATGATATATCCCATCCTCTCGTTAGGATAAGGATAAATATGCCCTTTTAAAGAATAAGAGAGGATAGGATATTTACAAATTTGATAGGATTAGGGTCCTCCATCCTGGGCTCAGGATTGGATGGCAGGAGGATACAATGGGAGTTTTCATTCGCTGGATGCCTTTTGATGGCTTACATACAGGTATCCGGATTGCGTGGGAACAAGCACGACATAAGAATTGGCGAGGACAACGGGTACAGAGAAATTCCTCTTTCCCTCATTCCACTCTTCCACTTTGATCTACTGATTATAAAAACTCCAATGGCAAAGTGATGTTCCATCAACGATTTGCACGAGTATATCAAGGTCATTAGCGATATTGACCCTTTTAAACCCTTTAATCATGTTTATTTCAATACTTCCGTGGTAAGGAACTAAAGAATGCCTTTCAACGTTTGGAATTGCTTCGTTGATCATATCTCCCTAGGAAATAATGTAGCGCGGCCGAGATGAGGAAGTTCATTGTGTAGAATTCATGGGGCTAGATGCTGAAGACTACTTTCATCATGAGCGGAAGGAAACTGGGTTTACAAGACTTCGTAAAAATTGCGAGAAGCTTAGAGAGGGGTTAATCATTATTGAGAGACTTTAGAAGGTTGAAGACCGGAGCATTGCTCTGTTCGTAATTAAATTTCGTTCACATTAACCGTTATAACGTATTGGGTATATTGAAAAGCAAAGTGCTTTAGGACGAGCTTTTATTTATATGTAATACACCATATAGCCCAAACCCCGTAAAGATTCCCCATTCCCAGACCATGATGTAAATAATTTACTCGTCATCTTCTTCCTCATCGGCCTCGACGGTGGTTTGTGCGATACGGTCCAAATCACGTTGTCCAGATTGGGTGATACGACGACCTCCCTTCTCCTCATCCTGTTCCAAAACACCGATCTTCTCGAGTGATTGCAAGACGTGACGATCAACAGATCCGGAGGCGTTGACGTGGTGCATTGGCTTGGAACCACGGTTCTTGGTTGAACCGTGGACCTTAGTGAGACGGCCGACACCGACAGTTTTGCGGAGGTAGATGTGACGTGCGTTAGCAGCGGCACGGACGTAGTACCAGTCGATGGATTGAGGTGGGAGCTCGTTGGATGCGCTGGTCTTGACGGTATCAACCCAACCTTTGAAAGGAAAATCACGTTAGCAGGTAGAATTGCTGGGTAGATGTTTGCGTAAAATATTTAGGGGAGATGTGAATTAAAAAGTTTGAATTATTACGTACCTGGAATTGGGAGCTTTCCCTGTCTCTTCAAGAAAGCAGCATATGCTTCAATGAACTGTTGTGCCTGAATTGACCCGTCGAATCAGCATAATTCCGTCAGCGGAGATCTTTCGACCCCCTCACACCTGCTCATTTATCGACGAGAAGGTAGCCTGCGAAGCTCAAGATTGATGAAGGTTGTTGTTGCGAATGATTGAAATTCAAAAGTTTTCCAGCTCATTCTTCCTCAATTTCACAGCTGGTAGAGTTGTTTATACTTACGTCAACATCGCGAACAGTAACACCACCCATTTTTGCGGTATTTGGTATTTGTTCGAAGGGTTTGTCGTTGAAGTTCTTTTGGGCGGAATGGAAATTGTCGTGGTTCGAAGTTCGAAAAGAGATGTTTGAAAAAATGAAAATTCGTGGGCGGGCGATAAATTACGCGAGGGGAGGCTTACTATATTTGGACTAGCCTATCGATATCGGCTCGGCTTCCCCATCATGCACTTCGAATTCATACTCAATTAAATATATATACTCTTGAGCAAAGGTTAAATTTTTTGCTGTACTCCAGGCCCAAAATTTAACCTTTGCTTAGGGGGGGGGGAGAGTATGATAACTGAGACACGAGTTTATGGAATATATATTTGAAGCGTACTACGAGAGTTGTCTAACATTCCAAAAATATTATTCATTGTCATGTTTTTCGGGTCTTTTGAAATGGTTTATAATTCTATGGACACCGGAATGAAATGTTACTTTTGGTCCGTTTCTTCGTTTTGACGGACAGGTCATTTTTTCACTAGGCCAAAAACTGACCGAGATAGTATATATCTACTGATGATTTTCCGGGGGCTTCGAGAAGTATGACTAGATTGCGGATGCAGACACATTTGTAGCGAAGGCTATTATTCAATGATTGATTACTAGATATGAAATGAATACTTTCTCAGTCTAAGATTCGCCGCCCAAAGAAAGGCAGAGCATCTACGAGACGAGGAAACCTTAAATGGAATAAAAAACGTTTGCAAGGAAGGTCATTGTTCAGTTCGTAAATTCAATGCATCTAGATATACACGGTTTCCATGTGCTCAATTATGTTCAGTGAAGAAGAAGATATATAAACAGTTCCTTAACAGCCATTTCAATGTGGTATGAGTTTTCATCAAGATTCTAGATGCGTTACATGTCTTTTGTCTTTATTCAAAGATTTAGCTGATGGAGACGGAGTAGGCAGTGGTCTTGAAGACAGCGTTGGATCCTGTTTTACGTGAGTTTCTTATCAAGTAGAACAGTAAAGAGGTGGACTTACCAGTGAATGGTTCAGTACCAGCTTGAATGGATTGCAGATATTGGCTAGAGGGATATCCTTGGTTTGAGACCAAGTATGTAAGGAATGCCTTCAAGTCACCAGAGAAGCTATTAACTGTGCTGGAGGCGACGAAAGAATAAACTGTCGTGGCACCGTTTTTTCCAGAGTAGAGTTTCCATGACACACCAGCGAGTGTTGGAGTAGCCACAGGTGATCCAGTGGATGAGATTGGACCTGCACCACCCTGAGAATCGTTAATTTTCGTACCATTGCATGAATGAGGGAAATATGATTAGGAAACTTACAAGGGCACCGAGCCAGATCATGATCTCGTAGTTCGCGCTGCCAGAAGCAGTAGATGAGGAGAATAGATCGTAGGCCACATCAGCAACGATGCTAGAGCCAGTGTAACTAGAGGGAATGATGATTAGGTGAGTTTGCTAAACGGGAAGCACGAAACACACCTCCAATTCCAAGTAGATGGGATCTTTGAGATGGCAGAGACCTGCTTAGCCGTCATAGTAAGTCCAGCATTCGCATAGGACTTGACTTGAGAAGAGCCTCCCGCCCACGACCAACTTGTGGACCAAACAAGAGAATTACTCGTGTCTGAAGTGACAGTTGAGCATTGAGAACCAGTGTAACCGGATATACCCCAGAGATCTTGGTAGACAGTATAAGTTCCAGTTGCGACTGTGTCCCATTGTCCACAGATTGTAGTAGCTCGTTTCTCGAGGGTGGGGGTAGGGGAGGAGACAACTGCTGTTGCTGCTAAGACTAATGAAAGCAGAGACTGAGTGAACTTCATGATGATAGGATTGAGATGCTTGATTATGCAGGATATTTGGATGAAAGAAAGATGAGAGGGCAATCAAGGCTCGTATTTATATCGAATCTTGCACACACATCATGGCACAAGCGCTCACTCGTGGAAACATTAGATGAAATGAAAGGGAGTGTTATGCGGGTATCCCTTGCGCCAAATAGATTGACCGAGTCTAGACAAACAGTGAAAATACAGTATGCAGCTATTCGCACAAGAACGAAGGCTCGAACAAGGTAGCTTCGGCATCTGAGGATCTTGGAATAAACTCCTTAATCTACATCCAGGGGTCCGGGGTACCTTTGTGGAGTGCTAGAAAGCCAAGTCGCTTCACCCACTTTTCCGCCAATAAAAGTTCAAGATATAGATTGATACTCAGTAAGCCTTTGGACAAAAGAAGAAGAATTAAGAAGATTGTTCCGTTTACTAACGTCGACGACCAGTTAAAATGGGCCTATTCGGCAACTCGAAGTTTGAAGCCTCGCTTGAAGAACTCTGGCTAAAGTCGTACAACCTCAACAGTTGTTGGGGCAAAGATCTCATGACTTACCCCAGATTCTTAGGAGGAAAAAGAGGAGAGGTTAACCCTAAATTGGAATGATGTTCGTGATCTTGAATGATTCCTTTCGTGGTAAAATTTCTCCATGTCTGAAGACTGCAGTAGTGCAAGGAAAAGTAGATGATCTATTCTTGAATCTTATCAATTGAAAATATCTCTTCCAATCACAAACTTTCAAAAGCAGGCGTGCACTCGGGACCGTGATTGGATGATTTCAGAAATATTTTTTGGCAGACATTCGAGCATAGAACTTGAACATTGCTGAACATGGCAATGTAGAATTTGTCCAAAGTTCCCTAATCTCAGATCTGACCTTCTAGTCGATATTGAAGATTGTATTATCATGTCGTAAGCAAAAGCCAGACATACTTAGTCTAGTATCAACTGCATACTGAAATGATGTAGAATGCCTTTCAGTTTTGAATTTGAACAGGTACCGACGCAGAATTGTAAGCCTACAGGCTTATCAATGGCATTACATAATCTTAAGCATTCGGTGCCGGAGAATCTCATCCTCCGTTCTTTATAGGTACGGAGTAGATTATGCGCTTGAGGCTCCACCCACACATCCATCTACCCACACATCACCCTAACTTCCCCTCGAGCACATACATAGCTTTTGTATCGCATTGTATCATGATCGCGATATACTTTTCAATATAGTTTCTCATATCGAGGCATTAAAGAAAGTCGCGTCTTCGAAAATATCAAAACACAGGACAGAAACATCGATCGCAATAGATGGACAAGATCAAACGAATCATCGATATCGAGCAGAGCACTGTAACTTTTGCGCCAAGTGAAATATTTCAGCAGAAGTATATTGAGTCGTGGGATCAGAGTTAACAATGGCTCCCTCAGCGTCAGTCGCGCAGGCGACTAACAAAGCCAAACGGCCCATGTCTATCCAAACGAATGGAATCAATTCGTCGACTTCCTCTCCATCTCCATCAATGTCCGCAGGCAGACTACCACCAGGTCCCAAGTATCCTCCGAATTCTGCTACAAGTAATGGCGGCGGGAACAGTTCGGGTGCTCGTTCTGCGAATAGAAATCGTCCAGGGCATACACTTGGTCGAGGAACAAAAAACAACAGTGCGGTGGGTATGAGATCTGGCAGTGTTGCGGGAGAATTTGCTATACCACAAATCGCGCAATCACAACCATATGGTAATTATCTTTTATATTGATGTATTGTATATATACTGACAACTTCCAGTCAAAACGGAGCGCTACATACTCAACAAGTACCGCAAAAATTCTCCTTCCCTCATTATACATTTACACGCGACTCATTTCCGATTTGATCAACAACCAGGCAGTTTTTCGTATGTGTCTCCTATGAGGGTACTTCTGGAACATATCAGACAGAAAACTATACCTCACGAGTTGGTAGATTTTTTTATACAGAACGAGGTGCCCTTCTACGAAGGTTGCATGATTGTTCAGATCCTTGATCATAAATCCATTGCTCCCCAACCAGCCTCATCTCAACCCAAAGATGGTAGCAAGGAAGGCGTTTCGATTCATACTCTCAGTAGTTACATTACACCATCTCCATATGCATCATACCCTAAACTCGATCCAGACAAAAGTAGAAACTCAAGAGAACAAAGTGGCGATGGTCCGACGAAGTCGAAGACTTCCGCTCAGCAAGACAAGGAGAATATGCCTGCTCCAGGGGCCACCAACGATTCTCAGCGAGTTAAAACAGCTCAATCGCCAGCAAAATCCAAAGTGACAATGTGTGTGCTTTTTCCAACACCAACTAGTACCTATATCGAAATTGCCCGTAATTCTACTTTACCTCGCACACCTGATGTAGATGTGCGCCAAGAACGTTCTGATGGAAGCTCATCAGCTACATTGGCACAGCCGCTTACACCACTCGGAGCCGTCCCACCAACTCCTGGTGTAAACATGCCACCTCCTGCGAAAAGATTGAAACAAGCCAAATTGGAGTTTAATTGTGGCAATATATACGCAGCAGAAGCTCAGATTCTCCTAGCTACCACAGCTCCATTGGCGCTTGAGCCTGCAAACAGTGCAAGCGAATGCTCAAGGTTATTGGAATCATTAGCTCACCCCATGCACTCAGAGAAGCCACCTCAACCCAAGTCTCGTAAAAGAACAGTCGCAGAAATGGCTGCCGATGAAGCCCTTGCAGCAGATGAACAGCGTTACATGCTCGTTATGGACGAACAGCGTTCTGCGACTGTGGCCCGAGGCTCAGGAGGTGCCAATGTGGCCGATGGTGCTGGTCAAGCTGGTGCTGGATTCGAACCCCGTTTTGAGAGGTTCAATGCCCTCGCAAATATCAAAAGAGAAATCGCCGAGAAACAAACACAGAAAAAGAAACAAGAGCTGGAGGCCGAGCGAAAGGACAAAGCTGATCAGGAGGTGCAAAGAAATAAGGAGGTGGCCGAGGCCCGGCAAAAGGACGTGGAAAGACGTCAACTTGTGGCGAGACAACAGCAGCAGCAGCAGCAGCAGCAGCAAGAAGCTCAACGACGCGCGTTAGCTGCACAACAGCAGCAGCAGCAGCAGCAGCACTCACAAGGCTTACAGGGTATGCCTCCTCAAGTGCAAGGCCCGCATGCACACCCCTCCCAAGCAAACGGCATTGTCTCGAATGGTATGCAGGCACAACGCTTCCACCCCCATCAAGGTACGCAAGCCCAGATGTCTTCGCCAATTGTCCGAAATGGAACACCGCACAGCCAGGCATCTCCAACAGTTAATAATGGCATTGGAAACCATCCAATGCAACACTCTACGTCGAGCATGGGTGGTAGCCCGCCTCGTCCAGGCTCTGTAGTGCATCAGAACCATCCTCAAATGGTTGCACCTGCAGCTCATGGTATGGTGCCTCAAAGAAGCCAGCAAAGCCATGCAGGAACGCCTCGAATGCATAATGCCACTCCTAATGTTCAATCTACTCCATTGAGCCGTGGATTGACACCAAGGATGAGCCAAGGGAGTCCCCTCCAGGGTGTGGTGGCGCAAGCACCTGCAATGGGTCCAATGGGAATGAACGCGAATGCTGTCCACGTCCAAGGTTTAAGCAGCCTCACACATGCACAACAACAACAATATTTGACGCAATTACGAGCTCGACAGCAAGCAGAGCAGCAGCAGCAAGCTCAAAGCATCGGAGTCATTCCTAACGGACAAATGACTCCTCAGCAAATAATGCAGCATCAACACATGAGGCAGATGCAAATGCAAGCTAATGCTAATAATCCCAATCACCAATTAACTCAAAGCTACCAAAACCAATTAGCTGCCATGCGACAAGCTGGCATACCACCGAATATGAACATGAATCAACAATTCATTGGCAACAATATGAACATGCAGAATATGCAGAACATGCAGAACATGCAGAACATGGCATTTCAACAGCAACTGCAACAACAACAATTGCAGCAGCAGCAGCAGCAGCAGCAGCAGCAACAACAACAACAACAACAACAACAACAACAACAACAACAACAACAACATCCGCAGCAACAGCAACAATCGGCACAACAAAATCTCATGGTACAACAATTTATGGCCAATAACCAGGAACATACCCATGCTCAAATAGCCCAGGTATACAAGCAACTAGTCACTAGAGAGATGGCGACAGGTGTACATCCTCAAGGGTTATCGGAAGTAGTGAAGAAAAGATTACAAGTACACGCTAGAGACTTCGTGTTTCAAAACATCAAAAATAGGATGCGAGGAGGGATGCAGCCCGCCATGCAAATGCAAAATGGGATGGGCATGGCAAGACAACCAGGCATGTAGGTGTTATACCGTACGGCTGTAAAATAAGGGCATACTCCCATCCCGCCTAATCTAGGATAGGAGTTCGAGCTGGGGTGGGAAATGGGCAATATCATGACTTGGCAAGGCGCATATTTCAGCAAAATCATTTTGGGGCACATGACTGTATGTATATATTACTGGGCTCAAATATCAGGAAGGATAAGGTATCATGGGAGGTTCGTCCAGGATTGATTGAGGATTGGCGCAACTGCATACCAGGAGTTTTAAAGGGGGATGTTCTTTAGGGAGTATTATTTATTACGTACTATTATGCCAATCGGGACAATAAGATGGTGTGATGATCCACTATCAAAACATTCAACGTCTTTGTCATGAATCCATAATTTATCATACTTTCCGCCTCAATATCCTCACTTTTGTACATAATCATATTTGTCATAATTGAATAATGTCGGAATCATATCCATATATCAAGCTCTTCCTATAGATTCCTTTTTTGTGCCTCTCTATGTTCTTTTTCCATATTCCTCCACTCATCATCACTCCCTGTCCATTTTGGTTCTTCCACACAGAATGCTTCTCCCCATTCTAATCTCTTTTCCCTCCCCTTCCACACATCCTCACTACTCTTTCCTAACTCCCTGTTCTTATCCTCTGGATCCCCGTACTTTCTCTTCTCCTTCTCAATCCATCGTGCTTTGATCAATTTGGCCTTCTCAGTATCGCCATATGTTCTTGTTTTCATGCAAAACCAAAAGTCCGACCATGACTCACTACAATCTCGCGCAGTGCCATATCGATACAAGTTATTGAACTGGCCGCCAAAAGATTGGCAATAAAAGGCAGCGTCGAAAGCAGTACGGCAGGACATGGTTGTTGGAAGGAGTTGTTGGGAAAGGGGTTCCGAGGGGTCATTTTGGGGAGTTTGGCTGGAGGAGAGAGTATGGGAGGGTTCCGGTGGGGGATTCCGCGGTACGCGGTTATATTTTGTGCTAGAGGCGTGGGCGTCGGCTTCGAGTTCGCGGAGGAAGGAATTGAGTTCTTGTTCTGCGATTTCGTCGCGGGAAAGAGTTTTTGTTTGAGGTGTGGGTGTGGGTGTGGGTGTGGAAGATGTAGGAGTTGAAGCCGGGTTTTCTGAGGATGTAGATACTGGTTTCTCCGCAGAGGGAGCAGATGAGGAAAACCACCCCATTGTATATGCCTTTTTGAAGAATTGCCTTTGGATATGCGCAGTGCGAAAGTGATGAGGCTGAAGCTCGCAAACAAAATTCAAGCGCTAATCCGGGGAAGCTTTTGCCGACACGTGATGAGGCTGGGCTTCAGCCTTATATAGGTATGACGACATTGGTTCCATCCTTTTCTTGAGTTTGTTTTTAGCCCGCTTCCAATCAACGCCCAAAGAAATCTACCTGTAAATTTTGGCTTCAATGCTTGAAAAAACGGTACTATAAATTATGAAGATATACTTTCAAAGGTAGGCGCAAATATGAACAGGCGCATCTTGTTCAATCCTACGAGTGTACCGGTGCTGCGAACTCCCCGCCCTCCCAGAGTCCAAACGCGTGCCTATGGCAATGCAGGGAATCTTAGTAGAGTTGGTTTGAAAGGACTGAGGTATGATGGTTTGAAGGGCCAGTTGAAGTGGGTGAGGAGAGAGAGTACGCAAATTGGGGAGAACGAAAGTGGGCACATTACTGCAGGAACTAATGAAGGAATCCTATTTTTGGATAGTGAGTCCTCTTCATCGGATGATAGATTTGTAGCAACTTGCTGATTTAGTTTGCCAAAGACATTTTTCCAATAAAGCTCGGATGGCTTCTTCGAATACCATGGTATGGAAGAATGGATTCGGGCCTTCCAGATGTCCTTTATCGATTTAATAATAAGGTATTCTCCAAATACGATCCTTTGAGCTTGGTAAAGCGTGCCATACCCTCCAATGTCCCCTTGAAAGTTACCGAGATATTGCCTCGACTTAAAGAAGGCGGCGCATTCGTCAAATTCACGCATGATCAGGCCATAACTGCAAAAGAAATTGAAGGTCTTATTTCAGGATATCTAAAGGAGAAACCAATCAAACCTTGGTTTAACCCTTTTCGACAAATGAGAGCAAAACTGGTACTGGGAAAACCGTGGCTCGAAGACCTGTACAGATTTCCAAGCACTCGGATTCGTGTTGAATTTGTTCCTTGTACTCCTGGAGGCGAGGCAGCCGAACTTTCACAGGAGACTATATACAGCTTGTTCCGAAAATATGGTAAGATTGCGGAGATTTCTTCGCAACCTTCAGACTCTAAAGTCCTACCCAAGTTTGCTGTGCTAGATTTTTCAAATATCAGGCATTCAATCATGGCTAGGAATTGTTTGCACGGACTAAAGGTTACCGAAGAATTGGGGGGTGGCAAAGCCGGCACAATACTTCGATTATCCTTCGAGGCGAAGATGCAGGCTCATCATATTAGGGAGTGGCTTACCAGTCATCCACGTGTTGTCATTCCAGCCGTGGCTGCAATTCTTGCTACTGTGACTGTTGCTGTATTTGATCCTATCAGAACGTTTTTCATCAAGGCTCATATAGATCATGCTTTCAGTCTCAAAGACAACAAGATCTACGCATGGTTCGCAAGTCAAGCCAAGGATGTCTTCTCCTTCCGCGCGCACAAAGCAGAAGAGGCAAGCCTTAGTGCGATTTGGGATGATAGAAAACAAGCTATTGAGGATCTTCAGACTTGGCTTATGGAGACCGCCGATACTTTTATCGTTGTTCAAGGGCCACGAGGATCCGGCAAAAGGGAACTCATCGTTGATCAAGCGCTTAAAGACCGACCAAATACATTAATTATAGATTGTAAACCTATCCAGGAAGCAAGAGGTGATTCTGCAACAATTGCAGCTGCCGCTGCTACTGTGGGATATAGACCAGTTTTCTCTTGGATGAATAGCATCAGCAGCTTGATCAATTTGGCAGCACAGGGTACAATTGGTGTCAAGTCGGGATTTTCGGAAACCTTGGACTCACAACTCGCAAAAATTTGGCAGAATACTGCGACGGCTCTTAAACTGGTGGCTCTTCAAAATCGGAAGAAAGATGACAAGGATGCTTCTTTGACAGATGATGATTGGCTTGAGGCACACCCAGAGTATAGACCTGTCGTCGTCATCGATAACTTCCTCCACAAGAATGAGGATAGTAGTATCGTGTACGACAAAATCTCGGAATGGGCAGCAGGTCTCACTACTTCGAACATTTCTCATGTCATATTTCTTACCAACGATATCTCTTACTCAAAGTCTTTGAGTAAAGCGCTTCCAGATCGAGTCTTTAGACAGATAGCACTTGGCGACATCACACCTCAGGTAGCCAAAAGGTTCGTCATTAGCCATTTAGAAAACGATCCAGAGAATCCTACGGACAAGGAGAAGCTTTCCGAAGCTCAACATCGAGAAGATCTCTCCGAATTGGATGAATGTATCGAGATTCTAGGAGGTCGATTGACTGATCTAGAATTCTTGGCACGTCGACTGAAGACTGGACAAACTCCAAAACGTGCCGTCGCAGAGATCGTCGAGCAAAGCGCTTCGGAGATCATGAAAATGTATCTGCTATCTGCTGAAAAGGGCGATCGAAAATGGTCGGTCGAGCAAGCATGGTACTTGGTCAACTCTCTTGCTGAGAATGATACTCTACGCTACAATCAGGTCCTACTCTCTGATACATTTAAATCCTCCCTTACATCATCGGCATCAAATGGAGAGAATGTTCTCGAAGCACTTTCTGCAGCTGAGTTGATCACCATCAAGACATACAAAGGTCGTCCACAAAGCATCAAAGCTGGGAAGCCCGTCTACCAAGCTGCCTTCAGAATGTTGAGCGAAGATCGTGTATTACGAAGCAGACTTGACTTGGCAGTCCTCACAGAACTGACCAAGATTGAGACAAAGAGTATTGACAAGTATGAGAATGAATTAGTCATGCTCGGTACACTACCTAAGCAACCTCATGAGGTTGGTCCCCGCATCCAATATCTCCTGAATAAGTTGGCGGCAAGCCAAAACAAGGTTGAAGCATGGGAGAAAGAAATGGGATCTTTGAAGAAGGTTTTGATGGTCGAATATTAAGGGAAAAGACATGAAATTTTAGCAAATACCAAACTCATTTAGTGTATGAGTATACAAGGACAGTAAAAAAATATGCTGACACCTTAATGAACTAACTTGGGCTGAGAAACACGCTCACGTATCCATCTCTTTAACAGCTGCCTTCTCTTATTGCTAAGCACTCGACTGTAGACTGTATGTTGTATGCCACATGTTGTTTCTGTGTTCCCCTAACAAAGGTCCCTCGAATCCGCCCTTCGGATCTTCTTCAAATGTTAAGGCAAATAGCCTTGGGATGAGCCCATCAAGTGGTTGAGCCCTGGATGATTGATTCATTGCCCTTTATTCACTTGGGCTTGACTATTCATCAAGGAACAATGACCTCGGATTCATGAGGCCAATGAGATGATGGGATGAGAGTGTTGCTGCACCTTGTTGGACAGTGTCTCCTCAGACCTACAAGATTCACCACAATGATCGTACCACTCGTTTAAATCTGCAGTACAGGCAAACAAGCGAACCCTGATAGCTCTCTTTGATTTTCCTCCTGCTCTCTTTCTTAAATATCGTCCCCTTCTTGATCTCCTGCAACCAAACCCACCCAAACTCTACAAATCAACTACACCCCCAAAATTTGTTTATTTCAAGAGTAAAATAACAACAATGATTTCTCAATTCAAGCTCCTCCTCGCCTTGTGCGCCCTTCTTCTGAACACTTTAGTCAATGTCCAAGGTTATGAATTTACTGTTGGCCCTAGTGCTGATGTTCCTATCACAAAAGTAAGCTAAACTCCGCATGATTCATTGTTTAAGCTGGCTAATAAACCTAGTTTGAGGCTACATTGACTGTTCCGCAATTTTCTAAGAACGGCACGCATTGGTTTTCGGCAGGTCTCGTCAATCAAGCTGGCAGCTACAATTACGAAAACGCTCTCAATGATCACAACACTGGAACTTGGGAAGTTGACATGGCGCAGTAAGTATTCATAACATTGAACATAACATGGGCAAACTAACGGGTGGTATAATAGTGACCATGGAGCTATTACCACGGACAACCAGATCTTGCCGGGCGATAAGATTTATAGTCTTTTAGAGTACAATCCTTCAACTTTAGTAACAACAAACAATGTCACTGTCACACCTGGCCCCCAGAGTATCAAGGCTGGATTGAAAGCAAGAACCATTTCTCAACAAGAAAATTTCCGTGAGTGAACTTGCGATCCTTATAACCGCAGTACTAACTGGGAATAAGAAACAATTGCCCCTACTGCCGGCAAGTTGAACGTGGTAAGTTTAGATATTTTTTCTTATTCTTGAGATATTACAAGTGGCTAACATAATATTATAGGCCAGACTCTACGTCAGTTTGTTTCGTGGTGCTGTTTGGGATTTCGGACCGCTTCTCTGGGAAAATATCACCATCACCTCTGAGACAACAGATCCTTCATGGTGCAATAATGCGTGAGTTCTTACAATCCTATAATTAGTCATCTCATACTGATATATGAATATTGCAGTTTTAAAGCTAGCCATGACCTCAATGTCACCGGTAGGACCACCGAATATTGGGGCGAGGGAGATAGTACCATTTGCTATTACGACCATATGTACTGGGAGCCTGCTAAGACGGCTAACTAACACGAAGATGGGATTGCGGTACACAAGATGGTAAAGATGTTCAGGATATATGGAATAGGCAATGCGTCGTTTCGTGCAATATTCTGATTGATAGCTCATGGTTGTGCATCGTAGCGCTGACTTCTATATCTCGAGGGATATCTCAAGTTATATGAAGCAGTAATAATGAAAAATGCTTCATTCTTATTGATATGTTCATGCATGAGTGAGATTCGATAACGTATTTTAGTCTACAAAATATTTAGCCTTATCCCAACGTATATCATTTCTGCCCTTACTGACAACCCGCACTTCCATATCATGCTTCTCTCATTCACTCTTTTACTTCAATCTGCTGCTATTGCAACTAATTAAAACTCAGTCAAATTGGATATGGATTGCAATATGAGGCAATCGGCAAATGCATACAAATTTATTGTTTAAACATCAAAATAAACGCTTCACAAGTTATGTTTGATCATTTGAATACTTGTGTTGTCCAAGAACCTCGATTGCTATATCCTGGCTTATCAAATTTAGTTCTAAAGTTCGATAATACTTCAAAAAACCTCTTTGTACAAATCACTTTCTAACATTAAACCTTTGTTGCATACCCTTTAAACTTCTAGCTTGCTCTATGCGCTTTGCCCATCCGACTTATGGCTATGACCAAAACATTCCGCATGAACTTGCATATTCTACCTACTCAAGCCAGAACTCACGGCCTTGGCACGAACCAGCATGATATGCACTCAGGACTTCTCCCTCCATGATACCTTCAACATAACTATTAATGAGCGTCAGATTTTTCCCTTTGACATACATTAATAAACATACCTTTCTCCAACGAGCCTGTACCTTCCTCCCTCGGGCCCAGGTTCAGTCTGGACGTAATCAACTCGGATTTCTCGAAGCAAAAATGGCACAATGCTGCCAAATAACACGACCAGTAGATCTCCTTCTTTAACCCTGTTCGGACCAAGACATGTATCATGATTTGAACACCGAAAAACTACCGTCTCTCCAATGGAGCTTTCCCAATGTATGTTTTTATTGAGCACCATTCGCCGTGGAGTACAATCAACAACGGAGTCGATGACCACCCCCCATACTTTCAGAGCCTTTAAATCGCTCGAGAAAGTAAATGGATGATCGTTTAGGACATATTTGCCTCCAGCGTTATATTCTTCTGATGGCTCGCTTGGGTGCTGTAATGTGTTTTGCAGTGTCGTATCCGTATCGCCAATGACGATTGGTCGGTGTAGCGCATACAGATCAAGGGTCCATGAAGACAGATAACTAGGAGCAGCAGCTGAAAAGGCACTCGCAAGCGTGGTGAGATTCTGATACTTGGTTAAGACATATACGGTTAACTTGTGGGCCATCTCCGCTTCAGAAAGACTGTAGTCCGGATGCAAGAGAGGATCGGATCGCTCCTTATCGCTCAATAAACTCAAAAGAGCGTATAGCTTATCTCGATAGTCCCGCGATATATGTCTTCTGGAAAGAAAAAGAAGGGTCGCTAGCTCGAGCACCATCCTGCCATTCTTTCGATATCGCTCTCGAAGAGTTTGGACTGCAATTACGGCATCCCAAGCAGCTTCATCTTCTTTAAGTGAGTCAGATGATACGAGACGAATGAATTGGCGTTTGGAGCTTTGTCTTTGGCGACGCAGTTGTCGAATATCGTGCCAATCATCGAATGATGAATAGCACTGGCCACACATTACGGTTAATCTTGTTGCAACAACCGACTCCTGTATAGTCCAGGCCCTGCGCCACAGACTTCGTTTAAACAATGAATCTACCGGAAGCCAAGAATCATATTGAGAAGGTTTATCCCCATCGAAACGGGTCTCTTTGTGCAAGATTCTCATCGCTTTAGTTTCGTCGGTATCCGCACTGTCATCCGAGTCACCAAGCCACATAATAACCTCCTGGGCCTGGCCATAGAGTCGTCCCATCAATCTTATCTGGAAGCTACGCTCTTCATAGTTAGCCATATCAATACAGATGGCATCTATCCAGAGTAAGCGAGGTTCTGTTTTGTGTCTTAGATTTCTTATAGCAGAGTGTAAATTTGGCCTTATGTATATTGTGAAGCCATTGCCGCGAACATTCCACTCCATAGGGCGTTCTTCGCCCCATGCATACGATAATGCAACATAATCTGGATTGTTATCCAGTGAATCAACGCATATACCGCAATTGATCGGCGAGTCGGGGTCAATGGATGGGTACAAAATTAAAAATCGAGTAGCATCAGGACAGTCTCCCAAAATTGATTTGTACGGTGTCTGATGGGACGTTATGGTTCTCTCCAGTGAATTAGAGGCCTCGAACGGGAATTCTAAATCCTGAAGCGCGGCAAGAAGTTCCACATATGCCCCCCGGGGGAATGTGGCTATAAAACTCTTGAAACGCGTGGTCTCCTTAGATATAATCTGTAGAGATTTTCTGTAGATTAAAGGGTTCGCAATGCTGTTATGCAGTCGTAAAGAAGCAGAAGTGGTTCGCGCTTTCAAGTTGTAAGATTCTGTGGTTGCCGTAATATGCGTAGACCATGAGGACCAGCAATACTCTCGTAATGAAAAGGCAGCCGCACGGCCATCTTCCCGTTGAAAGCAATGAAGGAGGTAAGCGAGGCAGGCTTTCGCTATTGTTTGATGCTCTTCATATATATCTGTGAATCTAAATAGTCCTGGAGGTCGATCGATGTCATGAGTAGGGCATAGATATTCTTGGACAGAGAAGTGAGCAATGCTAAGAATGTGGACTCCGTGAGGCACGATCTCCAAATCATCTGCTAACGGTGGCTCTGACTTCACCAAGCCAGGGAGGCTCTCTATAATATCAAGAGCATGACGCCGGCTTCCAATGGAAGGCAGTGCATTTTGGGATAACCGAATAGTGCAAACTTCCACAATTTCCTCGACAAACAGTGGCCGGGTTGCAAAAATGAGCCATTTTAATACCGTCTTGAGTTCTGACAGTAGACTCTTTGGAATGCGACTGATGATCAGGTCGTAAAAGGTGTCCAAGCTTCGAGGTAGGGTCGCAAATATATTTTCAAGATCTTCCTTTTGAATCACCCTCAAGTTGCGGGTCAAATACTCAAGTTCACTCATCTGAAGTGCAGCGAGCCGAAACCTAAACTTATTAGTAAGTTTTTAAGCAAACTTGAGACCAGAATACTCACATTCCCTTGGAACCCTGACTAAGTCTTCGGGAAATCAAATTCTTGATCTCGCTAGACTGGGAATTGAGTCTCCTGTGGCTGGAGATTCGTGCTTGCACAAAATGTTCAATGTCAAGTGTTACATGCACAGTATCACGTATGAGCCACGCCCATCCCTCGTCTTTAGATAAGGATGGCTTGATGTCGCCTTCTTCTCGGCTCACGACGATGATCCTGAAGTCTTGGTGCTGGATCGATGTCAATTTTCTAATGACGTCAAGGAAATCGTCTCGTAGTTTCCCAGGGGGTACCTCATCTAAACCATCAATGACAAAAGTGATACTTCTGCTCTCTTGGGCATGACGCGATACCGCCAATGAATTCGAGGAGCTTGTGATAGATCGAACAACAGACAAAAGCAAATTTGTGAGCTGACTGGCTGTGGGTGGATATGGCTTGCAATTTTCATATAGCTCCTTCAGTTCGGGGAAAAGTTTACCCCTGTCGCAAATTTGTGCGATTATAGACTTCTGAAAATTTCCTACGTCGAAAGTCGAGTTGTCGCTGAATGAGCAGTAGTGAAATGCAACTAAATGAACATAGCCGGCAGTACTTGCTTGAGATTTAACGCTCAAGATGTTAGATATATTCTCGATGAGATGGGAACTGTAATATTCAGCAATTTGTCTCATTCCAAGACACTTCGTATTGGGTCTCACCAGATCATCGTTTTGCCCGACCCAACTATTCAGTATCGTGTCAATATTGTATCTATGATATATTTTTTATTTGTCGAGTAAAATGAGCATACCTTCTCCTCGCAACCACAGAAGCCTCCTGTCAGAGAAAATCCAGTTCTGAAAGTCGCCATGGAGGAAGTCCTCCCCAGTGTCACCTGCTCGTTCATCCCGATGCCTGGTATGTTCCTTGTATTGAGAGATTCGGAATTCCTCTGGATCGAGCCAGTTGAGAATACGCTCTCCTTCTGACGCTGGTACGTGTTAATGACTCTCAACCTCCTCTGAGAGATGGCATTTCTTTAGGGATAATACCTCCTTCGTATGTTATATTTGTCCCAACAAAGAGTCGAGAGCCTGTTTCAGCTGTAACGTGTCGTATGTTCTGTTTTATATTATGGCCGACATGGGATCTGGATTTTTCATGATTCATGATTCTATTTGATGGTATCTCGTGCGAATTTACAGCGGCGTTGGGGAACACACTGAGCAGCCTGTGTTGAAAGTTATTTCAAAGATCAATTACAGCTTGATTCTGTGATAAATCTGTGCCTGGATTCTTATTTATCTATTAATAGCTACTGTAACACAGGGCTTATAGCCCATGTCGTATAGTGCGATCCAGTATCAACATTGTCATACATGATAGGCTGTCACAACGCCATCATAAAATCCCTGCAAGCAGCTGGTTCAGCTTCCGCCAGTACACTGAAATATGTGTCAAGGCTTCAATTCCCTCTTTTGAGTCTTTTTGGGCTTCTAATTTTCCCAAGTAGCTTTTCGAAGTAGGATACTACATCCAAAAATGGCAGAGATCCTTGCTACCGGAAGCGCAGTTGTTGGCATCATCGTTGCTGCCTTCCACAGTGCTAGGCTCTTACGCGACGATTTCAGCGCGGTAAAGAATGCGGGGGAAACGATACAGCCTATCGTCGATGATCTTAACTCTGTCATCGAATTTCTATCATCTCTAGATATTACCGCACAGAGAAGTACCCAAGCCCAAGGGATTCCAAGTGAGATTGACAATGAAAATGTCAAACTTGCAGCTCAAAATTGCAACAAGATATGCACGGCATTTCGGGCGAAACTAGTCAAGTGGATCAAACATCCAAAGAACGAAAAGATGGACTGGAGGGATAGGTTCAGGATAGGATTCCTGGCTGAGAAGGAAGTTTTGGAGTTCAGTAGACAGCTGGTAGCATGCAAAGGAACATTCACCATTGCACTACAAATGGCTACATTGTAAGTCAAAACCCACAATACTTTCATATGCTCTGTGTTGACATTGGCGACTTTAGCTCTATTGCTTTACGGCAAGTACATAAAACCGAGACAGTCATCGAAAGATTAGACGACACCAGCAAAACGATCAACCAAGCAGGTCTCATCGTCCGAGATCGTATCGATAAGCTTGGCTACTTGGAAAAGGTCACGATCGAGGAGATGCTTATTTCAGATGGAAAATCAAGCCATGCTTCATATAAGTTGACAGATGAGGAAGTAACGCAAACATCACCGCAGCGTTCTACTCAAGAAATGTTGGATATCTTCGAGAACACCTGGAAAGTGGCACTGGCAGACATTGCTTCCCGCCGGATCAGAATCGGCAAGGTCACTCAACATGCCGACTCTAAAGCGGTAGTGGGTGTTCATGGAATGAAGAACATTGATGGGCTGAATGTGGAAATAGACGATGCCTCGTTTGGAGAAAGAAGCCGGGGTCTTGTAGGGGTTTCAGACGGTGTTGACCTGAATGCATTCTTCAAATAATGCTCCTACATGAAGTGGATGCTGGTGTCACTTTTAGAAAATGTGTTCATTTATGTTTGGAAGATCGAGAACATACCTGTAGTGATTGATGCCATCCAATGACTTGACATCTTTTTGGAGGCCGAAAGGTTCCTTGTTGGTATTATATTGAAAGCAGTCGCTTTCATCCTGAGGCTTCCTCGTCTTTAAATAAAATCAGAATGAGTGCCCAGCACTTGCCCAGGTTGGTTTTAATGAGTAGCAAATTCCATAATAGACTAATCGTAGGCTAAAACTAGAACTCCCATCTCACTCCAGACCCCTATAGCTAAGCCCCTTCCATCCGCCATACCTCCAACCTACGACTTTACGAAAAGGTTCTCACACAACAAATCATGTTGCAACTTATGGGTATAAAAAAACGCTTGACTAAACCTTACTCCATACCTAGCCGTACGTACGATCATCCTGTAAATAACCTCCAGCCAATCGTTTTGATTTATTTAAAGTCGGAGATGCTTCAGATGGTTTGAAGTAGATCTGAAAAAGATTAGAATTTAAAATTCTTTCTATTTCAAGCCATACATATAGATTGATCGACGAGCAATTGCTGCTCCAGCGTACACATCTTCACTAACAGCGTGTTCGAGGAAGCCATCGGGACCTAAAATTCGAAGAGTCTGACCATTTTGCTTCGCTTTGTTAACGATATCAAACAATAAAACAAAGTCAACTCAAGTCTGAAAAATCCACCTAACATCCTCATCATTCCTCAAAACTTCATCCCCCACCTCCCCAATCTCCTCCCTCCTTTTCTTCGCCTTATTTTCCCTCTCCAAGCAGAACCATAACGTCCCCGTCACACACAAATTCGCCACCAAATACCCCAACGCAAACCCATGTCCTAGGAACCATCGAGGACTGGTCACGGGTCTATACAATTGCGTTCCTAGAACTGCCCCCAGGTTTCCAATCGTAATCGTCATTGCTGTAGCCGTGGCACGTTTTGTTTGTCCGCTCACGTTTGCAGCGGGCCAAGAAAGCACAATGGCTGTACTGGGGTAAATACCACCGGCCGCGAAAAAGGTGCCAAGGTAGGAGATGCCGGGTTTGTTGTGAGGAGTCGCGAGAAGGATTATGTAGCCGATGATTGCGAAGGAAGAGGAGAAGAGAATAAAGGGGGCTCGTTTGTGAGTTTTTTCAGCGAGGATTGCGATGACTACTGTGAGGATCGTGGCGAATGCATAAGGAGGAACCGTGAGGAGTTGCGCGGTAGCGGCTTTGTAGCCGAGGGCTGAGATAATGGTGGGGAAGAAAAGGGAAAGGGTGTAGAGTGGTAGGGACATGGTGTGGAAGCCAAGGCTGTAGAGCCAGCATTTATAGTCTCCAAAAGCGGCGCGGGCATTGACCCAATTGAAAGGTTCGGCATTAGTTGCATCGGTAGAAGATTTGAGACGGGCGTGGATGAAAGAGCGTTCAGGTTCTGTGAGGAAAGGAGCGGTCGAGGGGTAGTTGTGGATAAACAGGTAGGCGAGAAGAGAGACTACAACGGTGAGAAGCCCTTCCTGTATGTTTATTAGCACAATTAACTCAAGGCGGGAGACGGCGTATCTTACAATAATAAAAATCCACCTCCAACCCTTCAATCCTCCCACTCCATTCATAAATCCAATTCCATAAGCCAAAATTCCACCAAAAGCACCTGCTAATGACGCGGCAGAAAAGAACAAAGCTATGCGATAATGTGTTTCCGTCCTCTTGTACCACATTGACAAATAAAACACTACACCAGGAAACAATCCGCTCTCTGTGACACCCAAAAAGAATCTCGCAGCTAAAAATCCCGCATAGTTTGTAGAGATTCCCATCAATGTAGCGACGATACCCCAGAGAAGCATCAATGTTGGAAGCCATATTTTGGGTGTCGTCCGTTTGAGTATGATGTTGCAAGGGACTTCAAAGAGGACGTATCCGATGAAATAGATTGTCAATGTTAATAGGTATTGATTCCCAGTGATGTGTAAACTCGTCGTCAACCCATCCAATTTTGCATTCCCGACTGTGTTGTTAAATTTCTGTCAGCATCATTCGAATTGCCAATTTTCACTCTCCCATTTCGCCTCCGCTACCCCGAGTCCGAAGGTCCAAACAAATCGAGATAATCGAAGTAAAGAAAATGAAGGGCAGCATACTATTACTCCTATCCAAAAAACTCAACAAATAAAGCAATGTAAGAGCAGGTAATAGCTTCCAATCCAATTTTCTGATCAATGCCTTCTCATCTATACCCGTCGGATTCTCAAACGATTCATCAGAAACTTCACTCTCGTTCCCACTTCCTTTGCCAGTCCCAGTCCCAGTCCCAGTCCCATTTCTATTTCCATTCCAATTCAAATCCCCGCCATTCCCTTCCGATCCGACAGCGACTTTCTCATTATTAAGCGTCTGTGATGGCGGCGCGATGTGCGACATAGTTGCAATCGATCGACTGTATCTCCAGTATACACAAACAAGACTACAACTTGAACAAATTGAAACGTAAACCCCCCAAAAGATGTCAAAAAACGTGGGTAGAGCGATATACTTATATCATTACCCCCGTCATAAGGAACTCTGATATGGCATTTAGATTGTATGAAAATGGAGAAAATCACATCACATCCACTAGGATTCTCCATCGAAAGAAAAAACCGAGAGTTGGAAGGGAAACTCAATGGAGATACCTCCCTCATAGGGCAATTACAGTGGTGTAGCACGCAATCATTCACCCTGAGCCACTTACTCCACACTGGGTAGGTTCAACCATATATGTCACATCACGATGCTCAAGCTCCCTGTTGATTTATGAAGTGTCCAATCTTATATTTCTCTCGTGGCACAAACCGGTAGGATGAGAGATAAAGGAGATCAATTGATTGAGTTCAAGTCGTCCCCTTTCACCAACAGATGTATCGGGAAGTTGATTTCCGCAAATTTGGTGGTGATTTTGATGGGTTGGGACAAGATTGATACTTTAGCGCAATGATGAAGTTCTGGCTTAGATGTCGTGATTACTTCGTCTCGGGATTGCCTCTTTTGGTAGTTGAATGTGGTGATCCAGGCTGGGTGGGTTCTTCGATTTCATCATGTGATTTGTGCTTTGACCAAGTTGATATCGAAATCGAAAATGTTCAATATTGTACGGAGTATCGTTTCGTCACCCATACAATCAAGTCGAATTAAGACAGACAAGAAATTGGAAAAGTGTTGAGTAAATTATTATGCTATAACTAGCTAATTTCCAGAGTAATCATTGCTAGATTCATCATTCAGTGTCGAAGGGAATAAAAAATTCCAATATACACTCTGGCTGCACCCACTGGATGCACTCCCCTAAGTCTCCTTTTTTTTTTCATCAGACGGGGTATCGTAGACATGCCACAAAACGCCAGCTTTTCCATGCAACTCCATCCATGCAAAGTCGTTGTTCATTGATATTTGAAAGCTGGAAATAGGAAGATAATGAAAATAAATAGTCCGACAAAAGTGAAGTCTTGCCATATTCGGCATTGACATCAACAAGAGGTTATTTAATATTTGATGCCAAGCCTGATCGGGTCTCTGACAACAAAAAGTGAGGGGAAGGAGGTTGGGAGATTTACAAGTTCAGAGTCCAGATCGCTGTAAGTAAGTCGCTTTAGATTGTCGTGCCTTTGAGGCTTAGTACCTTTGATGGATCGTTTAGAAATCTGGCGCGATGTGCAACAATCTCCAAAGCAATGTCATCAAAATCCTTCATATTTCTTGCTCGCACGCCCGAAAGTACTGATTTCAAACCTTCAATGAACCTCTCTCGTTGTTCTCCTGCAAACTCGTCTGGAGAGCCAAGTAACTCAAGAACGCCGTTATCTGTCAAAGTAAAAGTTAGCCAAGGGGACGAAAGGGATACTCAAGGGTAAGCTCAGAATATGCTGGCTGGAACTACCGACGCACCAGGCAGTCCCATTTCTCTGAAATGCTGAAATTCGCAAGTGTTATCATTGCAAATTCCTCCCATCAATTCGTATCGACACAATTCTTTCTTTGCATCAATCTTATTAGTATAAGTCATAGACTTTAACCCGCCCCGAACTTGTTGCTTATATTGTGGATGAAACCGAAATGCATGGAATATTTTTAGAGGGCTCTCGTAAGGCGAGAAGAATCTGGAGGCGTTAGAATTGCTGGAAACAGGTTTCTAGAATCGTGTTAGTCGATGGATTTCCACTCGGAACGGATAAGTCCTTTACTTCTGTCAGGTGAGGGACGCTACCATGTTCTACTGGTAGACGCTGTTCTACACCGTTAGAGACAACTTCAGCATCGAGTGAGTCACTGTTTGATATATTCGCTAATTCGATATCTTCGGGCTCATCAACGATTAAATCTGGTGGAGCCGGGCTGAATGGAGGGGATTCTATCAATAAAGTGTCATCTGCAGGAGGCGTGGCTTCCGGAGGTTCATAGTTATCTGATTCCACGTCAACAACCTCCGACACATCTACTACTTCAGGAAGATTAGTAATTGACGAAGCTGCAAGTGGCTGGGAACGCTCAAGAACTGGCGAATAATCGGAGCTTGCTCCCTGTACATCGGGTGTGGCGTTGATTTCGGTGACTTGTACCGGGTCATCGTTGATATCTTCCATTTCGATATCGCTGGGGCTGGCAGAGTCTACATCCGCGCGCACAGCTTCTTGAAGTGCTGCCTCAAGGTCTTGGTTGGTTTTAGAACTTTCTTTAACGTCAGAAGAACGCTCTTCAGATGTTTCTTTTGCTGCGTCGCTGCTGCTTTTAACCTGTTTGGGAACCTCGAGAATCCGGGTATCAGCACCAGCATCAACATTTTGCGATTGTTCAGGCTGTTTCGCTTCGTTCCGAGCGTCTTTAGCTTGAGCTTCGTGTTCCATTGGAGAGAATGTAGACGTAGGCTCGGATTCGACAGGATTTTGCGGTTCTGGCTCCATGTCTGGCTGAGTAGAGGCTGGACGTGGTTGAACTAAGAAAATGTGAGCCTTTAGTAACACGGTAAGCCGGACAAACATCATTATGAATTTACCTGTATTTTCTTTCGTCTCTTCGCGGGTGAGACTGTCCAGTTTTTCTTTTTGCTCCTGCAACTGTTGATCGGTTTCTTGGCCTAATCTTTCCATTTCCTCCACCAACTTTTGCTTGTCTTGAAGGTTCTTCTGCATTGCAGCCTCGATCTTGACGGTTTCGGCGCGAAGTTCCTCAAGTTTCGATTGATTTTGTAAAACTTCGGCATCAACACGAGGAATGGCGCTCGCGATTCTTTCGCGTCGGAGTCGTTTGGCTTCAGCCTCTTGCTTTCGAATTTCGGCGGATTTCTGAAGCTCGGCAGCTTGAGCCGCAGCTAGCTGTTGTTGATCAAATTTTATCTTCTGCTTCGAAACGTCGATTGCCTTTTGCATTTCAATTGAAGCATCAGCCTTGTTGGGCACAACGCCAATGTTACTGTTACTGGCTGTAATGCTGTTGACAGGGGTTTGCGCCCCACTGCCACTTCTCTTATTTGCCTTTCTCATTTCAGCTTCAGCAATCTTTCTCTTCAACTGCTCGATCTCGCTCTCCTTGCGTCGGAGGTCCTCGGGATGTGGCTTGATAGAAGTTTGTACTGGAGGCAGGGTGCTCGCCGACGATATAGGAGGAGGTGTAAATGCCTTTGGTGGAAGGAAAGAAGATGCAGTAGGCAATGCCTTTTGCTCAGATAGCTTGCGAGCGGGCTGAACAGGCGAGTCGGCATCGGCCTGAGATTCCAGCTCCATTTCGACGTCCTCATCAGACTCATCTTCGTCTTCGCTGACATCAATGACGAAAGGTTGTTGCTCGGTACGACTGTGACCGAATGGTCGTTTGTATGGCAAGGAGGATGTTGAAGGTCCATCAAAGTCAGCAGCCACTGGGCGTTTCCGCTGTCCATTAGAAGCCGGGGTTGACATAATGTCTTTTTGTACGGATGGTGGCGCAGGTATGGCAGAAGCTAAGAATAGACCTGGAATTTTCTGAGAGGCCTGTTGAATTGGTGCAGGTGACGTGTTGGAATTGGGAATTTGTGTCGTGACAGTTAATGCGGGAGCGTGGATTGAGCTACTTGTGTCCGTACTACCAACCTTTTCCGTTTCAGTAGTTTTTTCCATGGGCGAAGATGCAGTTGAAACTGAAGTAGAAATTGCAGAAATTGCGACTGGTTTGTTTTGAGCAAGTGGACTGGGAAGGTTGGTAGCAGTAGTTGTAGCAGACTTTGCTGCATTCTTCTGCGCGCGCTCAGCTCTCGATTTTCTAAGTGCGTCCATCTTAGCCTGCATTGTCTTTTCTTTCTCGACAGCGGCTGCACTCTTTGTTTGTTGAGCACTTGCAGACAGGGGAGGAGCTGCTCCATTAATGACAACTTGCTTGGGCTTATCTGCACTAGAGTTCTGTGCAGGTACTTCGCCATTCGACTGACCGCTAGTGATAAGATGGGCTGATGTAGGTGCGGAGGAACCACTGGTGGAAGGACTCTGTGCAGAAGCTGCGCTGACGGTCTTCGATGCAGTTTTTGACAACCGGAGCTCATCAAACAATTCTCCAACAAGTTTCTCATCAACGCCTTCTTCAATATATGCCGGAAAGCGAACATCATAGGACCAAAGGTTTAGAATCGCACCCTCAGCTTTCTTACGAGCCTCACTAACTGTTTTAAGAGTGGGAGTATCGTTACAGGCATCAGCTTGTCCAGGGTGAGAGCCTTGAACACTACTTGACGCCGGGTCCTTGGAAACAGAGGCAAGACTTTCCTGGCCATTTTTAGATGTAGAATTGTTAGACTTTTCTACCGGCGTATGAGTCTTTTCTTTTTTCTGCATACTTCCATCTTTATTGTTGTTTGGTACTTCCTTGCATGGGACCGTAACTTTATTCTGAGTATTATTCGCTTGTTCGAACACTGGCTCACTTTGGGGTACGAAAGGAGAGTAGGAGTCTGAGGGTTGACGTTGGGAATAGTAATCGGCTGCTTGAACGAGGATGTTAAAAGAGGAAGATAAAAGAGGTTGAGATTGCTTACCATTACGAAGAGTTGGTGGCTGCTGAGGGGTAGGATCCTGGCTCGTTGGATAGAAAGCGCGAGGAGCAGTATCAAGATAGCCATTTCCATCATTTCCACGATAATAGCTCGTACCTGGTGCTCCGACTGATGTACTTGGAGGAGCTGTATTCATGTGGGCAGAGGTATCATCATATTCTCCTTCGCTCATTTCGCGATCTCCAGTGTTACCATACACGGGTGTTTGAGAATGGTAAGTTGGCTGTGGGGCTGCTACTGGTGCATAGTATTGCGAATTTTGAGCATAGTTTTGATGATTGTATCCTGCATAAGAATGCATACCCTGCGGCACCGCATTATACTGGGGCATGGATGAATTTTCCTGACTCCAACCCTGGAAGACTGGGAGTTGAGGATTGTTATTGTGCATAGCGGGCGCGCTATAGTTTGGAAGTTGTTGATTGTACCCATATGCGTCATATGCCTGGGTCATCGCATGCTGACCTGAGTGACCATCATCTTGCTGATAGTATGGGGCGTGTGTTGGATAGGTAGGGTACTGTGGGTTGTTCGTTTGGTCACGACTACCATAAGTCGCGCCATAATATGGATAATCCGACATTGTCGGCAGGTACGTAACAGTAGCTTTACTGATAGGACTTGAAAAAACTTCAACTGTGATTAGTTCTGATACTGCCAAATTACCTCGAAGACGCGTTCAATTCAACGGTCGAGTATCATTGTGCAACTCAACCAAATCAAAGGGAAAAGTAATTACAGATGCAAAAGTCGCAGACAATAGGGTGTCGCAATGAGCCAGAAGAAAGAATTGTCAAATTCTAACAATAGAAGATGTGATACTATCACTTTTCTTTACTGTTGTTGACTTTGTCTCGGATGAATTTGGTTTAAGAAGAGAATGACAGTAAGTGGTGAAAAGAAATTCGAGCTTCTTAGCGCCGGTGATTGCCGATCCCACCATATTAAATCTATGGAGTCACGCTGCTCTAGAGTAGACCCTTGATACCCCTTATCGATATGATACCATTAAATTAAGCGGCAAGGGTTTATCGGCGTTGCTAGGGGAAACTCTTCCGTTTAACTACTAGCCTCAGGTAGGAGGTAGGTAGGTAGGTAAGGCCAATTAACTTTTGTTGATGAAGATTGTACTACTGTCTTATGCAGCGCGTCTTCAATATTGACAAAATTCTCAATTCATAAGATGAAAGGTGTCAAAAGAGAAGCATGAACCATTCAACCTGTTGTTACTCCCTTCATTTTCATATGTAATAATGGTTAATATTGCATGAACTTTTCTCATATATTTTCTCTTTGTGACAACTTTGAGTTTATCACATATTTCCCCTATGGATGGAGTTTGTTTACTTTCATGAGGAACATAGCCTTGCTTCAATCATTTGAAATTCAACAACTCCACGATGGCATCCAATCTTCAAACAAAGCGCAATAATCCATTTGCTAGGTCAGGAACCATATCCCCAGAGCCAGGTATTCCAAAAGGTAGACCGAAAAGTGCAATTTTTACATCTCTTCCCTCTTCATCACCTGCATCACCTGCAGAAAGTCCTCAAACACATAATCGACACCAATCCTACTCCTCACTGGGAAACATCGTAGGACCTAGTAGTAATAATGTTTCACTAAGATTTCGATCCAATTCGAAGTCAAACGCTCCCTCCTCAAATACATTCGCGCCTTCATTCATCAAGTCTGAAGAGATGCGACTCGGTGAAGAGACTGTGAAGGCAATGGAGGGGGATAATGATTTTTCGGGGAAGAGATACGTTTGGTTAAAAGACCCTCTGACTGCATTTGTCAAAGGTTGGATAGTTGAGGAGTTGGAAAACAATCATATACTGGTTCAGTGTGATGATGGAAGTGTAAGTTTTTCATTTCTGGTTCTGTAATTATCATGACTGACAGGATGCTTAGCAAAGAGAGGTCGATGCCGAAACTGTTGACAAAGTGAACCCTGCGAAATTCGACAAAGCAAATGATATGGCTGAGCTTACACATCTTAATGAAGCATCAGTAGTTCACAATCTCCACATGAGATACCAAGCCGATCTTATTTACACCTACTCCGGCCTGTTTCTGGTCACCATCAATCCATACTGCTTGTTACCCATATACACGAATGAATACATCAACATGTACAAGGGACAAAGTCGGGAGGAGACGAAACCGCACATATTCGCAATGGCAGATGAGGCATTTAGAAATTTGGTTGAAGAAGGGGAGAACCAAAGTATTCTTGTGACTGGAGAATCTGGAGCCGGAAAGACTGAAAACACCAAAAAGGTGATACAGTACCTTGCGGCCGTTGCGACCTCGGAGTCCCCAGTTAAGAACAAGATGCAGCATTCAACTCTCTCACAGCAGATCCTTCGCGCCAATCCAATTCTGGAAGCCTTCGGCAATGCGCAGACGGTCAGAAACCACAATTCTTCACGTTTTGGCAAATTCATCAGAATCGAGTTTACGCACAGTGGCAGTATTGCCGGTGCATTCATAGATTGGTATCTTCTTGAGAAGTCAAGAGTTGTAAGGTTGAATGCTCATGAGCGAAATTATCACGTTTTCTATCAGCTCTTGAAGGGTGCCGATCGCTCATTGAAGCAGGACTTCCTCATTGAAGGCTTAGATGTGGAGGACTTCGCTTATACAAGGGATGGGCACGACACCATCGTTGGTGTTTCCGACAGAGATGAATGGAACTCTTTAGTTGAAGCATTCAACATTATGGGCTTTTCCGAAAACGATCAAGTATCCATATTCCGAACAGTTGCCGCAGTTCTCCATCTCGGTAATATAACTGTCGTCAAGGAGAGTAGATCAGCAGATCAAGCTCGACTGGCCCCGGATGCACGTGCGCAGGCAGACAAAGTATGCAAATTACTTGGCATCCCACTTGAGCCATTTATGAAAGGTTTGTTACACCCTCGCGTGAAAGCTGGAAGAGAATGGGTTGAAAAGGTGCAGACTCCCGAACAAGTTCTACTTGCAATAGATTCATTGGCAAAAGGTATTTATGAAAGAGGCTTTGGTGACCTAGTGACCCGAATCAATCGCCAGTTGGATAGGACTGGTATGGGTCTCGATGACTCCCGCTTCATTGGAGTTTTAGATATTGCTGGATTCGAAATATTCGAAGAAAACAGCTTCGAACAACTATGCATCAATTACACAAACGAGAAACTCCAGCAATTTTTCAATCATCACATGTTTGTCCTTGAACAAGAGGAATACGCCCGGGAGAAAATAGAATGGAGATTCATTGATTTCGGACATGATCTCCAGCCTACGATTGACCTGATTGAGTTGCCTAATCCTATCGGTATCTTCTCATGTCTCGATGAAGATTGTGTCATGCCGAAGGCCACTGATAAATCTTTCACGGAAAAGCTTCATTCTCTTTGGGATCGCAAAACTCCGAAGTATCGAGCCTCTCGACTTGGGCAAGGATTCATGCTCACTCACTATGCCGCCGAAGTTGAGTATTCGACCGAAGGATGGTTGGAAAAGAACAAAGACCCTATGAACGATAACATAACGAGACTGTTGGCTGCATCGAGTGATCCACATGTCGCAAATCTTTTTAGTGATTGCTCGGAGGCAGGCGATGACTCTGGTGCCATTAGAAGCAGGGTCAAGAAAGGCCTTTTCCGCACAGTCGCCCAAAGACATAAAGAGCAGCTGTCTAGTTTGATGGCGCAGCTGCATTTAACACATCCCCATTTTGTGAGGTGTATCATCCCCAATCACAAAAAGAAGCCAAAACAACTCAGTGCGCCACTTGTACTCGACCAGCTCCGCTGTAATGGTGTTTTAGAGGGTATCAGAATTGCGCGCACTGGTTTTCCGAATAGACTTCATTTCTCCGAGTTTCGACAAAGATACGAAGTTTTATGCCGAAACATGCCGAAGGGATATCTTGATGGCCAGACAGCGACTAGCATGATGCTAGATAAACTTCAACTAGATAAGTCACTGTTCCGTGTAGGAATCACCAAGGTTTTCTTCCGTTCCGGCGTATTGGCAGAGCTCGAAGAACAACGTGATGCATTGATCCGTGAGATCATGACTCGATTTCAGTCCATGGCTCGCGGTTTCACACAACGACGAATTGCCAACAAGCGATTGTATAGGGCGGAAGCCACGAGAATTATTCAACGAAACTTCCAAGTTTACATCGATCTTTGTGAGAACCCTTGGTGGCGTCTGTTAGTTAAGATGAAGCCCTTGTTAGGTGCTACCAGAACATCGGGAGAAGTTAAGAAGAGAGATGAGATGATCAAACAGCTCAACGAGAAAATGGACCAAGAGGCAACAGAACGGCAGAGATTGGACGAGGAAAGACGAAACACTCACACTGAAATGCTCAAGATTCAACAGACCTTAGAGAGCGAACGAGCTCTGGCCTTGGATAAGGAAGAGATTTTTAAGCGTCTTCAACTTCGCGAAACAGAGCTGAGCGATAAGTTGGCTGGCGCCATTGAAGATCAAGAGAAGCTTGAGGATCAACTGGATGACTTGCTGGAAGCTAAAAAGCGGGCTGAGCATCAATCCGATGAATATCGATCTCAATTGGAGCAAGCAGGGCATATCATTGCTAAGCTGGAGAGCGAAAAGCGAGACCTTGCTGGACAGCTGGCTGATCTAGACAATCAATTGAAAGACCTTGCCAAGAAACAGGCGGATCGAAGTGCGCAAGAGGCACAGCTTTCCCAGGATGTACAATTGCTCCAAAGTCAATTGAGTATAAAAGACAGAAAAGTTCATGATCTCGAGGCGAAACTTGTCAAAATTGATCAGGATTCGGAATTAAAGCTAGCCGCGGCGACGAAAGACCTCCAGGCATCAAAGTTGAGAGAAAGCGACCTTGCGAGCGAGAACCGTAAAGTTCAGAAACAATTGTCCGACTTATCCGCAACATCGACAGGATACGAAGATCTTGTCCGACGCAAGGAAAGCGAGTTGGCCATCCTTCGGTCTGAGAACCGTAAATACGAAGCCGAGAAGAAGAGTTTCGATGAGCAGAAGCGATCGCTGTTATCCGAGAAGGAGAATGTTGCCAATAGGTTGAAAGAAGTACAGGCTGAAATGTTCGCTATGAAGTCTCAGCAAGCCAATCTACAAAAGGAAGCTGCCGACGCTAAAAAACTTCTTGATGCTAGATTGACAGAGGATGCTTACGCTGAGCAGAATCGAAAGAGGCTAGAGGAACAAATTTCAACTTTAAAACAGCAACTATCAGATGTGCAAAAAGATCTAAGCAAAGAACGACAATCTCGAGATGATGTTCAACTCCTCGCGGAGCATAAATTTCGAGAGCTCAGCGAGAAGTTTCAGGAACTGAATGAAGCTAAGATAATCATCGAAAAGGAGCTATATGTCCAGCAAGACACTTTGAGGAGGGCGATGGAGAATAGAGTCTCGGCTGAAAAGGAGCGCAACGAAGCGCGAAACGATATCAGAAAACTAAGAGAGGCAAAGGTTGCAGCTGAAGAAGCTAGAATTCAAGCGGAATTAGTTGGAGACCGCAATGCATCACGTTTGGCCAGGGAGCGAGAAGCTAGTCTAAAGAAGGATCTTGAAGCGGAACAAAATCGGGCAAAATATTTTGAGACTGAGTGTAGCCGACTAAATCAGCAAGTCGAAGATCTCAACAAGGTTATGATCGAGTCTGGGGACTTTGGTCTAAAGGTTGATCAAGAAAAGGAGCGACTGGAGCGTGAACTAAACACAGTCCGAAGCCGACTGAATGCCTCCGAAAATGACAACCGTGCTTTACTCAACAAGCTTCAACAAAAAGGTCTCGAAATTGCCCGAACGAGCTCTAGAGCAAGCGAATCGTCGAGAAGTCAGCTAATAGCAGCCCAACGTGAAAAGACCAAGCTTGATGACCAAAACAAGAAGCTCAATAAACAACTAGGCGATGCACAGATTCAAATCACATCCCTTCAGAAACAAAAGGAGAAGCTGGAGCTAAGTCTCGAGGATCTGACTCGTGAAGTTGAACGTGAGCACATGAGTAGCAGAAACGCAGAGAAGGCGTCCTCTACTGTGACCACTCAGCTAGCAGAAGCAAACCGCAAATTGGAGGACGAACGACAACTTCACTCTCAGGCTCAAGCCAAGAACCGACAACTTCAGTCCTTGATTGATACCCGAGACAAAGACATTATAGAATTAATGAAGATTGTTGATCCGGAAATGCCTGCATCACCGGTGGCACAATTTGATGGTAGTGTCGATAAGAGCACGTCCGAAAATCCAAACCTTATCTTGCAACTCACCCAAAAAGTTGAGGAACTTCAGCAGAATCTTAGAATTCAGGCTGCCGGTCGCTCAAATGCGGAAGCGCAAGTACTTGAGCTACGAAAACGATACGAGGATGAGTTTGGTGATTCGCCAGAGTGGCAGGCGCCCAATAGGGCTAAGCTTGAAGAGATGAACGCCAATGAGGGGCCTCGGAACACATCCCCGACACATCTCAGGAACAAGCTCAACGGTAGACCTCAGTCGAGCGCGGCCACACCTAATCGACTCTTCCCAAGCTCAGGAGACGCCCAAGACTCTGGGCGTTCTGATCGCACCGCAGATATTTTGAGTTTCAACAATCGTATGGACCTAAAAGCTGACGTAGAGGAATTACAAAATCAGTTGCAGCTATCACAAATGGAAAATCGACACCTGCAGAGTCAGTTGGAACGTTCTACTCCTGGGAGAGATATTTTCGAAGATAGCCCGTCAGTACGTCGTGTGCATAAGCTGGAGCAAGCTAATACTAGACTCCATGAAATGCTTGATGATTCCGCGAAGAAAGTTTCCGCCCTCGAAAAGAGCATTCAAACTGGAGAACTGTCATTCCGGGATATCCAAGCCAAATCTCACGAGGAACTATTCGAGCTCATCAATAACCAAGAAGAGAACCGCAGAATCTTGATGTACGCCCATAAAGATGCATTAGTTGATCTTAATGATACTAAGAAAAATTTCGAGATTCTAAAACATACTCGTGCTGTTTTGGAGGTGGATCTTCGAGATGCCAAGTCTGATCTTGAGGACATGACTTTACAGAGAGATCAGGATGCCGCGAGCCGAAATCAACTTTTGCAAGAATTTGCCGACCTTCAAATTCGTTTCGATGCCGAATCTTCAAAATTGGCCGATGTCAGTTCTAGTCTTGGTCTCTATAAGAGCAGAGCAGACGAGTACTTTAGCAAGCTTGAACAGGCTGAAATAGCTGTTTTGAAAGCCTCCAGGGCCGAACAATTTGCCAGATCTCAAGCAAAAGAGGCAGAAGATACGTGTGCCGAGATTATGTCAGAGCGAAAGCAAATGGATGAAACCATTGAGGATCTCCAGAAACAAAACCAACGTTACGAAGAGAAGCTCGAGGATCTTTCATCTGACCTTGATGCCGCCGTCCAAGCAAGAAAGCGATTGCAGCATGAGCTTGAGGATTACCGGAGCCAACGCGCCATGGAGATTGAAGACAAAGAGTCTAGTATGGAGCAGACAAGAAAGAAGTATCAAGCTGAGTTTGCTACTCTCACCAACGAATTGGATATTGCTCGCGAGGAAAAACTATTCAAGCAATCTGAAAATACAAGACTTCGGGAAGAATTGGACCAGCTTCGATCGAAGTGGGACGATGAAGTTCTGAACAGCTCAACATGGTCCAAAGAGAAATCTCGCCTAGAATCCACTCTCTCAGACCTGAATGTATCACGGGATGAAGCCGTTAATGCCCACAATGAAGCTCAAGGCAAGATTGTGTCGCTATTGGCACAAGTCCGAAGTCTCAGAACAGATGTGGATGATGCAGCTGCCGAGCGAGATATTCTACAACGCGAGAAGCGTGGTTTACAAGCTCGTCTAGAAGAAGCCAAAGCTGGTCTTGATGATCTCGCTCGAAGCGATAGCCCTGCACTACGAAATGCTGCTGGCATGGATCGCGAGATTCTTGAACTCAAATCAAATCTAGCTCAACAAGAAGATATCGCAGCAGCTGCTGTCGGTAAGATGAAACGATCCGAAGCACTTGCATCGGAGATACAGAAAGATATTGTCGCCGAGCGAGAGATGACGGCGCAGTTGAGTAAGGAGAAGGCTCAGTTAGAAAAGTCACTCAAGGAAATTCAGGTCAGACTTTTGGATTTAGAGACTAAAGGCTATTCAAGTGCCAGTCAAGACGTGAGATTCCTTCATGGGCGCGTTCAAGAGGTGAGCATTTCCCTCCCATAAATATTACATTATTCTAACATTTTACAGCTCGAAGCCCAACTCGACGAACAAGAATCGGAACGCAACAAGTCACAACGTTCTGTCAGAAACGTCGACCGCACAGTCAAAGATCTTCAACAACAAATCGAGCGCAAAGAAAAGGCCAATGCACAACTCCAGGAGGATATATTCCGCTCTAGAGATAAGGTTGAAAAGCTCCTTAAGACTATCGATGAGCTTCAATCAAGCGATTCAACCAATCAGCTTTCGGCTCGTAGAGCAGAACGCGAATTGAGAGAAGAGAGAGAAAAGGCTTTGAGATTAGAGCGCGAATTGGAGGGCTGGAAAGCATTGAGAATGCAGAAAGGACCGGGTGGGAGAATCAGTGCGAGTGGTACGTGGAGACCGGGTAGTGAGTTTAGCTCTGATGATGCGGGGATCGAAATCCCAAAGAGGAAGAGCAGTTTGAGTAGGCAGGATAGTATGAGTAAGGGATTCTTGTGATTGTCTCTGGTAATTAATGGGGGATAATGTAGAAGGGTGGACTTGTACAGAAGCGTGCGTATTAATTGACAGGCGTTTGTGGGTAGTGGGAAGGGAGCACGTATGTATGCATGAACTTTATGTTTTCCGTTTCAGAAGTGTATAGTATTTTTATGTCTCTGAACGAAGGAGAGAAATGGATGCATGAATGAATGGGTCGATGGGGTGGGTTGGGACGGATAATACCTATTTATGTATACCTGTGCGTATTGCGAATGGATTATTTTCAGAAGACTAGACGCGGGATTAAATTTTTTTTTTTTTGAAATTGTGATTGTGAATCATGGATAAATGATGATGTGAAGGTCTGAAATATCGAAAATCGGAAAATACAAATTTATAGTAAGAGTCACCTCGGGGAATAGGCTTCACTGGGTAGGTAGGTGTTCGCAATGAAAAGGTTTGTTTTTCCTAAAAGCTACTAGGAACTCTCTGGGTGAAGAAAATCTCACAATGAATGTTGCAATTCGTTTGGCCATTCCTCAAGATGCCCAGTGAATCCAATGCTCCAATGATTGCACCTCAATAGTACAATTTCCCCTATATCCCCATAGCCATGATCATTATTGGTTTGCCAAATTCAGCAACTTAAAACATTCGGCTTTCACTCTGTTTAAATTCATCCCAGTGACATCTCAATTCTTTCCAAATCTTCGGATCTTTCAAGTCAAAGATTGGCGCACGTTTTGATTGTCTCCACGCCCGTTCTTCTTCGTCGATTTCCTCGTGAAAGCTCCTTGCGTGTCTTTTCTCCGCCTTTGGATCATTGAGCCACATTCTCGTTACTCGTTTGTAAAAAAATTCCCGCAAAAATAATGATGGCGTCATCGGCATCACCTGTGTCGAACGATTCGAGGAATCGTTTTTCGTGATATCTTTCTTGGAGGTAACTTTCTGCGCAGACGTGATAGGTTAGGCGTTTTTTGTTTTTAGGGTGGGTCTTGCTTTTTCCAAAATAGGGGAAAGGAATAGCCGTCATGTAGCGACGGGCTATGTCGTCTTCGCGTTCAAATCCAACGTATCCAGGATGGGGACCAAGTTTCCTGTCCATGATGGTACGAGTACCAATGAATGGATGTTTGGGGATGAAGATCTCGTGTGGTGAGCTGTAAGACACGACGATCATTGGCGTTGAGCTCCATTTCGAGGATCATTTCGATGCTTCCAATCCGGACAAGCGATAGGCGTGGGTGACTTTTGAACTTCATGGGACCGTACGAGTCGGGTAGTGTTCGCAATACTAGGAATTTATTGTCAGCTGGAAAGTTTAATGCACAGTTTTGGCTGCACTGGAGTCGGAGAAGATCGATATATTGGATAGTTCTGAGGGAAATATCGTTGCGGAGACAATAGGCGCAGGCGCGTTTTCCTTCGAAGAGAGATAGAAAACCACCGACGACCTTTCACCATCCAGACTTTGATTTGCATCAGTAGACTTTGATTGAGGTGCAGATGGCTCAGATCTTACTATTCGAGATCTCTGTTATTCGCAGGGCCGCCTGTATCTGCATTTTCATGACAAAATTCACATTCTGGATTTTTCAAGGCGTAGGTTAATGTAACTGATGCAGAGGTATGTAAGATCCTACTCTAGTAGCTAGAATGGCGCGTAATGCCTCCGGGGTAATATCAGACAACTCTTTCCACTCCAGTATAGAAGTAACTACTAATCTATAATACTGAAAGCAGCGGCGAATATCAACCAACTTTTCAATATCCAGGTACTTGAGGGTACGCTGCAAGATCTCCATTGGCATTTTAAGGAGAGGGCCAGGGTTATCAGTGCTATTGGCATCAACTATGGGATTCTTGAAGGATTTGGTAGTCTTGCCATCGAGTAGACATTTTGAGCTAATTTTGCGATTGAGATATATTCGTCTCCAGATGAATGAAGAGCTGGGGGCAGCAGTCGCAAGACATTCTGAGGTGCCATTAGTTATCTGATCGATCTTCGATTTGTGTCACCTTGAGACCGAGGATAGAATGCGTACATTGTTAGCAGAAGAGGGAGGACCAAGAAAGTATGTCTCTCCTTTGTACAATGCCCGGTGGTTGAGATTGTCGGAGTGAAAAGCATTCAATCCAACTGATCAAATGGAAGAAATAGTTGAGATATCCTTGAATCTTTGACAATTATTCAGGGAGGTGAAGAAGCTGTCTGTGTGTGAAGAAGTCGAATTTAGAGTTTTATATCTGGCACGGTACTGGTACTTCGTACGGCCTAAGAACGGGAGATACTGGGCAGGTCAAAAGTGGACCGTGCGCAATATCGGAGATTTATTTGCCCGTCCGTGCTGAAAATGCGGGGATGAGGGGGTGGGTCAATCAAATACAAGCTAGTGACAACCACAATGTTAACTACTTCTAAACCTTTCAATGATTCCCCTTGGCCATGAAGTTCATCAGGTTCGATATCTTACCACTTTGCCATATTATTGTATATATATTCTAACAGTTTCATTATAGAATTTTTATTCGACCTTTCCGCATAAAACAACCTGCCTCTTTCTTGCCTGCGATATCTTCATATTTGCAAGATCATCAACCTGCAACAGCATGGTGGACTCTATCAATCATTTCATCTTCCTATTCATAACATCACTTCCCTATTTTGAATCACGCCCCTGCGGCTTCCCAATTATATTATCATCACTACATAATAGTACATACACTACGTACCTTGTCCTTGTGTTAAGGATCTCTTCCAAAGTTAGATAGATTGAAGTCTATATCTAACATGGTCTCTAATCATTTTTAAATTGAAGCCAGGCTATGAATGTGAGCTTCATAGTAGATTGGATGTAATACTGAGCAATCTAATTGAGCCAACTGAGAAGATAGTTACGAGTTTACTGCCATCCTCCCCATTTTATTATTACATCGATTTAAAACTTGACCCCGATCATGCGATTTTACCATAATCTGTCTGGATGATATATGTTTCATCACCCCCTTTCAAACTCGCCATATCTACCATCCAAATAATCTTACACTCAATCATTCATATATATCTGGATGTGTTTTGGGTGATAGTATCACTCATGTTCACTCACCAGCTACCGATTTTTTGGCTGAGAGAGATTTTGATTACAAGACAAAAATAAATCCTGGATATATAACATGCTGAGAGTATCTAAATAGCCATTCAATAGGCGAGGTTCTTACAAGAACTGATTTGTCTTGGCAGGTAACGTAACACCTTCTTATAATACTAGTATATTCTTCACACATTTTTGAGCTAAAGAGCTTCACATCCATTTTATTGGCTGTTGTAATCACACACACTCGAGAGAATTTGTAAAGTCCCCCCTTTTTATTTGCGATCTCGGATAGCACAATCAACTTGTTTGAAGATTGGACCCACCCATATTCTTTGTTTCTATCTCTTGTACCTTGTTCCAGTCTTTGTTATTGTTAACACCCGATTTTTAATCAAATTATATCCCCAACAATCACTTTCTATAATGTGGATTGATTTACTCGATAGGATGTCAATTGAGTAGTTAGACCCAATTTTTCCTGATCTCCTAGCTCCTATCTCAGGAGAAAAAAAATCTTCTTCAAACCCACTGTTTAATACAACAAAGGGGATATCAATAGAAAAGTGATTGAAAGGTTGTTGATGTTTTCGTCCTAAGTACCGATTTCAATAAAGAATCACTAGATGGTCCAAAACAAAAGTAGCACCTTGTTGAGTCTTTGAAAAAAAAAAGACATTCGAGTCTTTTGTTGAGATATGGATTCACCTTGCTTGTCGTTTGGGTTCTATAAGGGTTCCCAGACTGTTGATGTTCTTCTTCTTCCTTCTTCCTTCTTTCTTTAGATTACTGAGAAACCTTTTACCCTTCGATTCGTTGATATACTCTCATCATGTCCGATCTCACCTTGGAAGTTTCTCCAGTGCAACGTGCGCAAGAAAGATTAGAAAGAATAGGAAGATTCAAAGAAAGTGCTGTAAGCCTCGGTGAGGCCGCAGCAGATGCCGCGGGAAAAATCCATGAAAATGAGCAGAAGTTGAAGGCAGGCATTACCGGCATTATTTCTCAAACCTTTGCAAGAACTTTCAATTCCGTCGTAGCAGGTTATTGGGCTTTCTTGAAGGCACAATGGAAAATCATCACCTTTTTCTTCTCCTCCCTTCGACTGCCTGCGTTTCTCCTATCTTCCGCGCCCCAGGCAATTATCTCCTTCATAATCGCGCCATTCATCCTTGCTTCGTGGATTCCCAAAGCTATTCAAGTGCTCACACCCAATCAAGCACTAGCAAGCATTGGTTCTTCTGCATTAGCTGCCTGGTTTTTTATCAACTTCATCACATACAGAACCAGCCAGATTGGCAGAGGAATTGACGCACTCTTGAATTTTCTCTTCTGGATCCCCATCTACTCAACCATCATAATCATTTTGAGCAACCTTGGACCTTTACGCGAACTCTTTGGCACTCTCGCGGAATTCTTTTATGCGAGTCCCTGGTCCGCGGCCTTTGTCTTCCTTTCTACATTCAAGTTCTTGAAGGTATTAGTGCACCTACTCTCTTACAATTGTCTCTCAGCCTACAAAGTCCCGGCCTTACATCCCTCTGTCTTACCAAGCGACGTCACGGTAATCATACCAAGCGTTGGAGATTTCGGTGACGAGTTCGTCGACACTGTTCACACAGTCCTTGACAATCACCCAGCCAAAATCATCATCTCAACCGTCGGAGCCGAAAACCTCATGATAGCCCGCAGAGTCGTCGAGGGAATAATGAGAAAACAAAGGCTTCCCGGACGAACAATCGAAGTGGTAGCCATCCATCAGCCCAGCAAACGCAGACAATGCGTCCATGCTTCTCTCATAGTCCAAACAGACCTCATTGCCTACGCCGACGACCATGTTCGATGGCCCCCGACCTTTCTCCAAAGTGTGCTCTCCGAGTTCGAAGACTCGAATGTAGGAATTGTTGGAACCTGCAAACGCGTCGACCGTGATCCTGGAGACAATTGGTCCGATTCCCTTCGAAATTTCCTCGCCTGCGTTTACCTCGAACGCCACAATTATGAACTAACCGCAACCTACAATCTCGATGGCGGCGTATGGGTTATCTCTGGCAGAACATGTTTACTCCGAACAGATATCGTGCAATCTCTTGAATACCGTCAATCATTCCTCTCAGAGACCTTCTTAGGAGCCGGTCCACTCAATTGTGATGATGATAATTTCACGACTAGATACATGCTCAACCATGGATGGAAAACCGTCTTTCACAATCGTCCCGAAGCACTTATCCAAACCAGCCTAGGCACAACAGGCGGTTGGCCCAAGTTTACCTCACAACTTCTCCGCTGGTCCCGTTCAATCTGGCGCTCTCACTTCAAATCCATCTTCATCGATGCCAAATGCTGGAAAGCATATCCATGGACCAGTTACTCCATGTTTCTTTCCGGCCTCCTCAACATATCTATTATCTACGATCCTCTCCTCTTCATCACACTTTTCAACTCTGAATTTTACACTGAGGATAATCATGCTGGTGCGTACTTATTCTGGGCATTGTTTTTAACTAGATTGGTTAAGGCGTGGCCTTATTATATGAGACATAAGAGCGAGATGTGGTGGACTGTGCCGGCGGAGTTTGTTTTTGGCTATTTTCATGGCTTGGTTAGGTTGGTGGCTTTGCTTACTGTTCGGGATATCTCTTGGGGGGGAAGGGATTTGGTGATGGGGGAGGAGGTTATTTAGGGGTGAGTGGGTGAGCGGGTTGGCGTAACCAGGGCCCTTAACGGGCAGAAAACGGACTTTAAGAAATCCTACCACTCCAAAAAAATTCCTTACCAAAACTGGATGATACGCCTATACTTCTTATATAGCTCTTCCATTCCAGAATTAGATAATCTCAAATACAAAAAGTTTCAACGAAAAGGGCCTCGATTTGACTATTGAATCATGATTCAGCTGTAATGTCGCAGCAATCCACAAGTATTTGAAAGTACAAGGGGTTTCGATGTAAGTAGATTTGTAGGTCGTAATGGGGAAGTTCGAAATAATAAATATTATGAAAGGAAAGTTCTATAATCAACAGGTAATCTACTTTATGCACAGCTACAATGCCAAACCAATGTACTTCCTAGATATATTGAATGTACTATTAACTCACGACCGATAGGATTGTTCTATCTTATCTCCTATTTCTTAATATAATAACTATCTAGTCCAAAATCATCAAAAAAAATACAGCATTCAAAAACCTGCATGTCTTCGAAACATCACTCCAGTTAGAACCTTTTGAAATGTACAGCTTCTTTTGTTTCTTTCATTCATCCATTCTTGCTTGCTTGTTTGCTTGTTTGCTTGCTTTTGTCATATTTTACCCAAGGCTGAAATCATAAAGTACTGCGGTGTGCATACTGCATACTGCAGCCTGCATACTACGACAATGCGTAAGTTTGCTCGCTACTTAAGAATCAGTAATATATAATATCACACATATATATTATGGATAGCAAATACACTAAAGAAAATCATACATACATATTACTCCGATAAATATATCACAGCAACCCCTCTAAAAATGGAAAGTATAAAGAATACCTCGATTAATATCGATAGAGAAAGTATTGGAACCCACAACAGCAAAAAGAAAAGATGAGAATAGGGGGTGGGGCCAAGTTGCCGAGATCACATGACTATCTTTTATACTTCTTTTCACTTCTGGGGGTGAAAACCTGATTTCTCGAGAAAGTAATAAATAACTCTTCCCTCAAGAGTTCAGATGAAACATGTTTCTCTTCTCTAAAGTTCTGCTTTCGTGATATTTCTTTACAATACAGGTACTTCACTGCAAAAATATATAACCAATACAATTTAATACAACCATCCGACACTAGCCGAACAAGGGTCAAAGTGCACTTCTTATTTTTTTAATTCATACTCCATCTAGATTCTGACAACCCACAGTTGGTACCTTACAAAGTTTCACTACTTGAAAAAAACTGTTTATGTTAGGAAACATACTTTTTCAGCTATCTAATTGACTCTGCTTTTTGCTACTTCATAGCCTCTGCACACATCTTCCATCATCTGCAATCTTCCATTTCATACCCAGTTTTCGACCACTCTGAGTACAAAGTCATCAACAACTGCACATCCTCGGCGCATTCGACCTCGAGTCAAATCTCAACTTCAAGCTGTACAACATTTCATCTGATTTAAAATTCCGCAGCACAACGCCATGGCCTCTCGTTTCCCCGTAGGATTTAATTTTCAAAGTGGAGCCTTTGAGGCAGAAGACGATGAATTTATTGCCCGAGGTCGAGAAATTGGCCTGTTGCTCGATCCACATCTTCCAAGAACACAAAAGGGCGATTACCTTCAAGGCTTAGCCGAACATGCGACGGAAGTTGTAAAGTTATGGAGAAAGCTTCGACTAATCCTAGACGCATATGAAGCAACTATACGCAAGCGGTGGGATAAGAAATCAAAGGCTAAGCGCTTGGATATACTTTCGGCGTCCTGTCCAGGAATGCCATTCAATCATGCGCCGGAACTCGATGTGATTCGTGCGTCCTGGGTTAATCATAGCTCAGCCGACGCTTCAGCGGGGGAGACAGCTAATGTTGTTCCGTATATCAACTTGGAGGATCTTGTGCAAGGCATGTTCTTGCCTCTTTTTATGAACTCAAGAGGTCGTCATACACCAAACCTTTTTGCGCATACCGATCTCTACGCCATGCACTTTGGATTAAACCTGCATTTTATTGTCGAAGAGAAGGTAGTGGATGGCTTTCTACCATGTGATTGTGCCGTGCTCTTCAAAAATCCAGATTTAGGGGAGTATACAGAGTTTATCGAGGGGAACCCGTCTTCGACGAAAGGGCCAGGAGCAGCAATCGAAGCACTTGCGTCTGGCCAAGCATTTCCGCCCGGACGAGCAAAACTGATATTGAGAGCACAGCTTGTCACTTTCAGTACTCTTCTGAATTGTTGTATATTGATTCTCCATGACATTCCAATCTTGGACGAAAATCACGATTTCAAAATTCTTCCTGAGCCCGAAAAAATCTCTCCAACTCTTTCGCAGCGACTGAATCCAATTTTTGCGGCAATCGAGGCTCCTTATAGGCCACCGGGTCAATTTAATTTCGAAAGAATTGAAACATTGATCAATGCAAGACAGGCCGCCGCGGAGGATAATATATGGTCTCTGAGAGAAGATCCAAGTTATTTCGCAGGGCTTTTGGATGGTTTTGTCATGCTTCCGGATCATTTCGGGCGCTCAAACTTTTATGATTTAAAAGGAGGGGAAGTTCTCAAAATTATCTCAATTTCTTATCAGATTTTGTCCTATTGGAATAGTTTGCGAGACGACTTTCGAAAATTTAAACAGCTGGGAGAACGGTTTTCAGGGGAAATCAATCCGGAGAAACAGCTACCTTCCGAATACCAAGGGGCTCTTATGTGTTTTTGGGACAATCTTGCCAGAATTAGTGATTGTATGAGAAGGCAACACTTGAGGCTTACAGTTTTGCCCTCACCAAACTTTCAACACTTAGTAACTCTTAGTCACCAGTGGACCTACAACGACTCAAGAGTAGACCTAACACGAGAATCACAGAATGTCCTATTTTTGCTCCTGTTTGATCTGTCTCAGAATTCATTCATCCAATTTTGCTCACTGCCGGATATTTTTAATGAGCTCGAACGACATTTGATTTTTAATCCATCCGACAGAGATAAACTCACTAATGCAACATCCTTGATATTGTCAGATCTCGGAATATTGGCTCAGATAACTCAGGAACTGCACCTATACCAACCTTGGGCCTCAAAAGTGGATTGGGAAATAGAATCTGACAATGGTGTTACGAGAGCCATTACAGAGTCTAAAGGGAAGCGCATGAAAGAGATTGCATACAATTTGGATAGCTTAGTGGGACCTGAGATTTCCCAGCTTGGATTTCTTGTGAGCATATCAAGTATCTGTGAGTATAATCACTTCTTTCAAACCTTGCCTTCCAAGTCCAACTTCATTTAATGACTAGTTTTGTTAAAATACTTGAATTTGTTTGTAAAGGGTTCATAACCTGTACACTCTTTATTTCTTCACAAAACTCCAACTCCAAGTTTTAGTTTCTGGGTTTTTCTGGACATTTACTGACCCTGGATTTTGTAGCTTACTACCCTATAAATAAACGGCCCAGTCGCGCAAGAATTGAAGCCATAAGACAGGCAGAACAAGCACTCGATACTATATGGGATCACATTAACCAGGTTTATTTGAAAACCTTTGGACAGGCTACTCTTGTTGATACCCTCCAAGATCTTTTGTCAGGCGAAAGACAGTTGATTCGAACGCCAGAATGGACTGAACCACCTCCCAAGGTAAAATGGTCTGGTATAAATCGAACAGTCGTCGAGGAGGATTTGATGAGTGCTTTTGAACATGTTCGAATCGAGGAAATAAAAGCCATCCGGCCCCAGAAGGTAGAATCTTCAAAGAGTAAAGCCAAGTGTAAGATCAGGAAAGAACAATCACCTTCAGAACCTGCGACTACAACCGAAGAAAAATCGGAGACCAGAGAGATTGAAGCACCCCAGAGAGAAGTAATAAAGGTGAACAAGAGAATATACCGTGTCTTCACAGGGTTGTTCTACACACCCTCTGAGAAAGATCCACCTGGGGAGATCGCTTGGCAAGACTTCCTACAAGCAATGGAGGCAGGAGGACTGAATGCTGAGCCGCTCTATGGTAGCATATGGCATTTTACTCCTCAAGTTGGTCAAGGTAGTAATATGCAGAGGAGTATCCAATTTCACCAACCCCACCCTGGCAAGATCCGTTTCGAGACTGCCAGATTCTTTGGGAGGCGCCTTAATCGCGCATTCGGTTGGGATATTGATCTATTCGCCCTAGAATAAATAGTATAAGCTATTCTAGCTACGCCTCTTTGAATGTTGGATCGAAACCTGTACGTTGAAAGTGGTTTCCAAGGAGAGCCACGAGAGTCCGCTCTTCAAAATCCCTATCAAAGTCACACATTCTGGATTATCTTTGAGATAGACTCCTCATACCAAATTTCTCAATTTCTACGTCAAATTGGTCTCCACGGGGTTACTCGAGTACACTCTTCCAAACGTTCCGTCTTGCACATATTCAAAGTAGCCCTTAAGAAAGATTTGCCAAAAGAACCAATTCAACATTCAGTTACACCTTGAACAATCAAATATCTCCCAAATTTTAACTTAATCGACCAATTCGCAGAGCTTTTAGACAGGAAAGCGAGCCGTTTCTGATTTGCTTTGGAATCAGTCAGGCTTTTTGGAGAAGGGATTTCATCATGTACAATGTCGAAAAGAATATATTCTAGCAGGTAAAATACCAATTGGGGGGAGTGTCTCATAGTATTCATGATAAATATCATAATGCAAAATACTCTTGATTGTCCTTTCTTGATGTGTCTGAAGTGAAGTTCATATTACATCGCCCTTTACCCGAAGACCACTATTTAAGAGCCCACAGCCATTCTCAATTTCATATTCTTCCCAAACTTTTCAACTTTTAACTATTATCTCAAGATCAAGTCATCGCTCGTGCTTTCCTCAATATGGGAGCAAGTATATAAGACAGTTACCAATTAGTGTATATTCCATATTCAGATCGACCGCTAACCCCCCTCACCCCCGCAATTACCTCACAAACACCATTTACCTACAAGGTAGGTATTCACAACACAACATTTTTTCCCTTTGCTTTGATTTGATTTTACTATGTCTATGTGTGTGTGAATATGTGTGAGAATTAATCTCAAAATATTAGTAATTCTTCTCAAGCATCTGATATCCCAAACATACTCTTACTCTTACTCTTACTCATCCCCTCACAACCGATTTCTAGCCAAGAATTCAAGTTCATGTTAAAAAAGTGCATCGCCAGTGGGTGGACTGTCGACATCAGATTAAAAATGCACCTACAACTCAATCCACGTCACCAAAAGCGCAAAACATGTCAAGAAATTTAGTAAGAAATTCATTACTGCTATCTATTCTACATACGTTATAATCTGTGAGCTATTCTCCGTGTGCTGGTCTGTCATGAAAAAAACTGCCTATCCCTACCAGTATCGCGAGATTTCCTAATGTAATTAATGTACCTACTGTACCTGTACCGTATGTATCCTCCCAATTCATGTCGATGAAATTCCTGAAATGCCTGAAATAATTCCCTATCCCTATGGGTATCGCAAGATTCCTGATGTCTGTATCCTATGCTGTGTTGAGGAAGCAACAGCAAACGCCTTCATATGCTAGACCAATTCATCGTAAGAGTTCGCAGTACATGTAACCTCTTCTGGGAAACATAAAATCCATGTGTACAAAATAACGCCATCCGTTGAATAGATCTGCCAATCCGTTGTATGATTACTTTTCCTCCCAGGGAGCGACCAGCTTTACCTTTTTTCTTGGAGGTGGTGAGGGGGTGCTAGAATGTTGGAGAGGAGAGGTTAGCAATTGTCTATTAATGACAGGAATTGGGAGATTAAGAAACTCATATCGCATCACGAGATGCAGTGGAATTAGGGTTGGAACTTGAAATGAGGAGACACGATAGGAAAATGCTTACCCAGATTTAGCCCTTTCCAAAGCCTGATCTTTCATTCTCTGCTCTGCAGCAGCTAATGCCAAAGATCTCATTTCCTCTCTTCTTGTTGCGTTCTTGACGTTTCTAGCTTTATTCAAGCGTTCATCGACGGGTCCACCATGTACTAGCTCTGTCAGGTTGGCCTCGCGGGCTGCGATCTGGGCAGGAGTGAGCTTATAAGTGTCGGGGTGATTTGGGCAATTTCTGCTATGGGCTGCGCCGCCAAATCTGATGATGTTTTCCCAATCAACGCCGCAACGGTAACAGAAGGAGTTTCCACAGCGACCTGTGGATCAATGGTCAGTACTAGATTTGGAAGAAGAGAAAGGCTTGTACATACATTGCATGTGGTCGCAGCCTACGCTTCGCATGACGCACTCTTTACATTGTGGGCAGAGTCTCGAATCCTTTGCCAAGAACTTTGCTGTAGCCTCTTCCTGCTCCAAACGCTCGATTTGGGAATCGTCGACATCGAATTCGTCGCAGGTGAACCCTTCATGCCATGGTAGTTTGTGTTTGACGCAGGTCTTGTAATGGCAATAATGGCAGATCATTAATGCCTCTGGACCTTTGTGAATCTGACCTTCACCACAATTAGGACCTAAGCACATGACAAAATCATCTGGTCTGGAATCCTTTTGTCGCAAGTACAAATAACTATTCAAAAATCAGCAAATGAAGCATAGATCGAATATAAATCACTTACCGCCTAAACACTTCTGGAGATGCCTGGAACCTGACATCGTCGTAAGTGAGAAAAACAGGACAAGCAGGACACTGGATGCGAGTCAATGGTACAAGCTCCATAGCTGTACTGATGGACTTGTTGAGGCAATCTCTACACGTGCGTTGGCTTTTGACCTCGCGATGGTTGCATCTAGGTGAGAATTGTCCGACGGTGTTCGCTAACGAGACCATCTCTGCACAAATTAGACATTCCACCATTACGATCTTCTCTCTGAATATATCTTTTCCTCCACCAGCCTTGTGTCCCTTGTCGATTTCGACTGCAGCCTCATCACTTTCTTCTTCTTCGACCTCTTCGTCTTCGTCTTCCTCTTCCTCTTCAGTCTCCTCTTCCTCGTCAGTCTCCTCTTCCTCTTCACTCACCTCTTCCTCTGTAGTAGTCTCAGGAGTGATGTCTACGTAAGCACCACGTTCAGGATTATCATAGTGAGAAGGCCAAATGTCGAATAGGTCCATGTCAGGATGTCGTCTCAACCATGCGTCGATATCAACACCATCATGCCATCCGTGAACGGGGGGATAACGTTCTTCCCGGCGTCTTTGCCTGGATGCATCAGAGTCCATCTCTCCTGTTGAAGGTTCGGATTCTTCATCAGATTCTTCTTCATCAGATACATCTTCGCCAGACTGTTCTTCACCAGATTGTTCTTCACCGGATTGTTGCTCTCCAGATGCTTCCTCTCCAGATGCTTCCTCTCCAGATGCTTCTTCTCCAGATGCGTCCTCTCCAGATGCTTCATTTCCAGATGCTTCCTCTCCTTCCTGGGCTTTTTCACCTGATCCCTCTTTCGCGCGTTTCATCACCCAATCCTTAGGTCTTAAATGCGGAAGTTCACCACCATCTGCCATCCATTCTATGACTTTGTCACATGCGTCTTGATGGAGGAATTGTTCAAGAGCGTCTAAACCAAGGAATAGTGCAAACCGATCACCCTGCTTCTTTGGCAATATATTATAGTGCTTCAAAATATGTCGAATATTTTGAGCATCATGATTCCTGAAGGTGAGACCGAAGATCACTCTTGACTCATAATCCATATCACGAGTGGGAAGTATATAGGAAGAGGAAGCCATTCTGATAAAATCCTTTGGTTTAAAAGAATGAATAAATTTGTTTTGTTTGAGTCAGATTGGATTTTTGATCCGACCAACTGACTGTTGACTGACTGTTGACTGACTGTTGACTGACTGTTGACTGACTGTTGACTGACTGTTGGGTGTCGGGTTTTTTGATGGGAAAGTTGGTTTCAAAGTCAGAAAAAGAATATTTAAGTAGTTCGGTTGAAGAGGTCGAGGGCTGCTTTATGGTTACTGTACTATACTGTACTGTAGCCTTAGATCGGGGATTTTCTCTCAGGGTAAATTTCGGGTAAAGGTCATGTAGTTACTGCTTGATAATATTTGATTGGTTCAACTTCAAGTGAATTCTTTCTTGGTGAAGTGAAGTGAAGTCATTCAATTCAAGGTGTTGGCTCTTGTTATGTTGTTGTGTTGTTATGTTGTATGTTGTTATAGTTGTCATCCTCATCATATCAAGGAATTTTACTCACAGAGATATTCCAGCACATATATACATATATATAAGGTTACCTATTTTGATCAATGATCAGTTTCATGAAAGAAACTCTGATCATTGTGAGATAATGCCATTTCCTTCATCTCTCATCCTAATCCAGAAGCTTCACAAGGCTACCATCAATGATTATCATATCTCTCTTCTTTCTAAGTCTTCCTAAAGCCTTTCAAACACTCCAGTCTCATCTCCCCTCAAATGAAAGATGATAGGAATATGGAATTGATAACCCTATATTGAATACCTATGTCATGCCGGCTAATATAGATGTCAGAGATCATGTTGCAGAGCAGAATTGATATGGCGATTGAAGGCTATACCTCCTGATTGTACGGCATGTTATTGGATAACATAGTAAAAAACCACTGGTATCTTGCTCAATATTAGCAGGTGAAACAATCCCATTTAGTCCATTTTTTGTGTTGGGTGACTGCTCACGGATCCAAGGCCTAACCTCTAAATTTCCTTTGTGCCACTAATAGCAATATTCCTCGATTTCCAAGCCTGATCGCAGAGGTTATTGAATAGCTCATTATAGAGGAGCAGACAGATGAGACGCCAACACATCTTCTCTTTCTATCCATAGGTCTTTTACAATCCTCCTAGTCAGATCGCGGTCAAATCTTGAATGTTCCACAACTTAAATTGGGTGTCAACATCTCATGACATCAGTATCAGTCCATAGTCTGCCCCAAGCACTTTTCTTGAAATAATTGCAAAATTGGTGGCAAGATACTTAGGTACGACATGACCAGATTCCAGAAATTTACTCTCAGCCAATAATCTGCTTGGTAGCGCGTCGAAATGCTTCCAAAAGGATAGGTAGAATATTGTTGAAGTAGTTTATATTGAAGACTCATCTCATATCAGAAACTCGCAATCTAAAAAGTCTGAAGCATAGTGAAGTGATGAATTTTATGGGTAAATGCTGTATCTAGTCAAGGCCTTTTATAGAGCACTAGCACTGGAGAGATATGAACTTATGTGTTTGAATCATCACAGACTCACAATTACTGTTTGCTCTTATGGAACCATTAGAGTCACAAGGAATAACATTCTTTTGTTCTCAATCACCTGCTTGCTTCTATGCGCAATGAGTCATGAGCGATGATGAGAAAGAAAAATATTCTTTCTCATCAATTCGTCAGCAGAAACAATCTCCTGTAACCTTAGAAGCTGAAGAATTGTCCCAGGAGAAAGCTAGTAAGCTACTTCATCCATACTTGCGAATCAGCTTCAGTGACGTTCAATTGTGGCAATTTCTTGTCATTGATATGTTTCAGCACAACTACCAAAGCTTCAATGACCAGTGAGTATGCAAGAAAGAAAATTTTCGAGGAGTACGCAAGTTGTCACAAATCAACCTCATCAATTTTCTCAATTACAAGACATTGCTTAACTTCAAAACCTATGATACCAAGCCTCGCATTACTGCGTCGCATAGGGCTGAAACAAAGCTTAAGGGCGAGCGAGATTCAAGGGAGTCGGAGTCGGAGTCGGACTAAAATGCGCAAAAAAGATCCGCAACCCATAGGTCCCGGCAAGAGTATCGTACTATAGAGGACCCTTTGAGGGTTTAATTCAATCTATAGGCGAATTGTTGAGTTTTAGAATAATCTGTGCCTGTACGGATCAGGTACAGATAGACTGCAGATAATCTGTACGGGTATCGATTACTAGAGATTATCTAGGAATAGCTTCAAAAAATAAGCGAGTATACATTAATTTGTGGATTTTGCCCTACAATTTGTTGATAACCCATAAGTTTACAGATTACCCGCGGATCATCTGCAACCTATAGGTCAAGTAGAAACACACCGGGGATCCAAAGATTATCTGTATCCAACCTATGGATTACTTATTAAGATTTCGAAGGATTTGCTTTGCATATAATCAATCTACAGATAATCTATCAGGGCAAAACCCCGACCCGCGGGTACCCGTTGCGCAGTCAGTCTTAGTCTTAGTCTGAAGGACGATACCCTTGAAAGATTTGGTTGCTTTCAAGTTATAGGTTTTGGTTATTGAAGTAACTCGGCAACAATTCAAATAATAATGCCCTTCGTATTGTAAGAAAAATGTATGTTTTAGGTGTTCTTAGTTTAGCTTAGTCTACAATCACGTAACACTTAGTTTAATGGATATATATTCGATGGGATCCTGAACTTCGTATAACAATCAATCGTTTTACTATTTACTTGATTTACTTTTAAACTTTTTATATTGTATTTATTGCTGATTCTTATGTATTTCTATTAATGTTTTCTTATACATTGCTCTTTCCAACGTGCTATCGGGATATACGTATCTCGCTCTGACTTTCTCACAGTACCAGTGTAGTCGATAGTATACTACCGTAAAACGGTGGCGCGTATTAAGCTTTCAATACGATAGTTAGTACATATAAAATAAAGATTATACTACTTTTAGTAATATTAAATCAAATTATAATATTGAATATTGTTAGCAATATACTAAAATAATTGGAATTTGATTTGGAATGCTTATTTTAAGCTTAAAAGGGATTTGGAATATTATTCTAAACTTAAAAGAGTTTGGAATATTTACAAAATATATATAAAATAAGTATTTTCAACTAAATTCTAGTATTTTAATATATTGTTAATGATATCAATATTTTATATAATATTGAATATTTCTAGTGGTATGTAACTCTATATCTACTACTAAAAGTATTTCAAAGAATTCAATAATTATCATTAAACAGGGCGGTATACGGTTTACGGAAAATACTATCGACTACACTGCTTCGTACAAGAATTTATCGAGTCTCTCACGCCAGATTCTGCTGTAATTAGTATTGGAGACCAAGGATTCGAGGAAAGCATTAAACGATGTAAGATAACCGCTGAGAAGCGAGCTGTACGTTTCACTACACTTTACTACAGCGTGTCATAAACTCATCGATTGATCAAATCTTCCACATGATCTCGTGTCTTCCCCCAATACAGCATCAGATGTCTTGAAATCCATTCTTTCTGCTATCAAGCTTGTAGTCGAGTTAGCTATTGCAGACTTTTTCTATTCCACTGGCGTATCTTCATCGACCGATGGAGGCATTTCTATAAATACATCTAAAATGAGAGGTATTAGAGTCGATCCAGAAGCCATGACAGTCATTTTATAAGGTGTGGCTTTAAGGGGAGATATTGATAATATTATAATAGACTTGCCACTGTAGGTAGAACTATCAAGCTCGTCTGGATGGTTTGACTTCGGGAGGCGGCTATAGATATTTAGGCGGCGAATAATTTTATCGACAATCCTGAGCTCTTCCGGGCTATTCGAGGGGCCAGAGCTACATTTGGAGCCGCAAAAGAGTTTGTGCTCCGATCATGCAAGCAAGATCACTTGGTCTGCCACTCCGCAATCAGATCCCAAAGCATGCATTATGGTAACCTTAGTTGTTTTCTACCATAGCGCCAAAAAAAATCTGCAAAGAAACTATTTGAACCGATTCTTAAACCCGATGCCATGTTCAGGACTACCGCTATGATTCCATATTTTGACGTCAATGAATTTAACCATGCATATCCCGGGAGGAGCAAGAGGAGATGAGACGATCTACATTCACCAGACCACATGACTTTTCATCTGTGGCACACCCGATGCACAGAAAATGGTCATTCTATTGGATTTCGTCAGTCCTGATAAAATCATGTCCGTACCACAACACGCTACTTCAATTGCAAATCGAGAGCCATATTTTAATGTACTATTGAAGACTTGCAGGCGAAGAACGCGTTGGCGAGTATGCTAATTATGGAGGTCAGTTTCAGAATTCCTTTACATACGCTGCAGGTATGAATGAACTACCCACGAAACAACTCTTTGGCGACACCTACGATCGATTAGCGAAGGTAAAAGGAGTTCACGGTCCTGACAATTTCAAAATTACCAGTCATGGGGGAGATATACCTCAAAATTAGTATTTTCTGATTGATTATGAAAAGCAAGCTGGTGTTGGTGCAATGGGAAGTTTATTTGCTGGTGAGAAGGAGGGAAAATCCTTATAGAGGTAAAATAACAGGATCATCCTGCTCTAGGCATTAATAGAAAAGTCCTATTTTAAAATCAGGATGAATAAAACAGGATGATCCTATTATTTTACTTCCATAGGGACCGTTTTCTAATAATCCATCTCCTTTCATCAGCGAGCTCACCGGGTAGCGATTCTAGCGAACCGATAGGAAACGCTAATAGCCGAAGGCTTGGCCCACTAGTCAGAAATTATGATTATATAAGCAATAAACTCTCAACAAATCATCATTATTTCCAATTCAGTATTTCAACGTCTTACTACCCGACAATCCCAAAATCAGCAAATCCAAGTACCCTACTAGAGTAGTAAAGATGGATGGGTACCATTCTGTTGCTTCATTTACTAGTCATTACTACTAGGTATCTATAAACTCTTTTCATCTGGGAGGAAAAGAAAAGGCATCTGAGGACGCGTATGTGATTACGACAAGCTGTTCAAGAGTTTTCCCAAAACACGGGAAATAAGGTATGTCTACGTGTGGATTCTGGAAAGGCTTCTCAACTTTGAAAATGCTCCAGCTCAACTATCAAGGGATTTATGTCACCATTACTTTGATAGTTTTTCAACAAACATTCCCACCCATTAAGTTTCCTGTGGTGGCTGATTCTCGTTTGATTCGTGTTGTGAGTAACAAGACTCGAAAAGGGTGATAACAGTTTTTTTTATAGATTTTCAACGCCAATACAGGGTCCTAGCGTTTTGGGATTTTCTAGTACCAGATGGCTGTATGCAGCCAGTTGGTATTATTGTTTCTTCCAGAGACCGTCTATTATTACGTTCATTCAAAGTATGCTAGAAGCTAGAGGCGAGCCACCGCGGCGTCTTATTCGATACTTCCATTCAAGAATTCGAGCTAAATACATCTATTTTGAAATCGGCAACATCCTCCGAGAGTCACACTAGCCATGCTAAATCAATCTCTCTTGAAGATGGATCTTCTCAAACTTTTCAGAGAATAAAGTGCGGATAACCACGTGATATTTTCCGACAAAGTTCCGCTCACTAAAGTTTATGGGCCAAACTAAGATACTAGAGTGCTGAATAAAGCGAGCGTTCCGAACATTACAAATTCTGTTGTGTAAAATTAGGATAATCCCGTCCCAAGGTTATTCCTAGCGAAAAAGAATCTTCGAATTTACGTTGACTGAACGAAAATTCTCCTTTTTTGTTAGTTCGCGAGTGCAAGCTTTACGACGTGATGCTCAATGATATCTCTCCACAGTGCACACTTCATTGCTGGTTTATTATTCATGCTATCTTGAAATAATATGTTTCACATGTAGCGGTCATGTACAGTGTACAAAAAAGGCTGTACCGCAATGGGAGGACTACCCCGCCTTTACCTCAGTTACCAAACATCTAAATATAGATCATGATCCCATGTTCTTTAAACTCTGGCTGTTAGCCTACCCTTCTGCATAACGCTGTAACCGGAAGGAAGCATAGTTTCGTCATGGTCCACTTGGAGTGAAAATCCAGCTAGTGCATTTTGAGCCATTTCTGAAGATCTTGCGCCATTGTCCGCATTTTGTCCGTGATACCATGGATCATTTATGGATCCTTAGTCCATATCACAAATCGTCCATCCCTTACTTGTGGTGCCAGCAGAGGAGGCATTATGGGGTTTGATTCGAGAAAGACTCGCAGATCTCGTCAAATCAGGTAAAATGTCTTGTTTTTTTTTTTGTGGGAAAGCTCCATCTCCGTGCGAATGTCACTCGAAAAGGTGCATATGGATCTACACTTTAGCTCGCGAGAATACTCCGCTCTTCAAAGAATCGATAGTCGTTTGCTTTGAAGCAACGCTTTCGGTAAGCTATTTCTCGTAAAAATTGTTTGTAAACAAAGTCATCACACATCACACGTCAAATCGGCGTCATTGATTTTTCCTTGGAGTTAGTGGAATAAAAAAACGCCGATGAGGGGTATATAGATAACGCTTGTTCCTCCCATACTTCTTTCTTACAATAACATCCCCCATCAACTTTATAATAATACAGTAACTTACATTCGTTCATCATGAAGTACTCTGCACCAGCATCACTCGCTTTCGCCGTTGGCGCTTCAGCTGCTTCTATCCGTCGGGATACTTGCTCATTTACTCTTACTGCATCAGGAGGTGAATCCAGCATCGTTGGTCAATTGTCCGATGGCCAACTCCGTATTCTCGGTGACCATCCTACTGCACACTTCACTATAAGCAACGGTACAACTACTGATTCGGAAGGCCGACCATGTTATTTGACATCGGAAGCTAACCAATATCAATGCGATACTGGTATGTCAGCAACAGGCGGCTTCGCTATTGATGCAAACGGCACATACTCCCACTCTGGATCATCGGTATTCTATGCATGCCCTTCCTCCGATACCGATTACAACATCTACACAACTCCCGTCGCCGGCCAAAGCAAGTGTGTTGAGGTTGAATTGACTGCTAGCGGATGCTTCGCTCCAGCTTCATCATCTTCATCAGCACAGATGAGCACAACTATGTCGTCCGTAGAGGCTTCAGTTTCCACTGCTACCACAACTGTACAACAGACTTGTGCCGTCTCAACCGTGACTGTTTCCGCCCCAGCTCAAACAATCTACGTAACTAGTTCTGTTATGGAGACTGCACCTGGTCAGACTATTTACGAAACCATGACTATGGAAGAGACTGCCCCAGCTCAGACTGTTGTCGTCACTCAAACTCCATCCGCTGAAACTGTCTATATCACTCAAACCGCCCCTGCCCAAACCGTCCATGAGACTCAAACTCAAGAAGAGACTGCTCCAGCTCAAACTGTTTATGTTACCAAAACCCAACAAGTCACTGCTGCTCCTTCCACAGTTACCATTACTCAGAGCGCTACTGAGTGTGTTGAGGTTTCCAGCACCGCCCCTGTCACCACCCAAGTTCAAGCCACCACAAGCTCTGTTCCTACACCAAGTGTTTCATCCGCTACCTCTTCGACTGCTTCATCTTCCAAGTCCTGCCCCACAAATCTCGAGGGCACCTACTCCTCCCCCAACTTGATCGTCCCAGTTTCATCTGCATCCCCAGATACTGCTTACGGCACTTCCTACGACGGAGTCGTCAACAGCACCGTCTCGACCCTCTTCAACTTCGATATACCATCCTCATACGCCTCCAAGACTTGTTCCCTCGTCTTCCTCTTCCCAACTCAAGATATGCTCGAAACCTCTTCCTACACTTTCTCCGGATCTGGAGCCATTGATTTCAAGCAGTTGACCACTACCGTTACCACCAGCTCTACCTATAACTCCATTGGAGGTACTGAGACTGATTTCGGTAGCAAGACTTGCACACCTGGTTCATGGACCGTTGTCGATACTTTCGAGTGTCCAGCTGGTGACGCTGTCAGCTATGAAATGAGCACTGGTGGAAGCAACACCGATTTGTGGTGGTTCGAGGATTATAATCCTTCCCCAATCGGTCTTTTCATTACCACTTGTTAAATTTTGGATCTGAATTGATCAGATTCAACAGAGTATGATGCGAGAGATATGACATGAAATTCATGATAATGTTCCGTTTCTTTCTTGGGTATGGCTCGGGTTGGAGAGTTTAGGATCGGAAGATATACGGAATGGAATGAATGCATTTGGTAGCGGTGTGTTGGGTTAGGCATGGGAAAAAAATGTCTGGAAAGATTCGGAGGCCCAACACCATCACGTTCATTATGATTGATGTTGAGTACATATTTTGTACACGAAAGTTAAATTTAATACATCGAATGATAATATAAAATAATAATTATCAATGTTTTGAAGAAATTTTATTTATGTGACTTGAAACGGTGAAGCTTGTTGATTTAATGTAGGAAGAACAATGGAATAATTATTGACTTGCTTCTACCACAGCGCACTTGGGATGAACATCTAAACTCTCTGATGAAAGTCGCGACTCTAATTTCTAGTTTTCTAAAAAGAATCAGCAGTATCATTTAGCCAATTCGAAGGCAGAACGAAATACGACATGCATCACTGGACAACTTTTCCTAAGCAAGAACCTCAAGATCTCAAAGCCCATCCATTCTCAACCGCCTCCAAAAGTGGACTCTCCAAAACATAAACCAATTTCTCTACCCTCTCCTTCCCAATCTTCTCTTGCCATTTCTCCCCCTGTTTCATCACCACCCCACACCCTACAATATCACAACCTATCTTCTCCAGCAGATCCCAAGTTGTTTTGAGCGTTGCCCCAGAAGAAACCGCATCATCGATAATAATTGCGCGTTTTCCTGATACGAGCGGTAGTTGATGTGGATCTAGATAGACTTTCTTTTGGCCCAGTTCTGGTGATGTGATGGATGAAACTTCGGCGGATAATTTGTCATCGTACCAGAATTTTCGGGAGTAGCCTAGTGGGACGTAGCGTTCTGGTAGCTTGTCAGCTTATAATCTCTCTCTTTCTTGTATTTTGTAAATGGAGATGCAGAATATCTGATGCAACATACTCAAACCAAGTTTCCTCGCAACAATAGGAGCAAGACTAAGTCCCAAAGTAGGAAGTCCAATAATAACATCAGGTTTAAACGAACTCACAAGATCGGCAAGAAAATCTGCTAGTGTATCTACTACATCCATAGAAGCTTGATTTACTAAAAGTGATGCAACGGCATGTTGGGGATTATCTTTTAGGGGTCTGATAGGGAGGACGAGGAAACGTGAGTCGGGTAGGACGGCGGGGTAGCCGAATTTCCAGGGGGTTTGGGGGTTGGGGGTAGAGAGGATTTCTTGCCAGTATGAAGTTGTGGGTTCGGTGAAGTGGGACATGGTTTTTTGGTGTTGGTTTGATGTTGGTTTGGGAGACAGGGATGGGGAGGTAAGGAAAGTGAGGTTGTTGATGCAGGCGGGGTAGAGGCATAGTGTGGGGTTGCTGAGTCATGCGGGGATGGTGCGACGACCAGATGAGAAGAATATTAACTTTCCCGATGGAATTGCAATTGGACAGCTGATTTCCCAGTCGAATTTGAAGACTAACTTCCCGGTAATTGGAATCTTAACGACCCGAGAATGACTCCTACATCCTACGTTGAAAGCTTCCTCTTCAACCAAAGCAAACATCCAATATGCGGCGACAATACTAAGCTCTGATCAAGTTGACCAAGACCACTTCATCTCTGCCAAGATTCTTAGTCTTCTTTACATATTCTTTTTCCGGATTGCTAATAATACAGGAAGGTCCGAGGCTTCTGCATTTCTTATATATTACGACACATATGGACCATTTCCATGCACAAGAATCCTATCATGGATAAGAAAAAGAAAATTCCCCATCTTTCATGTAAGTTTATTGGAAATAGCATATATATACTAAGCCGGGAGGCTTATATCAACACTTTCGACAAAGTTAAGCTCGTATCTTGGCGGTGATGCGATTTCTGACACATGCAAATTTATATCAGGGTAAATTTGGTCCGTGGACGTTAATACATTGGGGGTTTGAGGTTTGGGGTTATTGTACAAATCTTGGTAGTGGTTTTGGGAGCAATGATGACTTGTAACGTTGCAGGACGAATTTCCCAATAACATCATCATCAAGTGGTGGCGTTGGATATTGGGTTTCGTTGATTGATGAGCTTGATAAAACTAAAGTTGATGCAAGGCGCCGACAACTATTTCTTTTTACCAGTGTAGTCGATAGTATACTACCGTAAAACGATGGCGCGTATTGAGCTTTGAATACAGTAGTTAGTACATATAAAAGTTCAATTTTATCACTCTTGTACATATTACCTAATACGGTACTTTTGAGGATATATTAAGAATACTAAAATAAGCATTCCAAATCCAAAAAGGGTAAAGAATAGATATTCCAAATCAGATTTTAGTATTTCAATATATTTCTAGTAGTATTTAATATCAACTTAATACTTGATACATCTAACAATATATAATTCTATAATTATTACATTTAATATTTCAAAAAAATCAATAATTACTACTAAACAAAGCGGTATATAGAATACGGAAAATACTATCGACTACACTGCTTTTTACTGCTAAGGATAACAAAAGATACTTTCTATGCTATGTAAAAAAATTAGAGGCTTAGGCACTATAGTAAGTTTGCTGTTAAAATACTGGGTTATGATAAATTGGATTTCAGCCCTCAACTTACCCTTGTGAGCTATTTCGAATAGCTATATCAAAAGCAACGAATAAAGAAGATTATATACTTCGAGGGATGAAGAGGATGAAAATTGAGATGATCCTATCCATTCAGCCCAGGTCAAAACACACTGTTTAGAAATAGTTTTCATAGAAAATTTTAAATTCTCATCATGCTTTCGCTTTTCCAGCAACTTGTTCTTCCCCTGAATTATTGTACTGCCATCTTAGCCAATGAAACACTGGTTGGTATTCGATGATCTGATTGATTGAAAATTGCATTCTCGTACGAATAACGGTACTGCATTAGCACTCCATTCTTTACTGAGATCATGGCTAAGTCTAAGAGTTCTCACTTGTAATGGACCCTGAATATGTCCTTAGTCCTAGTCCTAGTCCTAGTCCTAGTACACTATCCCATCTTATAAAAAGTAGTCACATCTCATAAAATTCAAGACAATCTCGCTTGTTGGAAAAATCTCGCTTGTCCAACAAGCGAAAAACGCTGCGGAACGCTTTTGCGTTAAACCCGGAGAGAGTTGTTACTCAGGATATACATGCGACGTGGGATAGAACTGCTGCGCTTTTTTTATTGCTACGCCGATGGTAAATATGCCCCTAAGAGTGTGATAACTTAGATGATACTGTTTCTTCTCATAATTATACTTGATGTCAGCCAACCATCTCTCTGTTAATACTTCAAAGAAAATTAGCATATTATAACAAACTAAACTCCTTTCTACTATTCTAAACCTAACTCTTACCCTAAATAATACCCACCAAACGCGAATTTTAAACCGTAACCACCTTGAGTCTTTCAAGAACTGATTCTTACTAGTATAAGCAATCCCTTTAGCATCACCATCAACCCACCAGTAAACCACTCCGTCTAGACAGATAAACCATCCATTACCCAAGTTTTCAAAATTTCACACTCGTACTCCAAATTCCAACCTATCCGCTACTTTATAATCGCTATTTATAATACCAAAATCGCGAGCATTCATCCCCCATCCCCAATCCCTTATTCTACTAACCTAGTCCCTAATCCCTAGTCCCAATCCCAGTCATACTATATACCTCTCCAGAGTCCACAATCATAAAACCACCACATCAGTATACCACATCAGTATTTAGACAGTTATCTTCTGAATAATATTCCTATATACAATCACATACAACACGTAGAATCTATCCCTCTCGCACTTTGACTATGTGGATTTGAATTTTTGAAGATCAATACTTATCGATTATGCTTTCTAGTACAAAAGTAGCCGTAACCGCAACCACAAGCGCATTTGGCAATGTATATAGCCATTCAAAATACCCCTATATTCGATTTCCTCTCCTACAACTCATAACTCATAACCCACAACTCACAACTCACAAATCAAACAAACAACCAAACAACCAGATGCGAAATCTCATCTCATCATCTCATCTCATCATCTCATCTCATCATCTCATCTCATCATCTCATCTCATCATCTCATTCACATCTACTGTATAAACATCTCACGGATCGCGAATTAGGAATTCAAAGTTCCCGTCTGTAATGCTTCAAACGCCTAGCTAGCTTCCAAGTTCCCTCTCCACAACTCCCCCGTCACTTCTCCGTCACTCTCCCGTCACTCTCCCGTCACTCCCCCTTTAATCGTAAAGAATAAATAACCGAGAATCCATAACCAAGAATCCATAACCAAGAATCCATAACCAAGAATCCATAACCAAGAATCCATAACCAAGAATCCATAACCAAGAATCCATAACCAAGAATCCATAACCAAGAATCCATAA
>NGKJ01000013.1:503704-517778 GCA_002162495.1 Myriosclerotinia curreyana
AAAAATTCCCAAAATCCCCCTGAACCCCTAAACCCCATCACCACAACCCCTAAACCCCATCACCACAACCCCATCACCACAACCCCTCATCTCATCTCATCTCATCTCATCTCATCTCATCTCAGTAGTCAACTAGTTAGCTACCTTACCACTACTTTTCCCATTACCAACTCGCTACCTCTTACTTACCTACTTACCACTTACTATTTACCAAACCAATCAGTTTTAATGTCTAACCACTTATTACTTACCATTTACTACTTACCATTTACTACTTACCATTTACTACTTACCCTCAATCTCCAATCACCCACCTTCCAATCACCCACCTTCCATCTCCACCCACTCACTCCATATAATCAAAACACAGTATAATCAAATCACCAAAATCACCAAATTACCAACCAAACGAACAACTAGACGTATCATATTATATTTTCCATACGTCATCATTCAACTTTTTTTCCCTTCCCTCTCTCCACCCTACCTGCCATCATCCACCATTCTTCATCCCATACATTTATTTCCACCCCCCCACCCACTCACCCAATGAATATCTATCTATCCACTTACCCACTCCATCATCCCTCGTGTAAGTAATAACCCATTATGTACATAACTCCCCATCCATCCATCCACCCATCCATCCATTCCCATCCGATTCCCAACGGCCAAGTTAAATTCCAGACCCGCTAGCTCATCCATGTGATGTATTCCAGAGAAAGAGCCTAAGTCGCACACAAGCTCTTCCAAGATCTGCTTCATCTTATTTGAAAAAAAAAAATTTGAAAAAAAAAAGAGTATTACTCTTCCAAAAACGCCTATAGAAATTCCACCGTTCCAAAATTGAAAAGATTACTCCACCAAAATGTTACCGCCCTATGCGATATGATTTCCTTCAATAGCCCATCAATTTCACCCATCATTAACCACAAATTGACTTCCACTCTAATGCACGCATACATCACGAAACGGTCTTTCCCCCACAACTAGGAATCTTCACTCCATCCTTTAACACTCTATTAACATCCATAATACCCCAATGATCTTCCCAATTCTGATTTCCAGAATTATATTGAATCTTCCATGGTTCATCGAATGCCTCAAACCAGAAATAATTCGTTCCATTAGTAATGGCATCGCAGACCCAATTTTCCATAAAAGTATTCATCTCGGTGATTCCTGCCACACTACCCTCAGCACATGTAGTAGCAGCACCACAATCAGTACCACCGGTTGAGGGCCATCCAGTTTCCGAAATGATATTTTGTGATGCGTTGGTTTTGAAAGCCACATCATGATTTTGCCAAAAATCCCATGTCCAAGAGGCAGCTTGATCAGCAGTGACGCCTGCGAAAAATGGGTGAATATTAGCCATTACGTAGTCAACGGCCTTAGCGAGCTCGGCAGTCCAGTTATCACCTAGATCTGAAGAAGCAATTGGAAGGTCGATACCGCGAGATGTCATATTAGATTTGACATCTCCGATGACAGATACAAGTTCTGTGGCAGACATATCTTTTCTATATAAGACCTCATTGCCAACAATAACCCCGACGAAAGATGCTGAACCGTGTTTATCGAAAATATTGTAGAGCTGTTCGAGTTGTCGAGTATTAGTAGTAGTATTTGAATCCTGCCAAACACCCAACCAAACTTTGACCGTACCATTCAACCCTAATCGATCAATGGCATGTAGAACCATTTCCGTTTGATTGCAATCTGTACCGTAAAGACGAATGGTGTTGCTCAGTTGCGAAAGAACAGCCAGATCTCTTGTGACATTATTTTGACTTGCTGGGAATGTTAAGCAATCGGGGTATTGTGTATACATCGGTGTGTAATCGATTCCAGGGAAAACCTTGTACAAGTTGGGGTTATTCAATAGCTTTTTGATCTCGACCGAATCCTTCGTGAGGTCACCATTTTGTGAAGAATCCAATGATGCGGATTGTCCTTTGTTGGTCGCATCTTGAGTTATTCCTCCCGAACCTGCGCTGGCATTTCCCGCCAGTGTACCACCGACAGCTCCTCCAATGATTGCGCCAACGACTATAAACCCAACGACTAAAGCAATCCATAATCTCCTCTTCTTATTACCACCCGGAGGTTTCCTTAACCATTCGTCCTTTTCCACACCAAGATCGTAATTGCCCGGCCCACTATATCCATTCTGTGCATTCGTAACATTATTGTATTGTATATTTTCCCCATTCTTCTTTCCAACAAGACCACCCAATGACCCCATGACCCCACCAGCTGCCACCGCTTTACCACCTGTAGGAGTTCGCGTTCCGCTATCAGACATTTTATTTAAACTCAACACCGAAGATCTATTAGCCCTTCTATATCCTAGACCGTCGTCTCCGTCGTCTGCAATTATATTAGGATCGAATTCAACCAATTCTGAATCAATTGCCCTTGAGTATCGATTATATGGGTAAAGAGAATCCGAATATGGATCTGAAGGAGGATTTCGACCAGAGATGGTCGAACGTGAAGAAGGAGTTGACATTCCGGTTGGGAAAGCGGCAGCATTTAATGGAGCGAGAGATGATGTTGATACATCTTGTCGTGGAAACGAACGTTGGAATGGAGGATCTTGGTATGATGGTTGTGTTGGATCATAACCGGGGGTATTTCTCATGGCTTCCACACCACTTTCCCTGGCATTTGAATTTGCAACACTCATAGCAACACCGTTTATACCACCTGCGGCTTGATGACCGAAATTATCAGCACCCGTTGTAACGTTTGAATATGCTGATGTGGTGTTATTGTTTTGATTGCGAATTCTAGATTCCTGACTAGATTGTGACGACCGATGTGGTGGAGGAATTGGTGGAGTATTTATTGTTATCGGATTTACAGTTTCCCTTTCCCTTTCCCCTTCCCCATAATTTTGTTGTGAATGTAAAGATGAAGAATTTGACATTCCAGAGTGTAAATGATTTGAATTTGACCGTGACCGTGACCGTAACCGTGATTGCGATTCAGTAGTTAAAGGATTGTGCGATTGTGATATTGATAGTGAAGGAGATCTTGGTGGTGTTGTTTGTGGAGATTCGAGAGAAGATGAATCGTGATAATTAGGAATATGATGAAAAGAATATCGTGACATTATTATGAGAAAAGGAGGAGGAGGAGGAGGAAGAAGAGAGAAGAGAGAAGAGAGAAGAGAGAAGAGAGAAGAGAGAAGAGAGAAGAGAAGAGAAAAAGAGAAGGAAAGGAAAAGATGAAACCGAATTGTAGACTTTGATCGTATCGGACGATCCTTTTCTCGTTTCCAACCTTTTTTTATTATTATTTTAGTTAAGTTGATGGATTTCCTAACTTGGGTTTTGATGTTTTTTTTTGATTGTGAGTGGTGGATTGAAGTGAATGGGGGATGTGGATATGGATAGATAAATCAAATAAGAATTTGAGTGTTTTGGTTGGAAGATATTTTTGAAGCTTAGACTTTTTTAAGTCCTTATCGGCCAAAAATGAAAGATAAAAAAGCAAGGGTTAAAAAAAAGCTTAATTATCAATCAGTAAAGTAATAGGTAATATTAAATACGAGAAGAGAAATTATATATTGACTTTTCCCTTTTCCCTTTTCCCTTTTTGGCTTTTGATGAGATCAGGATCAATTCAATTGGATGAAGATGAAATTAAAGTTAAAATCAATCTTTTAATAATTACCTATTCCGTAGTAATATTTAAAAAGCCAAAAAGAGAACAATCAAACATAGCTATATTTTACTATCCAACCAATCCATCAATACCTAGGTAGGTAGTACTAGGTAGGTATCGGTATACCAACCTATTTAGTACTAGTATCCTTTACTACTCCAATCATGATTGGTTATATATCACGTATTTTATGCATGAGGCTGGGTTAGGTACCTAGGTAGTATGTAAAGTGGAGTACGAGATTGGATGCCACTGCCAGTAGATAGGGATTCTCAGCCCCTATCATATTTGGTTGGCTAAGAGATTTTACCTGTTGTTCAAATTGTTTACTTTGGGATTTATATAATAAGTAAGTACCTAACCTATATATCTACTTATTATTACATATATAAACCTCAATTTATACACTTATATATCATTATTTACCTACTATTTACTTATTTAATATATATTACCTATTTAACCACTACATACACCATAATAATAAGGACATAAGGGGGAAGAGGGGCCATCATCATCCATCATCCATCATCCATCATCCATTATCCATTATCCATCATTATCATCCCAGCCTTTCTTTTACCCCTAAAATTTATAGAGTTCAATTTTCCATTTTCCTTTAAAACTTCAAAGCCAAAGCCACAAAGTCAAAACCAAAATCAAAATCAAAGTCAAAGCCTCCAAGGGGGAAAAAAGAAAACCTTGATTTAAGCCCTTGTTAATAATAAAAAATGATGACATTTGTTTCAGTTGAATATTTATTTATATCTTTTGTTGTATTAATGATTGGAATATATAGTTTATATATTTTATATTTTATGTTTTATGTTTTACTTATATATTTTTGATCTAGAAACGATGAGAATAGAAGGAGAAGAAGAAGAAGAAGAAAGAAATACTAAATAACCCATCCTACAGCATCAACATCAACATCAACATCAACATCAACATCAACATCAACATCAACATCAACATCAACATCAACATCAACATCAACATCAACATCAACATCAACATCAACATCAAATATCCAATCACTTCGAATAACCACTACCTAGCATCCAACACACAAACACACACCACAACAACAACACAATACCCCGCATTCAACATTCAATACCTACCTACCTATTAGTATAAGTTTCTTCCCTTTCCCTTCTGTCATAACCTCGGGATGTAATTGAGGGGAAAATATTATTACTATGACTACCTAGGTACCTATTATTACTACATATGACTAGGTATTATTACTTATAATACATATGAAATAACACATAACAAACCCATTACATCCATCCATCCATAGGTATACAACAAACCCTCCCAAACTCATCTTCCGATATTCCCCATCTCTCAAAATTCCCTATCTTTTCCATCCCCCTCCATCCCCTTCATACCCCAACATCCATCCCCTCCATCCCATGCATCCCATGCCATCCATCCCATCCCCTCCATACCCCAACATCCATCCCCTCCATACCCCAACATCCATCCCATCCATCCCATGCATCCCATGCCATCCATCCCATCCCCCCCAATCCCCTTCATCCCATCCATCACACCATCACACCATAACCCCCCCCAACCCAAGTATTTCACAAACTCATCAGTCTTCAACCCATCTACTGCCTCGGTCCTGGATAGCGTCTTGATAATTATTGATGCGCAGAATGAGTTGAGTTTTTCTTTTTCTTCTATTTGTATTTATATTTTTATTTATATTTGTATTTTTATTTCTATTTCTGGATCATCTCTTTTGAGGATCTAAGTTAAAATACTAATCCATCCAACCCCTCCCCCACAGATACGCAAAGGGCCACCTAAAAATCCCCAGCCTCACACCCTCCCGCCTAGCCATCTCCCAGCTCCTCACCAAATACCGCGCCGCCCACGCTCCCCTCATCCACATAACGCACCAAACCGCCTACTCCTTCCCCATCTTCACACCCCGCACCTCACTAGCCGAAGAATTCTCAGAACTGACTCCGAACCCAGACGAAAAGGTAATCCGCAAGCAACATGCAGGATGCTTTAGCGGCACCGATCTCGATGAGTGGATCCGGGGGACAAGAAGAGAAAAGGTTGTGTTGACGGGGTATATAACGTATGTGTATGTTAGTATAACAACGAGATAAGCGGTAGAAAAAGGGTATAATGTTTTGGTTATAGGGGATACAGTTAGGGATCGAGATATTCCCAAGGTTAAGGCGGAGGAGTTGGTGAAGACGGTTTTGGCGGAATTGGCTGATGCGTTTAGTACGGTAGTGCAATCGGGGGAGATCAATTGAGATGTTGTTTCTTGATCTGGGTTGAGTAGGTATGTTTTAATGGTTTTAGTAGGTTGGAGGTATGTTACTCGTGAAAGTTCGGCTTCCGCTACACCCCTCATTCAAATCGTTGGTTTATTTCGCCAGTATATCTTGGTATCCGAGAAATCGTGTCGAAGTTGTGGGAAATTTATCGTCTCGCAATGTTTGACCATGTCATCCAGACCTTGTGCAAGGGTCTTGGTACTTTCTGATCTGCGAAATGTTAGCGTTTGCTATCGAGCATGAGCCATGCAACTTACATGTTGAATCTCCCAAAGTTATTGACATCTGTTCCTATGAGAACAGCAGGCGGAGGTCCTTCACTAATGGTCTTGTAAATTGGCCCATAGCAATGGATTGCATATACTAGAGTATCCTCCTTGATATACTCAAATGCCAAAGGGTCATCTACCACGATTCCAGATAAAGATGTAAGAAATTCCTTGTCGGTTTCCGTATATTGAGGATCTTGAAATATGCATTGTATCTTATCCACACCAATACCACCTAGAATTCCATCAGTATTGCCCATCAACGACTTCAAATGCAACTCACCAAACTCTTCTAAAATCATCATCAAAGCAGCCAATTGAGTAAAACTCGTCCTCCTCCCCTCTCTCCTCGCACTCTGTAAACTTCCCAACCCCAAACAAACCACCCTCTTCACCCCACCCCTCCCACTTAAAATCCCCTTTAATGTCTTCGCCGCATCACTCCCCTCCCACTGTTTCCTATACACCTCCAAATCTACCCTCATATCCCCCACCGTCCTCTCCACATACGCCACCCCATCCCTCATAAAATCCCCCGCATGTGTCCATACCTCTCCGCCCCCCGCCTTCTTTCCCCCTCCTATAACATGTGTCCATCCTTCATCATCTTCCACTTGTTTCCTCTTCATCGGCTGCACAATCTTTTTTATTTTTTCCTCCACACCCATTTGCACATCTTCATTATGCCCTGCCCCATTCTTCTTTTTCCGATTCGTATGCGGCATCTTTCTTTCTCTCTTTCTTTCTTCTATTGTTTCTTTCTTCCTATCCTATCCTATCCTTTTGTAAGTAAGTATTACCTAGCTACCGCCTTTTGCAACATGCGTAACTGTTTGAAGGAAGGTCCTACGGTTACCTCGTGGTATCATACAGTAAGCCACGGAAAGTAATCCCTCGTTTTAACGTGAATCTTGGTCTTGGGGTGATTGGAAATTCTTTTGAAGGGGAAAAAAAAAAGTTGTTGTGCTTGCTACTCTCGTACTGTGAAAGAGACAGAGCAAAATACGTGTATCCTGATAACATGCTGAAAAAGAACAAATACATAGAGAAGAACTTAATAGAAATATATAAAGACTAGAATCAAATACAATAACAATATGATTAGGGGGTTAAAATAAATATATAAAAATTGATTATTAATCCAAATTTAGGATTCCAGCGAGCATATATTTATTAAACTTAGTATTACATAATAATAAACTAATCTAGTTTAGGTATATAAAATCTTATAATTTCTTATATTTCTCCACCTAAAAATATTGAAGATTTATATCAATAATAAAAACTAAAAAATGAACATTTATAATACCAAAAACAATACAAAACACTTTTTAATATATTTTCAAACTTTTAACTATACGATAATTATTTATAATACTAATTTCATAAACTTAAACGAAAACAATCAAAATATTAAAATAATTATTAAAAAGAGAAGATTTGCGGACCCATTTTGATTATTTTAAAAAAAAAAATAAGCTTTAGAGAAAAAGAATAAATAGTAAAGGATTTATTTAATGATTATTAATAGAAAAAGAGAATACAAATAAATAAATAATTTAAAACAAAAATGGGATTTTTATTTATTTTAATAACATTATGATTATTAAAGGAACTATAGATAATATAATTAAACTTTGGTTTATATTATTATTAAATTTTTAATAATGATTTAATTATTTTAATAATTCCTTTAACAATAACGCTTGTGATATTTTTAATATCTATATAAAAAAACAAATTTCGGAATATTCCGATTTTTCTTAAAAAAGCAAAATTTCAATAATTTAAGTTTATTTTATAAAATAAAACAAATTTTTCTTTAAAATTACAGATTACAAGCTTTTTTTAATAAGGGTCCTTTTTCACCAAATTGCTTTTCTTTAAAAAATTATTTTTTTACAAGTTTGAACTTAAAAGCAATAAATTTGGCAATAGATTTAATAATATGCTTTTTCTTTATTCCAAAAAAAAATTCTTTTTAATTAATAGATACTAACGTTTTTTATTTATTTTTTTTAGTAAAAATTAAAGTTTGAGAACAAGATTTTTTATTAACTTTTTTTTATTTCTTGTAAAAATCTAACTTCTCTTTTCTATCTAATAACAAAAATTTTTCTTTTCAAAAAAATAAGATTAGTAATAAAACTAAAGTTTTAAATTTTAATATTATAAATTATAATAAACTAATAATAATAATAAAAATATTTTTAACTTTATTATCTAATAAATTCCTAAAAATTAATATAAAAGTTAATATAGGAGAAAGTATTTTAATTAATTTTTTCTTTTTGTTTTTATTTTTTTTCTTTTTTTTTAAAAAACAAGATTTTTTAATACATTGAATTTTATTAAATATATCTCCAATAAGCCTATTTAAAACTTTAATTTTATGATTTTCTTATTTAAGTATATATTCAATATTTAAAAAAAATTGATTATTTTTTAAAAACTTATAATTAAGATTATTTATTTGATTTTTATTTTTATTAATTTTAAAAAATGATTTTGTATTTTATTAAGTTTTTTTTTATTTAAAAGCTTTAATTACTTTAAAAACATTTTCAAATATTTTCCTCTAAATTCTTTTATATATTTTTTTAAACTTATTATTTAATATTCTAAATAGAATCTTAATTTTTAAATAAGTAATAAAAAAGAATCATAAAATTTGTTTATTTAAAATTAAAGAAACAAGGTGATTTAATAAAAGATATATATTAAGTTTTAAAGATTTAAATATTTTAATATTAAACTTAATTATTTCTATTAAATTTAAAAAAAACACAAAATTTTAATAAGTTATATAAAAATCGTTATACTTTATTCTATCTTTTATTTTTATATAACTTTTTTTCCTTATAATAATATAAATTATTAGGATAATAATTATTCTTAATTTCTTTTTTTATCTTTAAAATCTTATAATAGTATTTAGAATAATAAAAGAAGTATTTTATCCTATTAAAGCAAATATTATCCATAAAAATATATTTTTTTTTTAGGTTTTTTTATAATAATTATATTAAATAATTAAATCTAGATTATATCATTATGATTTTAGTAAAAAGAACTTTTTTAAGAGTTTTTGGGTAATAATTTAATATTAAAAGTATTTATTAGTAATAAAAAACATATATTTCCAAAAAGTACCTTTAACAATATTAAATATTAAAAAAGAAATAAAAGTAATATAATAATAAAAAGTAAATAATATATTATTATATTTATTTTCTTTATTCTTGTTTTTATAAGATTTATTAAATCTAAATAATATATTTAAATTCAAAAAAGAATAATAAAATTCAACATTCTTATTATAAAAAATAATTCTAATAAAAAATTAAAATAAGATTATTAAATAATATTTTTTGTTTTTTTAAATAAATATAATAACTTTTTATAAAGCAAAATTACTTTAAAAAAGTTATTAAAATATTAAAAAATAATAATTATAAAAAAATCCATTTACAAAAGTATTATATAAATATTATTTATAAATATTAATATAGTTTTTAAAAATTATATTTATATTTTTAAAAGCAAAAACAAAATCCATAAAAAAGATTAGAAATAAAGAAAAATCATTAAAAAAATTGAAATATTTATAATTAAACAAAAGTTCTTTTTTATTAACCCTATTTATTTTATTAGGATCAAATTTATTATTAGAAATAAAATAGAATTTATAAATTCCCATATTTTTTTTATTTTTCTTTTTAATAATAAAAAAATAAAGTTTAAACCACAAAAGATATTTTTTATAAAAGCAAAATTCCTTAATATAATTATAATAAATAATAATAGTATATATACAATAATAAAGTTTAATTAATTAAATCTTTTTTATATAAAAATCTAGAAGTTTTATAAAAACTTAAATATAATATTTACAAAAGGTTATCTTAATTATATTCAGGTTAAAAAATATTATATTTATTTATTCTATTTAATCCAAAATGTACTTATTATTAAAAAAATGATATTAGTTAAAAGAAAGCTTATAACTTTTTTCATAAATACAATTTTTTAGTTTAGTAAACTTATTTTTCAGAATTATTTGGATTTCTGCTTTTTTGTTAAAATCAGTATTATTATTATTCGCTTTTATAACAAATTCTTTATTATATTCTATAACTTTATATTATTAAATAATTTTATTGAGGGTAATTAATTCCTTAAGGGTTTTCTAAGATAAATTAAACTTTATGTTTTTAACAAAATTCCATAATACTATATTATCAATAATAAGTTTTAAAATAGAAATAGATATATTAAAAAATTATTTTTTATTTAAAGTTTAAAAAATAAAAATCTTTTTTTTATTAGTAAATTTAAATTTAAGATTCTATGATTTTTCATAAAAAATATTTTTAGTATTTTTAATTAAAATAAATTAGGCTTTATTATTATTAAGTTAATATAAATAATTAAAATTATTAAAAGAAATATTAAATATATTAAGAATTAAATTGTTTAGAGCAAATAACAAAGATTCTTATAAATCAAAATATTTATAATTTTTAAGTTTTTTAATAATAATATAAACTATAATAAAATCAATTAATAAAAACCTTTAAGGAGTATCCAAATTAGGCTTTTTCTTGTTTAATCAAATAATCATGATATTATTAAAGAAAATAATAAGTTTTTAGGGATTTAAATAATAAATATAATAAATTATAATTATTATACAAATACCTCCTTAGAGAATTAAGTTTTATATTTAACATTTAATTAGATCTTGGTTATATTTCGTTATTCAATAAGTTTACAGCCTTTTATATTCTTTATTAATTTTTTTATAATATTTAATGACAAAAGCGATTACTTTAATGTTTTTAATGTAATATTTAGTTTTCAAAATATATATAGCTTCCTAAAATTTGTTTTTTTTAATACATTCCTAAATTTTATTAATAATATAATTATTTTTTGTAACAATTTTTATAGTAATATTTAGCTATAATATATAATAAATATATTATCTAACAAAATTATTTTTAATAAACAAAACATATTAAAAGATTTTATTTTTATTATTAAAAGTTTAATTATTAATATTAAGAATAAGAAGAAGAATCTTATTTCTAATAGATTTGATTAAGGCTTATCTAGTTTCTAAGGGTTTAATAATAATAATACCTTTAAAAAGTATTTTTTTAAAAAAATGTATTTGAAAAATAAAATCCTAAAAAAATAATAAATAAATTAAAAAAATAATAATAAAAAAATAATAATAATTTAAACAAAAAAAGTTGGAGAATAAAAAATTGAATGTAAAATTAAGTAATATAAAGATATAAGTTTAAAAGTATAAAAAAGAAGTTTGAATATAAAAAATAAATAAATTTAAAGAAAGGGAATAGGTTTTTTATTAGTTTTTTTGATTAATATTTAAATAAAATTTTTTAAATAAAAAGCTTTTTTAATATTTAGTATTTCCTTGTTTCATAAATAAAAAAAAGTTTTTTAAAAAAACAATTAAAATCGTAATATTTTTCTTTATTTTAGAAATTAAATGCTTTTTCTGGTAGCGCTTTTAAATTATTTTTTTGGCATTTCGATATTTTGTAGATTAATATTCTTCAATATTACTTTATTATCTAATTTAATTATATTTTACAAAATTAATAAAAACAAACTATATATAGGTCTCTTTTATTTAATTAAACTTAAATACTTAGAAATAAAGCTTTTCTAGTTTAATTATTTATAAAGTTCTTTATTATTATTTTTTATAAAAAAATCTAAATATAAAATATATTTTTTCAAATAAAATCCAATATATATTCTTATAAGTATTATACTATTTATTTTTTTTAAGTAATATATTAAATTACCTTTTTTTAAAGTTATATAATAGGGTTTATACTATTAATAATTAAGTTTTCTTTTCCGAGATATATTAATCTTTGAAAATGGATTATAATATAAAATAATATTATTAAACTAAATATTTTTATTAAAAACCTTATAATCCATATTGAAATATAATTTATTATTCTTTTAATATTTTCTTTTTCTTAAAGCTATTGTTACAATTCCAAAGCAGAGAACTATCGTTACGCTGATTAGTTTTACAATGTATTGTTTAATAAAGCAATTGCTCTAGAAACCTTACTTTATTTGAAAAAGCAATAAGGGTTTCGAATAGTATAAATATATTCCTAATATAATTACAAATACTATTTAGATTTTTTATATTCTTTTTAAAAATAATTAATAAAAAATTTTAGCTTTTTATACAACTAATTAATTTCTTATATATTATTTTTAATAATTCTTTTTATTTTTAAAAAACAATTTATTAATTAATTATTATCTATTATTTATTATTACCTTTTTATTATTATAATTATTATATATTCTATTATAGCTTTTTTTAAGGAGGTAATCTTTAAATAACTTATTTAATTCTTATATTAATAAAGAAATAAACAAATTTATAAACAAAAAATATAAAAAAAAAATATTATAATATTAATAAATTAATAGAAAAATAAACGTTTTAGTAGAATAACTTTAAGAAATTAGATAAAAAATAAAACATATAAAAGTATTAAAAAAGTAAGAAATTTAGAATATTATTTAAAAGATAATTATTTGTTTTATAATTAAATAAAACGTTGTTATAACAATATTAATTATTATTAAATTTATTATAAATTTATTTTATTAATAAATTAATTCTAAAAAACCTTTAAAGCTATAAAAGTTATTTATTTATCTTGATTTTCAAATTAATAAAACTAAAAACTTTTTTTTTTAAACAAAAATTATGTTTTATAATGATAAAAAGTATTTTTTCTTTATTAATAAATAAAAAATTAATTATATAGTTTAATACTTTAAAAAATAATTTTTAATAGTTTAATATTACTTTAAAATCAATAATAAAAATAATCTTATTACTTAGGAGAATTTTAAGGAATATATATTTAAAACTATTATAAATAAAGGAAATTAATAATATTAAATTATATAATAAATTATTTATATAAAATAAAAGAATAATTAAATAATTAATAAATTTGTTTTATATTTAAATAATTTTGAGAAAAATATTGAGATTAAAGCTAATAGTATTTGTAAAAAACGATTGTTTGTTAACTTATTTTCTTTAATTTTTAAATATATTTCAAAATTGCTTTAATAGCTAATTATTAAGAACAACTTAATTAAATATATCTATTAATTAGAAAATATTGATAAAATATATTATAATCAAGAAACTAATAATTTATTTAAAAAGCTTAGTTTTAAACAAAATCATTTTAAACTTATATTTAATAAAATATTAAAAAAAAAAACAATTATTATAAAACTAGATATTAATAAATTCGGGAAAAGGCTAAGGAAAGATTTCTTTTCTTAAAAATAAGAAAAAAGGAAGAAAGCAAAAGTATAATATTTATATATTATTTAATATTACAAATATATTAAAATAAAATATATTTTAATATATTATATAAAACTAAATAAATATATATATTATAATAAAGATTATATTTCCTATAATTATAATAATAAGACTATAAAAGCAAAATATTTAAAAAAAGATTAGATTTAGTTTTTATAATAAATATTCTTGTAATATTAGATTTTAAATAAAAAAAATATATTATTTTTATTATTTTAATAAAATTTAAAATTAATAATAAATTAATAATATTATGCTATTTGATCAACTTTAATATGGAAATTAATATTATATAATAAAATAAATATATAGAATAAAATTAGAAATTTTATAACAAAAAAAATATTTTATTAATCTTAGTTACAAAAGCTAATATTTAATTTTACAATAATTAT
>NGKJ01000014.1:1599-18581 GCA_002162495.1 Myriosclerotinia curreyana
ATTATTATTTATTATTATTATAATTAAAAAAGAAATTATATTATAATATATAGTTATATTTGTTTTATATAGATAAAACAATAATATTATATTTCTGGTAAAAAACAAATATAGATTTTTTAGGATAATAAATCCAAAAAAAAAAGTTTTGTTATAATTTTAAAACAAGGAATTATTATTATATTAATTAGTTTTATAATATATTGTTTAATAAAATAATTGCCTTAAAAATTTTATTTTATTTGAAAAAGTAATAAGGGTTTCAAGTAATACAAATATATTCCTAATATAATTATGAATATTATTTAAATCTTTTATATTCTTTTTAGAAATAATTAATAAAAAGTCTTAGTCTTTTATACAATTAATTGATTTCTTGTATATTACTTTTAATAGTTATTTCTTTAATATCCTAGTTAAGAATTTTTAATTGACGAGTATAGACTTCTAATAGATTTGCTTTATTTTTAATAATATTCTAATTTAATATATGCTATATAGTATTTTATATTTTTATAGATAATATAGGTTTTCTTTTGTATATTAATTTAAATAATATTTTATTTGTAAGTTTATGAATTAAAATATAATTGATAAACAAAATAGTATTAAACTATTTAATTCATTATTATTTGTTTATAATCATCTAAGAAAATGCTTTGATCAAAGAATAATAACTTTTTTTCATTATTTTATTGATTTTTGTATTATAAATAGAAATCTAAATATACTTAATTTCATATTTTTTATAATAAACAATTATTTATTATTTATTTTCTAATCTTTTGTTTATAACAATTTTTCTAAAAACATTATAATAACAAATAATTTTATACAAAAAGTTAATAACAGTTAAGGATATAATATTTTGAAATAATTTGACTTTAATTTAATCAATCAAATTACAATATAATATAATCAATATTTTATATTTATAGTTATCAAGTATTTTAATTATATTTATTATAATTTTATATTAAACAATAAAAATCCATATAGGAATAAAAGGTTTATGCGATTATTTATTTAACTGAAATTGATATATAGGATAGGATTTAATTTATTTCTTTATATCTTTATATATTTTATTCTATTAATATATATTTCATAATTTATAATAGGAGGATTTAAATCCTCTATATTCAAGATTTTTATGAATATAGATTATTACTTTAGTTTTTTTTTTATATTTATTTCTAAAATAATTAGAGTTAAAGGGTTTTTTTTTTTTTAATAATATTACAATTGATTATCTTATATAACAAATTTTAGAGCTTACTTTTTGAACTTTAGAAAATCTTTTTGATCTATTCTGTTAAAAGTGATATACAAGGAATCAATTAGTTGCACAAAAGGCCAAGATTTTTTATTAATTATTTCTAAAAAGAATATAAAAGATCTAAATAGTATTTATAATTATATTAAGAATATACTTGTATTATTTGAAATCTTTATTATTCTTTTAAATAAGATAAAGTTTCTAAAACAATTACTTTATTAAATAATATATTATAAAACTAATTAATATAATAATAGTTTTTTGTTTTAGAATTATAATAAAGTCTTCCTTTTTAAATTCATTATCCTAAAGAGTTTATATTTGCTTTTTATTAGGAATATAGCATTATTGCCCTATTTACATAAAACGGGTATAACTACATATTATAATATAGTTTTTTTTTTAATTATAATAATAATAAATAATAGTAATAAACAATAATAATAATAATAATAATATATAGTATAAATAACTTTTTTGTATCTTTATACTTTAATTTTAAATATAAAACATTTACTTTTTAAAATGGATAATCTAATTATTATAATATAATCAAATGGTGACGTTATGCTGCTTTTTAAGGAATATATCTTTATTATTTTAAATTAATAAATTAAGTATTTCTTATTATTAAACTCCCCAATAGTTTAATATAAAATAAAATCTGCTTTTATATATCAAATTCTAATTTGATTTATAATAAATATAGATATAAGCAAAAGCTATATTACCTTATTTTATAAAAATAAATTTTTTATATTAATAAACTTTTATAATTAAAAAACAATTATAATAATACAAAAAAAGGTTTCACTAAAAAAACATATATATATAAACAATTAAAATACAAACAAAAAGAATATACCAAAAAAATAAAAGCCAATATTAAGAAATAAAAGAAACAAAACTTCACTTATAAACTTAAAGATATAAAAAAAACAATTTTTATTCTAATTAATCTTATATTTAAATAAAATAAGATTTTAATAATAATATTTAATATGTTTTATTACTCTATAAATATACTATAACTATATTAAATTATTATAATTAATATACTTTTAGATTTGTTTTTAATTTATTAATTATATTTCTAAATATCTTAAAAATACTTTTAATAAAAAAAAGTTTAATAATAATCTAAATACTTTATTATTAAAAGTATTAAAAGCTCCTTTAAAATCAATTAAAAATAAAAGAAAAGATCTTATTAAAAACAAAAATACTATTAAAACATTAAAAAAAAATATAAAAAAAAAAAGTATAGTTATTATCAAACTAAAAAAAGCAAAAATGATTAAAATCAAAAAAGGTATTAGTTCTATATTACCAAACAATTTATTGGGAAATAATAATAGTAATATTAGAATTAAAAATTAAAGGTTTGTTTTTAATATACTAATTAAGAACAATAATAATAATAATAAATTATCTTTAAATTCTTTTAATTTTAGGGAAAAGTTTAATCCTAATAGTTTATTATAATTTTTATGATTTTAGTATATTCATTTTTTTTTTAATTTTTGGTTTTATTATAAACCCGTTTAAATTTAATAATTTATTTGTTCGAATAAAACATTATTGTTTTTTTAATAATTATAATCTTTAAATTAATTATAATATATAAATATAATTTGAAAATTATTATAAATTTAATTCTAATAATGATTTTATAAACATTATTAAGGAAACTAGGAAATTAATGTATCATACTATTATTTATAAAACTCAAAATCAAAAGATTATTATAAATTTAAAGATAATTTTTAATTATAAATCTAATTAATTAAATTAAGTTTTTTTGATTTTTGTTTATTATTTAAACAATAATATATTTTTTTTTGTATATTTATTTAAAATATTTTTAATATTTTTTAGGTTTTTAATATTTTCTTAAATATTATTTATTAAATAATAATCTTTTTATTAAATTAAATATTAAAATTTATAACCTTTTTTTTTATAAACTAGTATTTTTTTTATTTTATACTTTATATTTTTTTCAATTTTTTTAGATAGTGATAGATTTTCAATACTATTTCACTAATATTATAGTTTAAATAAAAATATATAAAAAACATTATAAATTTTATATATTAATAAGAATATTAATTTATAAACTTATCTATTACTTTTAATATTAATAATTATAAATAAGCTTATATATTGATTAAAAAATTTCTTTTTGGGATAAAATTATTTAATATTCTTAATATTTAATATTATTTTGTTATTAATATTAAAACTTTAAAATAAATCTTTATAACCTTTGATTTATAAAATTATTATATTTACCTAAAATTCCTTTAGCTTTTCTTATTTTTTTTATAAAATTTTAATATACTTTTTTATAGTTAACACTTTTTTTTTTATATTAATATCTTTATTAATATAATTAAAAAATAATTGAAAATTATATATAACTTTGAAAAAGGTTTTATTAATTATATTATGCTAATTTACATTATATATAAATTTTATGAAGAATAATAATAAAATTTAATTATTTTGCTTTTAATTAATATAATAATAAATATAATAATTAATATATTGATTTTGCTTTTCTATTTAATTATTATTTTAAAAATAAAATGTTATTAATAGTTTTTATTAAATATAAAAATAAAATAAAAGATTATTTTAGAATTTTACTATAAATTAAAATTCTTTATCCAAAATTATATTTTTTGGAATATTAAAATCTTTAAATATAATAGTTATTAAAGTTTTTATTAGTTTCTATAAAATAATTGTTTTATTAATTAATATATATTAGATTAATTTTATAAATCTATTAATTATAACTAAAATGTTATTGTATATTTGCTTTTTTAATTTCGATAAAAGTAAATTTGTTATAAAATTCATAATTATCTTTTTTTAAAGCTTTATAAGTAATAACAATATTTATAATTCACTGTATAGGCAATATCTTTTCATCATTATTCTTTAATAAATAACATAGGTTTTTATATATCTTTTTATATTATTTGTAATATTAAGCTAATAGTATTTGGATTTTATAATTTTAATTGTTTTTCGTATTTCTTAATAATCTATTATAAGATTATTATAATGTATTTCAAGAATCTCTTTTTGAATAATTATGTTTTACAATATAAAAGCTTTTCTTTTAAAAATTATTAAATTATTAATATTAATTTTTTATAATATAATGTTTTTAATAAAATATAATTAGGATATTAAATACTCTTTATTTTTTATAAAATCATTATTTTTTTAAATATATAATAAAATTTGTTTTATTAGTTTTAATATAAACTTAAATATTATTTTGTTTTTTGTTAAAATAATGGTTATTTAATATAATATTAATTATTTGCAATTAGTTTTAACTAATATAATTTATAATTTGTATAATAGTAAACTAAACTCTTTTTATTAAAAAAGATCTAAAGCATTTTATAAAAGTTTAATTTTATTATTAAATTAATAAAATATAGATAATATAAAAATAATATCTCTTAATTTGTTTTAAAAAATAAAAAGTATTTTCAAAAATATATTTATTCTGCTTTTATAATTAAAATGTTTTAATAATCTATTTATAGGATTCAATTTTCCTGATTTATATACAATGTTAAAATTATATACAATTAAAGTTTTAGTTTATTAAGCTTAATACTTATTAAGCTTTTTTTTGATTATAAAATATTATAAACTATTATAATTAATTTTTATTAAAATAGTATATTGTATATTAGCAATATATTAATATTATTAAACAAAAGTTATATATATAGCTAAAAGCTTTTAATTATGTATAAAGTATTGTTACTTAATTAAAATTAGTTTTTTTAAGTAAAAAGTAACAAAATACTATTATTTAATTGCTTTTCCTTTTTTTTCAAATAATTAAAACAATATATATCTTAAAACAAATTTTGAAATATCCATTTTAATAAAAATGTATAATAATAATTGAAAATACTATAGCATTTTTGTTATTATAAATATTTTTTTAAACTTTTCAAAAGATTCTTAAACTTTTTAATTTTAAATAAACTTTAAAATTACTTTGCTCTTCTTACTTTTTTTTATTAATATTATTATTTTAGTAATGATTTTTAAATATACTTTAATGAATCTATAATAGAAATTTGTAAATCTTAAAAAGATTTATATTTTTTTTAAAATAATAAATACAAATTACTTTATAACTATTTTAATATAATTAAACTTTATTAAAATATTTTTATTAAAAACTATAAAGCTTAAAAATTCTATTTTATTAATATAAAATATGTATTTCTTAAGTTTTATATATAGTTTATATTTAATTAACTTTTAAAATATTTGATGTATATCTATTATATATATATTTCTGTTTTTCAAGTATATAAAAATATTATTTAAATAAATTATATAAATACTATTAATTAACTTTAAAAAAGCTTAATTAATATAGATTTAAAATATAATTAATATATTAATTAAATTAAAAGGTATGATTAAATATTTAAATTGTTTGTATTAAATATAAAACATTGTTTTTTATTTATTGCTTTTTTATATTCTAATATAATAATAGATATCTTTTAAATCTAATTTAGTAAAAATATTTTCAATCCTTAATCATTTTAAAGATTCTTTAATAAAAAATAAAAAAGTTTAATCTTTTTTTGTAATATAGTTAAATTCTTTGTAATTAATGTATAATTAATAGCTTTTATTTTTTTTAAAAATAAATATGATAAATACTTTTGTAAAGTTAATAAAACAACAAATTTAATTTTTCTTTTAATATTTATTAAAGTATTTTTTTAAAATAATAAACTTTTTTTTTAATAAAGTATAAATTAATCCTTAAGGAAAAGTAATATCTAGTTTTAAATTTATATAATGTTTTAGTAGATAATAGTTAAGCAGTAAACTATTATTATTCTTTAAAAAAGCTTGTTTATCTAATTCGAATTTAAAAGATAAAGTTTTTTGCCTTAAAACAAGTATTTATTATTCAATAGAATATTTCTGTATAAATAATTCTAAAATTGGAAATAAAACATAAACTTATATTTCTTCTTTTATTTCTCGATATATAGCTTTTACTAATATAATTTCTAATTAGCTTAATTAAAGCCAAAATTATAGCTTTATTAATATTTAATTAATATCTAGGTTAATTATTTTTAATCAAAGTAATTTTAAAATGATATTTATTATAAATAGTTTTAATATTATAATTATAAAATTATAAAAATAAATCCTTTTTTCTTTTTTTGTATTTAATATTTTAATAATAAATTTATAGTTATTATAAAACCAAATATTAGCTTTTATAATTAAGATTAATAAAGTACCTTTTTTATTATAAAGTTTTCAATTTTATTTTATATATTTATTTTGTTATATAATATTAGTTTCTACATTAAAATCGATCAAGTAGTATAATACTATTAATTTATTATTAACTTTGAATTTTACTAAAATAATAAAAATAATACATTTTTTTTATTTAAAATCCAATATTATAAGAATGCTTATTATAAAAGTTAAATCTAATCTTTTTTTAAATATTTTACTTTTATAATCTTGTTATTATAATTGTAAAAAGTATAATTTTTATTATAATATATATATTTATTTAGTTTTGTATAATATATTAAGATATATTTTATTTTAGTATACTTATAATATTAGGTAGTGTATAAGTATTGTGTTTTTGCTTTTTTCCTTTTTTTTTGTTTTTAAAAAAAGAGATTTTTTTTTGGCTTTTTCCCGGATTTATTGATATTTAGCTTTATAATAGTTGTTTCCTTTTTTAATATTTTATTAAATATAAATCTAAAATGGTTTTATTTGAAGCCAGGTTTTTTGAATAAATCGCTGGTTTCTTAACCATAATATATTTTGTTGATGTTTTTTAATTAATAAATATATTTAATTAAATTGTTTTTAGTAATTAGTTATTAAAGCAATTCTGAAATATATTTAGAAATTAAGAAAAATAAGTTGATGAGTAGTTGTTCTTTGTGAATACTATTAACTTTGATTTTAATATCTTTTTCAAAATTATCCAAATATAAAATAAATTTATTAATTATTTAATTATTCTTTTGCTTTATATAAATAATCTATTATATAGCTTAGTATTATCAATTTCCTTTATTTATAATAATTTTAAATATATATTCTTTAAAATCCTTTTAAATAATAGGGTTATCTTTATTATCAACTTTAAAATAATACTAAATTGCTAAAAATTGTTTTTTAAAGTATTAAATTATATAATTAATCTTTTATTTATTAATAAAGAAAAAATACTTTTTGTTATTATAAAATATAATCTTTATTTAAAAAAAGAAATTCTTAGCTTTACTAATTTAAAAGCTAAAATAAATAAATAGTTTTTGTAGCTTTAAAGGTTTTCTAGAATTAATTTATTAGTAAAGTAGGTTTGTAATAGATTTAATAGTGATTAATATTATTATAATAATGTTTTATTTAACTATAAAATAAATAATTATCTTTTAAATAATATTTTGGATTTCTTGCTTTTTTGATATTTTTATATATTCTATTTTTTATTTAATTTTTTGAAGTTATTTTACTAAAACATTTACTTCTTTATTAGTTTGTTAATATTATAATATCTTTTTTTTATATTTTTTGTTTATAAGTTTATTTATTTCTTTATTAATATAAAAATTAAATAAGTTATTTGGAGATTATTCTTTTAAAAAAGCTATAATAGAATGTGTAATAATTATAATAGTGAAAAGGTAATAATAAGTAATAGATAATAATTAATTAATAAATTACTTTTCAAAAATAAAAAAAGTTGTTAAAAATGATATACAAGGAATTAATTAATTGTATAAAAAGCCAAGATTTTTTATTAATTATCTTTAAAAGGAATATAAAGGATTTAAATAGTATTCGTAATTATATTAAGAATATGTTTATACTATTCGAAACCCTTATTACCCCTTTAAATAAAATGGGGTTTTTAGGGCAATTGTCTTATTAAACAATACATTGTGAAATTAACTAGTGTAGCGATAGTTCCCTGCTTTGGAATTGTAATATATTCTTTTTAAGCAATATAATATTATAAAGTATATTGCGTATTTTTTTATTAAATTATTAACGTTATTATCAAGAATTCACAATAATTCCGAATTTTTCTAGAAAAAAGAAATAGAAATTATTAATTCTATAAATAAAGAATTTAAATCAATTAAAATAATATTGTTAATATCTTTTTTCATTTCTTTTTTATATAAATTAGTTTCTATATATAGTTTATATAATAACCCGTTAGCAACAATATTCTTATAACTAAGAATATAATGAACTTTGAAATCGAAATGTTTTATTTATATTAATCATTTAGTTATAAAAGTTTCAAATAAATCCATAATTGTTTTATTTAGTTGAACTATAAAGATATTCGTATCGGTTTTAAAAATAAAATAAATATTATAAAGATCTCTTTTACATTTCTATAAAGCTTTTAAAATCTCTTTATATTCTTTTTTTGTTATATTATAATTCCATTTAACTTTATTTTAAATTCTATTTTTATATTAAACAATTATTCTAAATTTATTATCTTTTTATTATCCTAAAATAGTTTTTTATTTAAATAAATTAATATTTATAATTAAAATAATTAAGCTGATTTTAAATAAATATATTAATACTATAAGTATAAGGGTTAAGGTAAACTTTTTTTTTAATAGGTTTATAATTATTTTCTATTTATTTATTTAAATAAATTTAATATTCTTTTTTAAAAAATGATATATAGGTTTTATAATTAATATATAATTTTCAATTTAAAGGTAATAGAATATATATACTTTTAAAAACATTTTTATTTAATGTTCATTTTTATATAAAAACTATTTAAAAATCTTAATTATCTTAATAATATTAAAATAATATCCTTTAGAATTTATATAATAATTAATAATTCTAATATCATTATAATACTATTTTAACTTAACCTTAATTATATATTCTGTTTATTTAAATTTTTCTATTATTATATTAAGATTTTTAATATACTTTAAAACAAATCATCAAATTCTAAATATAACTTTTTTATTATTATACTAAGTTTTTAAGCTTTTTATATTAATATTGTTAAAGTATAATATTATAATATCTAATATTAAATTCTATAGAATTCATAAAACAATTCTTACGAATTAAACTATAGAATTTATACTATTTTGAAATAATATTATATATTTTATTAATTTAACAAAAATTATAATAATAATTAGGTTTTTATTTTTTTTATTAAAAAAAACTTGGTTATAATCTAAAAAAAAATCGATTAAGAAAGTAACTATATATCCAATTATTTATTCTACAAATCCCTTAAAATTCGAAGGCATATTTATATCGTGTAAAATTATAATATTTGTTTTTATTATAATAATAATAATATAATACTTCTTAATCCCTTCTTTTTTTATAAAATACTAAGGATTATAATAAGGTTTTTTATATTTTTTTAGTATTTCCTTTTTTTATCTGATTATATATTATTTTTATTATAATATTTAATAAAGCTTTTAAAAAATTAAAATCTAGTACTTACTAAGCTTCATAGGGTATTATCTTTATTTTCTAAAAAAGGGCTATAATAGATTTAATATTATTAAATTCTGTTTAATTAAAAGTTAAGGTTACTTTTTTATTTTGTAATATAATTAAAAGTAATTCTTTTTTTTTTTTAAGTAAAATATCTTCAATATTTAAGAGTATAAGTTTTTCTGATATTAATCAAAATCCTTTAAGTTAAATATTAAAATGGAGTATTAAGTATTTATTAAAAGGTTTTGGTATAGATACTCCTAATTATAATTTTTATTTATATTCTAATTAATTAAAGTTTCTAATTAAGACTTTTTTATTAGAATAGTTAGTTATATCTAATAGTTTAACTTTATCTATTTTTACTTTGTATATTCTATTTATAGGAATAATAAGTTTAATTAAAGGTATAAGGATTTATTCCAATTTGTTGATTTTAGCTCTTATTTTTTCTAAATCCAAAAATTCATTTTGTTTGAAAAAATAGTTTAGAAATTTATTTCTTTTCTTTTTAAGTATATTTATAATTAGATTTTTAACATTAAAATCGATATAAAACTAAAATATAAAAAACTTTATTTTTATAGAATTCAGAATAGTTTTAAAATCCAAAATTCTATTATTAAAAATATTAGGATAATTATAATTCAAAAAGTTTTAAAAGCGATTTTTAGGTGATTTTTTCAGGATTTTTAATAAATTGCTAGTATAAAGCTTATTCGCTATACTAGCTAATTTTTTATTAGCAATTTGTTCATAAACTTTAATATTGAATTTTATAAATCTAATTAGTTTGATTTAATAGCTTAATAATCAATTTTATCCTTTCCGTTATTATTATTAATTTCAATAACAATTTTTCTATTTTTATATTTAAATTCTATTTCTTCAACTATAATATATAATATACTTAAAAGAATATTATTTATATTTCCTTTAAATATATAAATATTAATAATATTCTTTATATTATTAAAATCAATTTAAACTCCTTTAATTAAACCAAAAAGTTTAGCTTTCTCACCTATAGATATAATCATTAATATATTAATATATTAAATAATAAAACTTAAATCCTTTGCTAAATCTAAGCTTATTATATTAATTATAGAGTTAATATTAATAATAAAAAAAATAATATCTTTTATTTCTAGTAAATTAATATTAATAGCAGGAATATTAGTAATAACAAGTATTTTAGAAATAATAAATATATTAACAATAATAATAATATTAACAAAAAAAATAAAAAGATCATTAAAAATCAATATAAAGAAAATAACAATTATAATTAGGGTTTTGATATAATATCATTTATTAATTTAATTCATAGGAATTCTTTTCAATACTTTTTTAAATAGATTAAATATAAAGGCAAAAATATTATTAATTATAAACCTATTTAGAATTTGAGTAAAAACAGTTTTAATTAATTTAGATAAAATTTTGCTGGGAAACAATTTTAATATTAAAATCTTGTAAATATAAGGTTTCTAGATTTTAATTAATCTTTTTTTTTATATAATATTGTTTTTATTAGGTTCTAACAGTTTTTAGGTAGTTTTAATAATATCATAATCTATTTTATTATTTATTTCCAATTTATTACTTTTGAGTAAACGATTTTATTTTTTTTAGGGTATTAATTTAAAAAGAATAATTGAAGTTATAAATATCGATTTTTTTGATTTCTTTATTTTATTTTATTTTACTAATTTATTCTTAAAAAATCAACTTCAATATGGTTTCTTAATCTTTATAGTGTTTATATTAACAATATTAGTTTTAATATATAACTTAAAGTTAAATACTATTTGTATATTATTGCTTTTGATTAAGATAAACTTAGTATTTCCAAATGAAGTTTTATAATTTATAGTATAACAATTATATTAATTATTTATAGCTTTTAAATTCATTAACTTATACTTTAGCTAATCTTTCTATCTTATAAATAACTTAGTTTTAGGATTACCTTTAGCTTTTATTATAAAGGATTCTATTTCAAAAAAGTGGTATATTCTGTTTTTTATATTTGCAATTAATTATAAACAATTTTTTCTTATATTATAAGATTCTTTTTTAACAAATTCTCCGAAATAATAATAATAAACCTAATCACACCTATTTATTTAAATATAATAAATTTTTGTTATAATAATATTATTTATAGAAATAATTTGAATATTAAATATTGGAAAACCTTTAAAATAAGAGTTTTCATTTTATTATATAATATTTCTCTAAAAAAGAAAATCTTATTATTAATAAAAATTTAAAGACTTGTTATTTCGTTTTATAGAGAGTTAGTTTAACTTTAATTTATCAAATAAATTAATAACTTTATTAATTGCTTTATCCAAAATAGGATTTTTATTAACAATAGGGATATCTGGTTTCTTTATATAATCCTGAACAATTAAATATACATTTTCTTTATTAACCCAAGAATTATCATAAATTTTCGAGATAGATTTTTTAGTATTATATTATTTATAAACTTCAGTAATTAAGAATTTTAATTAAATACTTTTTTCAGAATAAAGATTCGTTTTAATCTTATAAATAATCTTTTTATTAATATATAGAAGCAAACCTTACAAAAAAAGCCTACTAATATTATACTCAAAAATTATTAAGCTTTTAAAAAGTTATTTAATAGAGATATAAAACTTTAAAATATAATCTTTAATATAAAAAGGGCTTTTAGTATTATATATTAAATATATAATAATTTGTTCTAAAATAAAGGTATTTAAGAAGTTATGAGTATTAATTAATTATTTTATATTATAATTACAAAATTTCTTAAATAATATTAGTTTAAGAGAATCGTTTTAGTTATAATTCAATCTCTTATATTCATTCATAAACTTAAATTAAATAACAAGGAATTATTTGAAATATTGAGGAAGGTGTTTTTTTATATTATTGTTGTTAAGGTTACAATTAAATTATAAAAATTCCCAAATACAAATAAAATCTAAAATGTTTTTTCCTTTAAAGTATAAAACAATAAAGGTTTTAATATAAAATATAATAGAATAAATATAAATATGATCTCTTATTTTAAAAACATTATTGAATTTACTTTTTTTTTTGTTTAATTTTTTTAATTAATTTTCGAGATTAATAGTGTTTATAGTTAACTTAATTCGGATATTAATTATTATTTAAAGATTTTTCTCTTACTAAAAAAGTTTAGAAAATAATTTAATAATAAATTTATTATTTATTTTAATATTCCCTTTTTCTTTGCTTTTTTTAGATTATTCTTTTTTAGAAAAAGTAATTTCTTCTTTAGGAATAATAGTTTAATTTTTTACTTATCTAACTTTTTGTTTAATAGATTAATTAATGGTTTAATTATTGAATTAATCATTTTGGCCAATAGATTATTGACCTTATTATCCAATTAAAGTTATAACTTATTTATTATTAAAAGAAATTATATTATCGATAATAGTTCTAATTAAAGTTTAATTTAAATTAATATTTATTAGTTTTTTTTAAATAAGATTATTAAAACTCATATTCTTAATTTCAAATAAATTTTTTAAAACTTTTAAAAAGTAAAGTTTCAAAATTATATTTTTTAAAGAGTAATCTATTAAATCAGAAATTCGTTTATTCCGCAAAAATCAGAATATTTCGAAAAAAATGGGTATTAATTGTAATTGCTTATAAATAAATTAAAATAAAAAGTAAAATTTAAATAAAAGAAGAAATAATATTAATATTACATTAATGGATTTAAATATAGATTTTATTCTTTAGAATATAATTAATTGAATAAATGCTTTAAGTGTTTTGTTAAATTTCTTTATATAATAGATATATATATAATAAATTAGTTTTAAAAAAAAATAATAGTTAAGAGTTATAAACATCAATTGTTTTAAATCTTAAAATTCTATTATTTAAATTAATTCTGAAATTTTATCAATTACTTAATATTTTATTTAATCCAAAAATAATAATGTAATATAAATTGATTATTTATTGTTCTATATTAATAATAATATAGAAAGGAAAAATAATTAAAATGTGGTCTTTTATGAAATTATAATTTAAATCTTTGATATTCTTATTTTAAGAATTAATTTTTAATTTCTTAAGATTAAACGCTATTTTCTTTTATTTATATAATTAAAAGTATTGTATTTATTCTGTTTTTTCTTTTTGATACTTTTTTTTAGAAAATCTAGTTTAAGTAAAAGAATTGTTCAATTCAAATCTTTATATAAATTATTATTGTAAAAAAGATAAAGCAAGATACATATATCCCAATAATATATTGAAAGAGAATAAATATATAGAAAAGAATTTAATAGAAATATATAAGGATTAGAATCAAATATAATAATAATATGGTTAGGGGATTGAGGCAAGTATACAAGAATTGATTATTAATCCAAGTTCAGGATTCCAGCGAATATAATCGTAAGCTAAGACTAGCCCCCCCTTTGCCCCACCCACTAACCACCTCCCACCTCCAACCTCCCAAAGGGAGTAGGTTCTTTTAATTAGTCCTTCCTTTTAATTAGTCCTCATAACTTTATGCTATGCATAGCATAAAGTTGAACGTCATTTCTAGATTAGTAGGGGAATTGAGAGATTGAGGATATAAATATATTATTATTAAATAAGTAGAAGTAATACCAATATGGTTGATTATCAATATCATCAAGTAAGCCATCTCAAAAGCATATAACTCTTTCAAGAGACCTAAACTCCATTATGTAGGTAGGAAATATTAAGAAAAATAAGTTTTGAGAGCTATGGTTGTAGTGCTTTTATATAAAATATGACCCTCAGTACTCCAACTCCAATATAGCTTATTTTTTTTTTTGATATCACGTGTCTAATTTATGCTATGCATAGCATAAAGTTATAAGGACTAATTAAAAGGAGGGACTAATTAAAAGGACCTACTCCCTTTGGAAGGTTGAAGGTAGGAGGTGGTTAGTGGGTGGGGCAAAGGGGGGGCTAGTCTTAGCCTACGATTATATCTATTGAACTTGGTGTCATATAACAGTAAACTAGTCTAATTTAGGTACATGAAATCTTGTGGTTTTTCATAGTACAAGGTTTATTTTTAGATGTTGAATAATTGAGGGGCAGAATTGGTGGCAGAATTGGTGGCAGAATATACCTACCTACCCAATAATTGCACCCACCGCCTTTCTTGAAGGGTTTGAATTGGGGGCCCGTAAATCTAAAGTCATCTATCTATCTGTTACTCTTGAGTGATATCTATCAGACTGTGAAATGATTGATGGAAGGTCTGTCTGTTTAATGAATGAATGAATGAATGGCCTTTCGTTCGTCTTTTGCTTTTCGCCTTCTTACATTTTCATCCAAAACAATACAACTTCATATGTCTCTTGTACCTGCTTCTCATATGTATATGCTCAAAACCAATCATCATCATCCATCATCAGTAAAGTTCATTGGTTTCCATCCCGGGCGCTTACATCAAATCTTCCATTAGCCGGAACCCCTGAACAATAAATATCCATCTATCCATTCCACCAACCCCATCATCACCTCCCACATCCAATCACAAGGCCAATGCATACAATGCATACACCCCATCACTCATCACCCTACCGGTAACTACATCCACATCTCAAATCTACTCTCTACTACTACAACAAATCAAAACACAAGTTACACAACCTCAACTCCCAATATCAATATCAAAATCAAAAAGAAAATGAACTATTCCAAACAAAGTATAACTCTTCCGTCTCCAATCCCATGCAACCCCCCATCCCCTTCACTCATCACATCACCTCTTCTCGTATCTCATTGGTCATATCCATTTAAACGCCCATGAAAATTAGCAGCTGCATACATATGCAACCAGCATCGAATATCCTCTCTCAGAACTCAATGAGCCTTGTAAGTTGTCAGCGCGAATGATCAATCAATGATTTTATTCAAATACTCTTCGAGTCCAAGTGGTCGGTCGGTTCGCTCGAGAAATGACTCTTTTTCTTTCTTTTTGGCTTCATCTCGCTTTATATTAATTAAATATATTGCTGAATCTATCATTGCGGCGTAAATCTTAACCTCTGAACCTTCAAGAAATTCATCCATCTAGTGATGTTTTGATAATTGTTTGGTATATTCATGTTATTTATATTCATGAGGGTTTGATCAAACTCTTTATACACTCGAACCATCTACCTACAAATATACAACCCCAACCCTCCTCTCGATTTGATCCCGAAACATATATACGATACCTACCTACCTACCTCAAAATCTCAATCTTCATCCTTTAATCCGCCGTTACACATACCCCCCAACAATATCATCCATATACAACACCAAAATGTTCTCGGCGAGAATATTAACCCTGATTGCGATAGCGACGAGTGCATTGGTGCAGGCACATACGGTCATTACATATCCGGGATGGAGAGGAGATAATTTGATTACGAATGAGACTTTTCCTTATGGAATGCAGTGGATGTATCCTTGTGAGTAGATTTCTTTTTCTACGGTTTGGAAGAGATTGGGTTTTGTGAGGGGTGGTTCTTAGATATGATATTAGTGAATGGATAAGTTTATATCTTGAATAATATCCTCTGCCAATATTTTCCTCCATCGATCTCTCCTACCAATCTCCCTCCCCTTTCCTCTACTTCCACCCTCCACTCCACCCCCATCATCCCATCCCAAACCCATCCACTAACCCCCTCTCCCCTTCCCAGGCGGCGGTATGCGCACCACCACCAACCGGACCCTCTGGCCCATCCACGGCGGCGCCATCGCCGTTCAACCAGGCTGGTTCCAAGGCCACGCCACCGCCTTTTTCTACATGAACCTCGGCTTCGGAACCGACGGTCCCGACAATGGTCCCCCTAACATGTCCTTCCCCATGACTTCCGTCATGCAAATCGTGGGTCCAAGTAAGAATCCATACCCGGGAACGTTTTGTTTGCCACAGGTCCCATTGCCGGCCAATACCACGGTGAATGTGGGGGATAATGCGACGATTCAGGTGGTGGAGACGGCGATTCATGGGGCTGCGCTTTATTCGGTATGATTTCTCTTTTTTATCACTTCTCAATGCCCATTTCTCCTCTCTTCTCTCCCCTCCCCTCCTACCCTCCTACTC
>NGKJ01000014.1:18681-74101 GCA_002162495.1 Myriosclerotinia curreyana
CCCCCCAGTGCGTCGACATAACCTTCGCCGACCCCAAAGACGTCGCCGAAGTAAACAGCTCCAACTGTTTCAATTCCTCCGACATCTCCTTCGCCAACGTCTACACCATTGACGACGCCTCGGCCCCGGGCACGAGTGGCGCTGCCGCAAGTCGATCAGTTTGGGTGGGGAGTTTGGCGTGTGTATTGGGGGTCGTCATGTCGGGTTTACTGTGAGGGGATGATGATGGTGATGATGATGGTGGTGGAATCGAGAGACGGGGAGAGAAGGAAGAGAAGAGAACGAATCGAAAAAGAACGAATCAGAAGAAAGGAGAAATGGGAAAGGGGAATATAAACACCCCAAAGACACCACAAACATAACCCTAACCCGGAGCACCACACACTCCACACTCCACACTCAACTACGAAAAACCAAACAAAGCCACCTCAAACTTCAAGTCAGGTCACCTCCCAGTACGGAAATCCCACTCAAATACATGAGGAGGATCAAATCAATTACAACTTAGTACCTACCCCAACTAACACTCATGATGAGGGTTGGGGATTAGGGTTAGGGAATAGGGGTTAGGGAATCGGCATGAAGAATTTAAAAGAAAGAAGCACCTATCTCACGACGAGCAATCATCTCACGACGAGCAGGCAGGCAGGCAGGCAGGCATGCAGGCATGTAAACAAAGAAAGGCGTTTATGATCTTGGAACGGAACGGGATGGGATGGAACGGGATAGGACGGGATGGAAGAGAACGAAAAAGGAATGGGATCCTGATGAAGAATGAAGAATGAAGGATAAAGAATAAATAACGAGGAAGGGGAAGAGAAAGATGATAGATACCCTTCAGCTTCCCTTCTATTTCCTTAATCTTGTTTGTACTTTATATTTTATATCTATATTTTATACCTTATACTCGATGCTTTATATTTCATCCTTTATCCTTGACTCTTTATTTTTTTACTCTTTACTCTATACTCTATACTCTATATACACTCTACATACACTCTTTCTACACTCCTTCCCCTCCTCTTTCTCCTCCTCCTCTTATAACATCACATTATCTTCTCTCACTTCACCATATTCCACCATCTTATTCCACCATCTCTCATCTCTCATCTCCCATCTTTCCTCTCTCATCTCTCATCTCTCATCTCTCATCTCTCATCTCTCATCTCTCATCTCTCATCTCTCATCTCTCATCTCTTATCTCTTATTTCTTATCTCTTACACCCATTTGAATAACTAGCTCCCAAAACGTGATTTTTATATGCTTACAAAATTTGTGCTTTTTTCAAAGTTCAAATTCAAATAATTGTACTACTGCCTCTAATTTAATCAATATAATTTCAAATTTCATAAAATCTTTATCAAATTAATACTTTCAATTAATAGAATTATTATATTGAAGATTTATATAATTTAAAGCTATATTGATTAAATTAAAAGTGAGTAGTTAAAAAGTACAAAATTTGAAAGATTTCAAAAGTTGAAATTTAAAAATCTTTTAAATTTTGTACTTTTTAACTACTCACCTCCAATTCAATCAATATAGCTTCAAATTATATAAAAAAAAATATAATATAATGATTCTAATAATTGAAAGCATTAATTTGATCAAAAATTTATTAAATTTGAAGCTATATTAATTGAAATATAAGTAATATAAGATAAAAAATTATATTTAGATGTTTTTCGCGAAGCACTTTAAATCACGTTTTTTTTTTTGGAAGCTAGTTATTAAAATGGGTGTATCTTTTATATCTTATCTCATATTTCTTATTTTATATTTCAAATCTCAAATCTCAAATCTCAAATCTCAAATCTCAAATCTCAAATCTCAAATCTCAAATCTCAAATCTCAAATCTCAAATCTCAAATCTCAAATCTCAAATCTCAAATCTCAAATCTCAAATCTCATCTTTTATCTTACTACCCAAATAAACACTTACATACATACATACATACATACATACATACATACATACATACATATATACATACATACATACATACATACATACAATCTTGTATTTACTTTAGGGATGGAAGAATGGAAGGATGGAAGAAAGATGTATGGATGGATGGATGAATGGATGGATGGATGGATGGATGGATGGATGGATGGATAGATGGATGAATAAATGGATGGATGGATCGATGGGATATCTAGTTATATTAGCTAGGTAGTATGAATTATTTTCATGATGAATTAATTACATGGATCACATGGATCACATGAATTACATGAATTACATGAATTACATGAATTACATGAATTACATGAATTATATGAATTACATGAATTACATGAATTACATGAATTACATGAATTACATGAATTACATGAATTATATAAAACTCACCATCACCATCACCATCACCATCAATCAAAACAAAATAGTCCGTCCACATATATACCCATCCATAACCTGCATTAAAAACCACTATGCATTCAAAAAAAAAAAATGATATCTAACGCATCCGCTACCGCTCAAGAGCCAAAGAAGAAAGAAAAAATGCCCAGCTATGCATCAAATATCTTTCCTTCATTTCCTTCATGTATTCATTATCTTCGTGGCCCACCTCCACCCCGGATATCCATTCTCATCCACTTACTCAAGCAACTTCCTAATCTCCTTCCCTACATTCTTGACTCTGGGATCACTAGCTTTCTTTGCACAACCGTCCACAACACCCAAGACACCATAAACATCCTTCCCGGCCTCTCGGATTTCTTCTCCCACACTCAATAGCGTTCCTAGGCCAACTAATCCTCTATAAACCACTTCACTATCCACTTGTGTCTTCAAGATTCCCGTGATTATATCCAACACCGCAAGAACTTGTTCGAAATCTGGATCCTTTTCGGTGAAGAGAACTGCGTAATTGATATAAACAGTTGTAGCAGCTACCAACAAATTTCTATTTGTAGAAGTCTTGATGGCTGTCTTGATAAAGACATGGACTTTTTCGAAATTAGAAGTGACTAATTCACGGCCCTCGGAGGAATCAAAAAGATTAGCGAAACCCCGAACGGCCATCATGATATGATTTTCGGATGGAGGTGAAGTTTCGAGAGCAGCTTGTGAAAAGACATCGATGATGTTCCAGCCACCAGAGCTACGGAAAGTTGCGGTTTCAGGTGCGATGGCCAATAGACGAAGGAGATCGAGTCCAGCTAGTCGGTCTTTGTAGGGCCAGTGAGTTGAGAGTTTGATGGCTAGATTAAGTCCTCCTTGAACAGACTGAGAGGTGTTCGTGGCGCCGCTAGATTCGAGATGCTTTCGGAGTTTTTGGAGAATTTCAAGCTCGTCAGGATTTAGGGATATCCCTTTTTGGCCATCAAGAAGTAACGTCTGATTAACTTCTTCAATTTTCTTTTGCATCTTGGGTACTGAAGCCACAATAATTGAGAGATACTCCTTTTGTGGGAGAACCTTTGGTGGCGGAGGGATATTTACAGGCGCTGAGCCCTCTCCAGGTCGATATCGTTGATCACTACCCCATGCTTCTGGTCCAGAGCTCTCTTGAGTTTGACCAATCGTAGCTCCTTGAGTATTGGTTGTGATGAAATTGGCTACTTGTTCTAGGTAGGTGACTGGAAGCTCATTATCTGCGATGAACTTTGTGGCGGCTTCATAAGGGTTTTGAGATAAGTTATAAGGAAGTTTGAGAGCAGGTTTACCATCCTCAATATCAACATCAAAAACAAAATCATATTCCTTTCCGAGGTAGTCAACTTTCTTTCCACTGCTTCCAACAGCATCAACGACAGTTCCTACATTTATCCATTGACCTTGTGCTAGACAATCATTAGCTTATTACCACAACAAACATCTATAATAACTTACTACTAGACCAAGTATGTGCAGTAACAGCCCCATTTAGCTCACGGATCATCTGAACTTGTCCTTCCTTGGTCCCACTCTTTTGAGTAAGAAATTCTGGTCCAGGAAGTTTCTCCTTGTTAACTTCGGGTAATGCTTGTTGAGGTATGGATGATTCCTTGACTGAATCCTCAAATAACTTCGTTGTCTCTGCATCTGCAAAACGTTCCGAGTTTCTTGTGAAAACTCTCACTACCCTATCACTTGCTCCTGAAACAATATCACCATTTTCCCCACAAGCAGCCACTCCCCAAACCGAAATCGCAGGATGTGTGATTGTTTGGATGCATTGATTGTCCTTCCATATTCTGACAGTTCGATCTTCACCAGAACTGATAATTTCTCCTGATGGTGTTGAAGCAACAGAGTAGATGAAGTTTTCATGTCCATGTAATTCTGCAACCTGTTTACCAGAAAGTGTCCACAGTCTGATTACAGCATCATTTCCTGCCGATGCGAAATCTGCTCCGGATGGGTGACCTTTGGGTAATCTGCAAAGAGCTCGAACAACATCTGCACTTCCTCGAATAGTCCGAAGTAATTTTCCACTAGTATGAAAGACTCTAATGAGTTTATCGGCACAAGCAGTTATTACAGTTTGTGAATCTATAGCAAGAACAGCCCAAACACTACCCTCATGTCCTCTAAGAACCGATTCACACTCCCATTTTCCTAATGGCCATATTCTTGCTTCCGCATCCCAACTTCCACTCACTATGAATCGTCCAGCTGGGTCTACATCCAAAGTACATATGTTATGACTATGTCCTATAAGCAGAGCTTCCGCATTTTCTTCTGGTGTCTTTGATGGTTGTCGAACTTCGATAACTGTGTCCTTTCCACCTGAGATAACCAAACCATCCGGATATGTAGAGTTCGGGGGTAAATATGCGACTGTATTTACAAAAGCTGTTGCATGAGATGATATCTTAGCATCGAATATAGGTGGATTATCGGAGAGTAGTTTCCATAATCGTACTGTTCCATCTCTAGATGCTGAAAGTACAGTTTTTGATGATGGATAAGCAACAGCTCGAACCTATATTGAAAAGCATCATATTAGTATAATATTAGTATATATTGTTCATGCTATTTATGTTGTTCTTGTTGCCATTATCAAACATCCAGGTTGACCTTGTTGGAGAGTGAAGTTATTGAATCATCAACTTACATCATCTTCATGACCTGCCAAAGATGCAGATAACTTGTATTCTGTCATGTTTGGTTTGTTGATTGAAATTCTATGTGTTGTTCTCCTAATCAACACAATTATAAGGGAAGAAGGAAGAAGGAAGAGGAGGAAGAAGAAAGGTTGTCGTTCTGTTTGGAATTATGGAAATTGTTTAACTTTACAATTCCATATTTGACTTATAAGCTTCCTAAGGACCAGGTTAGATTGCCCCTCTTATAGCAGTATTTACTGCTTACTAAGCAATCAGATTTATTATTGATATCCTTGTCCTTATCCGGAGTCGGATTAACTATATATTCCGTTATGTTTTACAAGCTAGACCTCGAGGAAGATGAAACAAATCACAATCACAATAATCACAATATCCCCCCCCAGACCTCCCGAACAGAATTCTCTTTGCTTCTTTCTCCTTTTCCTTTCATATTGAGGAAGTTATCAAGTATCTCAATCCATTTGAGACAGCTTTAGCTTCATCAACCATATCAACTCTTAATCAACATCTTACGAATCTAATGACTTTAATGAATCTTCTTGAATATACATTCTCTCACTCAAATTAGAGCAACCCAAACAACCTTTCCCACTCTTTCGCCGCACACTATACAAATTCCATCCGCAATTATAAAAAGCGCTCCTTTTTCTATTGAATCAGATCGTACAATACAATACAGTACGATACGATACGATACGATACAATACAATCTCCAATTTTCGATACAAAATCAAGATTTTATACCTCATTTCATACATTCAAAGATGGCGGGGCCAGAGAACACTAAACAATATGTACCTCTGACGTGCCATGGTCACTCGAGACCTGTTACCCATATCAGCTTCTGTGGATTTGTGGACGGAAAAGAGGACGAATATTACATGATATCAGCCTGTAAAGGTATGGCATATCCAATTGTTCCGAGTTTTAGGAATCAAGAGATGTCTAATACAGTATGTTAGATAACAATCCTATGCTGAGAAGCGGTATCAATGGCGACTGGTATGTTACAAATGAGATTTCGTCTCTAGGAGATATTAATTGGTTCTCTAGGATTGGTACTTTCTTTGGACATAAAGGCGCAGTTTATCAAGCAAGACTTTCTCCGGATGCCAAATATGCTGCAACTGCTTCCGCAGATTTCACTGCGTATGTAATATGCGCCATTTTCGATTGACCGACACTAATAACTTATTCAGAAAAGTTTGGGATACCTACACCGGAGAAACTCTCTATACCATTCAACATCAACATGTCGTTCGAGCTGTCGCATTTCCTCCCGATTCCGGTACTACTCTTGCGACAGGAGGAACTGACAAGAAACTTTTCATTTTCGACCTTGCGAAACTTAATTCTTCTGCCGCAAATGGCACAACCTCTAACGGTAACGGAAGCGACACTACAAACATTTCACAAGACGATGGCTTCGAGATTGGACCTGGTGTTCATAAAGGAACAATTAAGGCTGTTCTTTGGACTCGGGACCCAAATATTATTGTCACTGCCGCAGATGATAAAGTTATAAGATGGTGGGATCTACGCACACAATCCGTTGTTCAAGAACAAAAGGTCGATGGAGATATTGGTTCCTGCGAGTTTAGCAACATTGGATCTGGACCAGGTGACATTGGTGAAGGATTACCTATTTTGTCAATTGCTGCAGGCAAGACTCTATACTTCTATGGCGGACCGGCTGCCAACACTCTTATCAAGAAGGTTGGCTTGAATTATGAAGTTGCTAGCGTAGCGATTCACCCCCTTCAAAGGAAATACATTACCGGTGGAATTAAAGATACATGGGCGAAGGTCTATGATTTTGATACCGATCAAGAACTTGGTATGTTTTGTTCATCTCGATTGAGTGTGTGTAATTTTACTAACAGTATTAGACGTTCACAAGGGTCATCACGGACCAATCTGGAGCATTAGCTTCTCTCCCGATGGCAAATTATATGCTACAGGTAGTGAAGATGGTACGATTAAGATGTGGAAGAATTGCCCTGGTTCTTTCGGATTATGGAGAACAGAAACCTAGGGATACTGGGATTGGGATGGATATAGCGCAAGCTCATTGAGCATACTGTACGATACGAACCAAGCGTCACTTTCACAGGAGAGTGCACCACTTGTGTGTGTCGAGCGGGGTAGAACACATAAAATGTTTAGCGAAGGGGTGAGATGAGATCCCAATACCCATTTACATTAGATGAATCCATAAAAATTCACCTAATTACATTAATAAATGCCATGTATGTATCATGATATTACCCAAATTAAAAGATTGAAGACCCGTCGCATTCAATAGGTATCAATTGATGTAAAGTCTATACCTACCTACCTACCTACCTATACCTATGTAAACTCAACCCCTAAACCACCAATCATCCAACCATCCAACCCTTCAAAATCGAAATCGAAATCGAAATCAAAATCGAAATCGAAATCTAAAACACAGATACGATAATAGTACTATTGTAGACTTACTTATTATTATAATTTCACTTTACTTTACTACCACTACCACTACCTACCTCTTATCACTACCTCCTATTCTATTTCCTTTTTATCATTACCTTTTCCTATACTATCTCCAAGAACTCTTACCTGTACTACTCCACTACATGTCTAATTTACTTACTTACTCTTTATAAAGAGAAGGATTGAATGGTTAAAGAGAAGGGTTGAAGGGTTTGTAGATTGGAAGGGGGTGGTAGATTGAAGGTGGTGGTAGATTGGAAGGGATTTGTAGATTGGAAGGGGGTGGTAGTATTGTAATTATGAGGGTTAAGTGATAAATAAGCGAGTAAATACAGTACTAAAAATGAAGGAAGGAAGTGAGGTGGGTGATAAGGTAAGTAAGTACTTGAAAGTAAGGAGGGGGTCGAAGTCAAGACTCAAAAATGATCATGAATTCCAAAATATACAAATAAAATCTATTCTACATGCATGTTCATTCTGCATGTCCATTGTCATATCCATTGTTATATCAATAATATTTGCCTATCCTATCCTACCCTACCCTACCATATCCTACCCTACCCTACCCTATCCTATTCTACCCTACCCTACCCTATCCTATTCTACCCTACCCTACCCTATCCTATACTACCGTACCCTACCCTATCCTATCCTACGCTTTCCTACCCTACGCTTTCCTACCCTACCCTACCCTATCCCATCCTTTACTATGCTAAGTCCTGTGTACTTATTTATGATCATCGTCGTCGTTAAGAAAAGCGTACTGTAGAAGAAGAAAAGATGCATAGGAAAGCAAAAACTCAAACGCAAACTCAAACTCAAACGCAAACTCAAACTCAAACTCAAACGCAAACTCAAACTCAAACTCAAACGCAAACGCAAAAGTTCATTGAATCATTACTCATTAAGTCATCATCAATCAAGTTCCTGTTTTCTTTCCTTCCTTCCTTCTCTCATCTCTTACCCCCTTGACCTTTATTTCTCTCAACCCCTTATTTTTTTCCTCTTATCTTTCTTCCGAGTCCTCCTATACAAAATAGCAATCCTATCCATAAGAACATCCCCCCTTACATTTAAAAGGAAAAGTCATGAAAAGGAAACGGCTAACTCAACCAACTAAACACAAAGTATCCAGGACAATCAATCATTACTCCAACACACCCACTCCCCTCCATCCAACCAACCAACCAATTAAACCAAGCCCGTACAACCATATCAAATAGACTAGACTAGACTAGCCGGAAAACTTCACCTCACAAATTTCCTCTTTTCCTCACAGTAAAAGTATAACCACTAGGTCCTTTTCCTCTCATGTTTTCCTTTTCCTCTCATGTTTTCCTTTTCCATTCCTCTATTCTGCTGATTATTGAAAAAGGTGATCCCCCAACACCTCAAAGCCAAGCATCTCCCCCATCATCAACCCTATTCTGAGCAAAGCTCAACTTCATATCAATCTTAGGAGGAGCATTCTCCATCAATGCACCATCTACCTTCTTTGGACTAGCCTTTCGGACCGGGCTTTTATTCTCGGCACCGGGACCACATCTCACATCCTTTGTCTCCCAACCATCTTCAATCGCAGCCGCAACCCAACATTTCAACCCGGCATGAACACCACCATAGAATTTCTCTTTACATAAACGTAAAGTAGATCCCATGCATTTTTCCCAGCCGGAGACTCTTAGTTCAGCACGGACTTGGTTACGTTCTTCGAGAGTGGGTAGAGATGCAATGCAGCCATTGACAATATCAAGGTGAGAAGCGAGATAATTAGTTGCATCCCATTCAACACCTCCAACATATGGTGCAGCTGGAACTGGAGGAAGTTCTTGTGGGAAGTGCTTGATCATATATGGAAGATCAGGGGGGGTATCATCGAGTTGTTCTGGAGCATGGCGCGAGTTTGGACGAGGGATGACATTGAGATTATGAAGGAAAATCCAGAAAACTTCTTTTGTGACGTTGGTTACTTCTTTGCACCAAACGCGGTAAGGACGTTGACGACGCATATCGAGGACAAAATCAATAGGGCGTTGTGATTCGGTGGGTTCTGGGTCGCGTAGATATGAGAGAAGGAATCGAGCTCGAGTAGCGCGCTCGCTAAGAGTTGCGGATTTGAGGTAGGTGAATAGAAGCGAAGTTACAATGTTTCGAGTAGTGAATTCGGCGGGCCCCTTTTTCTCCTCGTCAAAGAGCATATGGAGAAGTGCAGGGAAAAGAGTCTTTTGGATGATATTAAGATGTTGAAGGGCTAAAGCCGTGGTTGAAAGTGCCTTTAAGCATAGCAAAACTTCATGAAGTAAAGCATCTTCATGCTCCTCTCTGTTTATCTGTTAGCAATTGACTTTTTAATCTATGATTTGGAACAACAAACCTCCATTCGACCTCCATTGTCCTATGTAGTAATCCCACTATCTCTTCCATTCCACCTTGACGAACAAAATTATCAGTCCAGGACACAGTCTCATTTCGTAATAAAAGTCTGAGCTTATGCAATCTTCCAACCTCCACCAACTCTGGTTTCTGAACCTTTCTCAAATACGCCACAAAATCATCCGGAGTTTGACCTTTAGCTTTCGCGATCAAATTTTGTGCTACTTGCGCGCCAGCAGAGGTGAGTGATTTGCTCCCACCATTCAAAGATTCCGTCGACTTCTTATTGCCCATAACGCCTTCCGACTTCTTATCCTTATCGGCTGGGCGCTCCTTACTAGTCGATCTGGAGAGAGTGAAAGTTCGACTTCTTGGTCTCTTCTTCTTTTTTACTTCAGGGGCCTCCTCCGCCTTCGCATTTTCACCACTGGTATCGCTGCCATGGCTGGATGGTCTAACAGATTTCGCAGCAGCTGTTTCGGCCCAATCTTGTTTGATGAAATCCTTCTTCATTGATTTAGCAAGATTTCTCATCTTCCCTCGTTGATGTTCTGGAATATTCCGTCTATCCAACATGGCTTCGAATTCGGCATCAATATCTCTATCGTTGAGAGGTCTGTCGGTCCCGAAAGTCGCAGACGTTGGTGTTTGTACTGAAGTATATCCTCCACTATCCCCTCTTGCCTTTGCCGTAAAGTTAGAAACCGCCGCCATGACTCGAGAGCCTCGAGTGCTGGATGTCGTTTTGATGGATGCAGCTGATGTCTCGGTGCTCGATCTTTGAAAGCTTGGTCTTGGTCTTAAGTCCATAGAAGTTCGAATATCGCAACTCTGTTTCTTTTCATTCGAGACTTGTCGTCTTGGAATGTCAACACTGCCTCTGTTTTTGTTTTCTCCACTAAACTTCCTATGAATGTCTTGGATACTGAAACTGCTTGGTAAATATGTGGAATGCGGCCGTACCGATCCACCTTCTCGGCTTGCAAGACTCGGTTGTGTGTTTGGTCCATTACAAAAGTTTCGTTGTTTACTCGGCGAATAGTTCTCAGGTGTATAAAGGTCGATGTGATCCTCTAGAAACTTTCCTCCCAAAGGTTGTTTTGTGAACTTTTCACTCGAGAATTGTGAATATATTGGTGGTCGTGAAAGACGTGTAGCGGAATCTGGAACAGGCGATGATAGCTCAGGAGTGCGGTTCTCCTTATCTTTGGAATTGCGTTGTGCCAGCTCAACATCTAGTTTAAGATTCTTGGAGGACCTTGGGCGAGTAAGGAGACCAACAAGACTTGTCGATGATTTGGTCTTCTTAGGTTTGGTTGGAGATTTGTCTCGAATTGATGTTTCTTTACCATAATCCTTCGCTGGGCTTGCTAATGACTTGAGCGACAATGCACTCATTGTTTTCTTGTGCAAACCCTTACTCGCAATGCCAGTTTTTGGTCGAAGACCTTCTTGATGGGAAGTCGTGTAAGGCGCCAGAATGGAAGAGGTCTGTTGATTTCGTTGAATATCTGCGAGAGCGCGATGGTGGGTATAATCTGTAGGAGATGGCATATCTTCGAAAGCTGGAGAAGCTACAAAAACGTCATTTGGTGAAGTCGCGGGTGATAGACTCGATCCTTCAGAAGGCATGCGCTTATGGATGAATGACTTCAATACAGAAGCTGTCTTAGGGCGCTTGGAATATACTGATTCTGGATAAGGAAAACTGGTAGCCATGTTGTTGAAAGGTACAAGGTAGAGTAGAGGTATAATACAATTGTTTGTTTTAAAATGTTACATGCGCGACAGGAATAACAAACAAAAGTTCTGTTGGTATGTTTATGTTATGTTATGATATCGATACTTGCAAAACAAATGCTAACTCATGACAATGTAAAGCAATGCATGAATGCAATGAAGATGCAAATAAGTAATAGTAGGTAGTAAAGGTAATGAATGGGTAATGGGGTGATGGGGGTGATGGGGGTGATGGATGATAGATGTGATTGATAGATAGACCGTGTGATAGGTAATGAATGAACGAATGAATGAATGAATGAATTGGGTTTATTGGTTCTTGCTTCTTGCTTGGGTAGGTAGTAACTGGTAAGGTTACTCTTTGGGTTGATGGAATGGGGGGATCAAAAGTAAAATGGATTTGTTTAGACCCGTTTTGGGGTTCTTGGTTGTTAGGGGCAACGTACGAACAGTCCAATAGTAATAAAGTCGCGAGTTTATATAAATATATATATAAATATATATATATATATATATATATATATATACGGAGATGTTACTGTAATAGAGAATAGAGTAAATAATCATCTTATTTACCTACCTATTTAACCTTCTTTATTTATTATCCTAAGATTCATCTAATCTCAAAGATCATCACAAAGTCTTACATCATCTAATCAAAAATATTATTAAAGGTACGAGTTATATCAAATCAATAACATCATTGATGCTCCATATCTCATCTAAAAAGGTTCATAAACAAAACATCTAAATGGTCCATTAACCAAAATGAAAATCTTCAAAAAGAAGGTCCCCTCTACTTTTATTTCTCTCGAGTCTCTCTCTACCAACTAAATACTCCCCTTTGCCGATCGAATCCACCTCTCAATTGACTTTCCGCTTTAATAAGTTTCCCTTGGAGAACGGTAAATTTCACAATACCTTCACAATCTTCTGGTTTCACTCTTGCAAGCCACATACATTGAGCTGCACCCTTATCATCATCTTCTTCTTCCGGTACAAGTCTCGATGACATGATATCTCCATCTATCTTTGCTCTCTCAATGCTATCCAATCCGAACGCGTCAGGTCTTCGGTAGATCATGACGTTTGCACTATATTTGTGTCCTCCAACGTGTGATATAAAGTATATGCCAACCCCTCCCGGTCTATCATCATCGAGATCTCGAAAAAGTCCAAGTGGTCTCAAATGCCTCTCGAATTCCTTCCTCAGTAATGGCGCACTTTGTCCACATCTTGCATCCCGGGTTTTCTGTGAACAGAGGAGGATAAGCGCTCGGTGTGGTGATGGTCGAGATGTAAGTTGTTCTGCGGATGGAAGAGGGTCGGGAAGGGACTTGGGTATCGAAATGGGTTCAAGAGGTGACATATTGGTAGGAGCTTTATCGATGAACTCTGTTATCAGAGTTGGTACTGATTGTGGAGTAACATTCTCAATGATGATAAATGCAGGCAATAGAATAACAGTCGTAGGCTGCGAGTAATCTGCGGAATGCGAAGGAGTGGGTATATTCGAGGCGGAGAGCATAAGCTTCTATGGTGGATCATTAGCATGTCTAAAAGCGCGATGGTATAAGGAATGGGGTTTGTAGAAGAAATATAACTAACTCCATTGCTTGGTTTAACAGAACCATGATCGATTGCTTGCATCACACTCCCTTTTTCATCCGCAACATCTCTCACCCAATCCGACTTTCCTGTCGCCACCAAAATATGTGTACTCCATGCCTTAACATGGCCATATAACTTATCATCCTCATCTATCTTGAAACCCTTTGGATATTTCACATGACACGATTCGCAATCATGATCGCAATCATCTCCATCCACAGCCGGGTCAACTTTTGGGAATATCTTCTCGATGGGAGTATTTTCGGATGGGGTTCCTGGAATTGGAGTAGATTGCCCCGAGATACTTTGCTTTGCAGAATTGACGAAGGATTTGAAAGCAGAAGCCATATTTTTTCTCTTGCGTGGGATGAAGGTATTTCTGATGGTGGCATCACTGCCAGTTTTATTTCCATTGCTCGACATTTTGTGGGGTTGAATAATCTACTACTGTAAGTAGGTATGTATACCTATTGAATGATGATTGGTTGCCAGCTGGTCGTCACAGTCCACAAGTCCACCAAAGTCCACCAAGTCGTCCACCAAGTTTCATGGAAAAGTCTTATCAGATCCGATCCCGCTTTACTTTTTATCAGATGAGATGGATGGCTTGTGATGAAGGAGAAGAGCTTCCGAAAAACAAAAACGACGGCCGGCTAGTATGAACGGTATTTGATATATATGAATATGAATTTGAAGTTGAATTTGAAGTTGAATTTGAAGTTGAAGTTGAAGTTGTAGAAGACAGAGAGGAAAGGAAACTTTGATTATGTTTGATAGGTATTATTACTTAACTGTCTGACATCCTACCTAGTACATATACTACTACTTTGAAGCTTAGAAATACCGGTAATTCACCGTTCGGTATTTTCTTATCTCCGTATTGTGAATAAGCCTTACGGTATATCCGGTATATTACTATGATCTAGCAAGCACAACGTCAATTCTTTCGGTCCCGAATCTATATCCAGGTTACTGTAATAATATGCATATTCAAATCCATATCCATATCCGCAATATTCATTCACTTCACATGATTGGTTACATATAATACTATCCGAACAAACCATGCCACCCAAAATCATATTTCTCGCTGGAGCACCTACATCAAGTTCACTCAATTGGGACGAATCACATCTTTTAAGTGATTTCACAGAACCCTTCATCCAATTCCTACATCTTCCTCCTTCATATCCAAACTCCGCACCTCGAAATAATACGAGTTTATTAGAATCTTCCACAGCCCCTAATCCTGACTGGCGACAACTTCCTCTCGAACGTCAACATCTCACCACGGGGGTTTCTCAAGATCACGCTTATCCTCATCAACCTTTCTACGAAAATCATGCCGTCGATTTCTTCTCGGCTACAACTTTTATCTCCCAGTCGCAATCGCAATCACAATCGTTAAATTTCGATTCACATCTTTCCATTAATCGTGATCGCGAACCGGTAGACGAAACCCTCTCTCATTTCTACGAACATTCCTACGCCATCCACGCCGATATCCCCTCCTCTCAAATCGCCCCCCACGCTTCCTCCACCTCCATTGCAAGCTCTGAAGCCGGTGCGTCGTTTTCAACATCGGCTTCGGATTCAATATATGATTCCCAATCTCTATTACCACAGTCTGGGGGAAATGCAAAAAATGTTCATATTCCAGTGGCTGGCCACTTGACAAATTTAAAAGATTTGCCACATGCTCAATATCTCTCTTCGATAGTACCGCAAACTATGACGGTCAATCTCATCGTGGGTATTATTTCCATCTCTGAACCGAGAGCGATAGATACGAGGAGAGGGGGTGATGTATCGCTAGTTGAGATATTAGTAGGGGATGAAACAAAAAGCGGGTTTTCGATCAACTTCTGGTTATCGGGGAAGGGAAAAGAGGAAGTTAAGAAGATACTTGAGGGACTGAGGGTGCAGGATATTGTATTGATGAAGAATGTAGCGTTGGGGAGTTTTAGGAATAAGGTTCACGGACAGAGTTTGCGGAAGGACATGACGAAGTGTTGGTTGATGTATAGGGAAAAGATCGATAGGATGGATATTGGGGGGTGTTATGGAAAGAGAGATTTGGGAAGGAAGGAGCTGGATGCACAGTTGGCGAAGGTTAAGAAAGTGAGGGAGTGGGTGGAGGGTTTTGTGGGGGTTGTGCCGGCGAATAGAAGGGGGGTGAAGAGGGTTAGAGAAGAGCTACCGCCGGATACTCAATGAAGGGGTCTCGGGTTTACTCTGATGTTAGCGATTCCTCCAATGCGTTTGCCCTAGCAGAGGCGCATACACCGGGGATTGCATCAGAGGTCAGGAACAAAGGCGAATAGTATGACCACGTTTTGGCATATATAGATTGAGAACTGTAAAAATTCTCAATCCAAATAATATCGTCAAATAACTTCGAGGCTAGCAGTATTAGTCGTCGGACAAGAAAATGATAGCAGGTTGGAAAAAGAATCTGATTCTATGAGCTACAAACATACTCCACACGCGATACTTAATATCCGCATGTGAAAGTGTAGGAGACTCGGATATACACCCACATCATGCTAGTATCCACATAGCATAATCTCTTTTCTCGTTCTTCTAATCCACGGGTTGAGATGCTGCGCATGGAAAACCAGCACGTTTGAGTTGCATGGCATGATCAATCAAATTCGATTAGATTGATCATGCCATGTAAATATGACCATCACAACTGCTCATCCGAGGCAAAACCCCGAGGATGAGAAAATATATAAGTTGCTCTTCCCCTCGACCCACGGTATGAGCGGTATGAGCTATTCCTTTTAGAAATCAGAAATGAAAAAAATTGGTTTCGTTGAGCGTGTATTGTATTGTATTGTATTTATGCACGACATCACTCTTCACCAACCCAGATTCCAATCTTGCACTTATTTTCCCCTTGCGCTTGAGAGAGACGCTTCATCCCGGCTCCTTCTCTGATACTTCAGCTTGCCCCTGTATTGTTGGACTTTGGGGTGTAATGGGCAGTAATTAGTCTTCTTATTGACCTCGAACTCTATACTATAATCTACTTTCACGGCTTCAGTAGCCGGTTTTATAGCTCGAGTCCGCTGATGTGATGAAGTTCATTCTTTATAGGCCAAGGGTTAGGTACATCGATTACTCTTGAGATTTGCTCAAGTTCGCTGGGGGTTTTTTTTTCTTCTTTGAGTACACAGGTGCGACTTATAAATCACCGCTGTCTGAACGCCTGATTGTGCAAAGCGCATTGCGTATCTGCTATTTATATTTTTAATAAAAAAACATTATAAAACGATGGGAATCTATGCAATGGTGTTCAGGACTTAAACTCTTACTCTCTTAAAGAAACACGACAACAAGTCCTCGTGCGTGAAATGGAACTCGCAGCTAATTATATAAACGATTTCGACGGATTGTAGCAGACCAGGTATCGAGGAGCTGATAGCATGAGATGGGGGAAGGAAGGGAGATGGATGGAGAACTTCTGAGATTAGCTGTGTTGAGAGAATGGGAGGGTTGGGAGGGAGATGATGTTGCTTTGGTCCTCGAGAGTTTGGGCATGTGGGATTGTGGGATTGTGGGATTTATTTGTGTACTTGGCTGGTGAAATTAATCATTGGAGTTTGTTAATACTAGCTGCCATTTTTAGATATCATTCAGCACACATATACCAGCCGTCGCTTTTGGTTCTCTTTATCATTACATCCTCATCACTATTCCCTCCTATATACCCATCACATCTTCCCTCTCCCTACCTAAATTCCAACTCTACTCTACTCTACTCTACTCTAGTATCTATTGAAATCACAGGGTCAGGTGAAGTTCAACAAATACAACTATAGTCTTCAAGTTTTATTTATTGCTTAAAAAAATCTAACTACGAAACGGAGAGAACCTATACAAGGTCATTTGCCGAGAGGTTAGGGCATAGTATGGCCCACTAACCTACATACCTGGCACGATCATATGATTCGTCCCAACCTCCATTTTAGCATACAATACAAAAATCTAAGAATCTAAGATAGGGAGAAATCGGTGGGAGAATACTTATTTCGAGTTGAGATATCGATGAGTATGGGATGGTAAATGAGCATTATGAATTGAGCAATGGTGCCAGAAGTCGGGACTTGGGAGCTAGCTAGCTAGTGTTGGGGAATTGGGAGATTGGGAGATTGGGGTTTCAAGGGGATGATGGGACGAGGAGAGCAGTAGAAGAGGAGATGAGATGAGGGGGAATGAAAATGAAATTTGTATGTATGTATGTATGTATGTATGTATGTATGTATGTATGTATGTATGTATGTATGTATGTGTAGCAGATCGATAACTTTTTGCAAATTAACCAGTAAACTCTCTACCAGTCACCCAATGTCGCACTCGATTCCATCTCCTAGTCATTTATTCAAAATGCAACAAAAGCCAAGCCCAAGAAAGTATTCATCGAATCACAATCACCAAAGATAGAGTAGTCAGAACCATGTTTTTATTTTTATTATATTTGTATATTATATTTCAATGTTAGTATATACACTCCCTCGGACAAAGGTTCACTCCCTCGACTTTCGCTCCTCGGAATAAAAATTAATTACAAGAAATTAAAGAACCAGTACTTCGTCGCACCTTGAGTTGATGGGAATTAATCGAGATGTCCAGAATCGACTTGAAGCTGGTTGTTAATTGTTTCTATCTACATGTAGCTAGCATCGTAGTAGAATTCGTCGGTGAAGGATGTGCCTAATACGGTGGTGATGTCGATAGCAGAGGTCAATTGAGTACTAAAGTTGGCTCTTGGACCTTCGTCTGATATGCTTCCTGGTCCGTAGTTGTTGTATCTATGTGGTATTGGTAACAGCCTTGAAAACTTAGATGGTAGGGAAAGAAAACTCACTCTGCGAAAGTAACGTTATCAGTATTTGGCGAAGAGGTGGACCACTCTTTCCATCCCGCAGCCTTGATATTATTACCCAAGTAACTGTTCTGGAAAATCACTCTAGCGTAGCTTCTCCATGGTCTGCCGAGATAGTTGTTGTATGTAGTAACATTACTGTTGATATTGGCAATGTTGGAGTTGTTGATCACATACCAGGAATCGACAGCAGCGCTGGTACGTCCCGATGCGGTAATGGATCCTTTGGCAATGGTTCGGATATCGTTCTTTTCAAACCAAGCGAGGGCCTTCTCGCCAAAGATGAAATCAATAGCACCAACGATGAGGCACTTGGCGTAGAGTTGATAACCGGATTCAGCAAGGACAGTATCTTGATAACCCCTGAATTGGGTAGCGTAAAAACCGACGTTTGTGGCGTAGGAGGAGAGGGCGAGATTTTGACCGTCACTATTGATATGGCCGAAGGTGTTCTCGATGATGAGGTTGTACACCTTAGTATTGGTATTGTGGGCACGGAAAGTGGCTGTTAAATCATCGGAGGTGGTGTTGATGAGGGCGAGGTTGTAGGTGAGGGTTGCCTCGTTATGCTCGTAGGTACGGGCATCACTTGTATAACCTTGAATTGTAAGGTTGGATGCAAGAGGTGGGAGGTAGACTTGCTCAAAGTAGGTGCCGGGAGCAACGAAAAGGTATTGAGCCTCGGTGGTAATGTTAGACAAAGCGTTGACACCGGCTTGGAAAGTAGTATAGGAACCAGCGATTTCACCAGTCTCATCGACGACAACTGCGCCAGCTGGGGCAACTGTTCGGTTGAATGAAGATTTAGGGTTGAGAGCCGGGCGGCCGAATCCTGAAGAGCCGTTTCCTGGAGGGCCGCCTCTAAAATGAGGACTGGCAGAGACGCTTTCTAGCAATGAAGCCACCACGGAAAGAATCGCAAAGGAACGCATGATTAAGAAGTTCTTCTAGGGAGGCTAGACTCCAACCAATATAATTCCACTAAAGTCTTGACTTTTGCGATTGGATCATCTTGAAAAGGAAAACATGCTTCTATGTATTCCGCCCGGAAAACCACCCCTGCATATGCCTGCATGTACCTGCATCTTGCAAGCTGCTTCGTGCAGTAAAGCATGGTAACCTCCGAACGCAAAATTCCCACTGAACTGATCATGCTGGTCGAGAGAGAGATATTGATAGCTATTTCATATACTCTCCCCCCCTGAATAAAGGTTAAATTTTTTGCCCTACTCCCAGCCCAATTTTTAACCTTTATTTAGGGCGGGGGGGGAGAGTAAGTTACGCGTCTCTTCTGTTAGGAAAGTAGGCTAAAAGATTCGATAAGAAGCAGGTAACCTACATGATCTAGTTGTTTACCGAAAAGCATAACTACAAGGTAATGCAGGTTTGCTGTTCTTCGAACTCGGTAGATAAAGAGGAAGACGAAGAAGAGAAGAAGCAACTAACACGGATACCGCTCGGCACAGTACATATTATAGGATTATTGTACTCGGTCAAATAATATCAAAGATATCTGGGAGTTTGACGGGAAAGTGGTTAGAGTATTTCTCTCTCGGATGTTGCCGTGCCTTAGGGAGGTGTTGCCGAGGTTGGACATCTCTTCAATTTACATATACTGAATCACTTCAACACAACTTATAAGTTGAAGAGCTTTGTACATATATTCCGGCAATTATGCATCGCACGCCAATGTATCAGTAAATGTATCAGTATCGTGCTGATTTGTTGAGATACAAAATGTAGCCCTCTCACATACCATTTTGCGCTGTAATTGGGGCGGGAATGATGTTATCGGTACTTCAATTGGTGCAAAATCAACAAAGCTGCAAAGATTTTACTGTGTTGAACGTTGTGATCAAGTGTTATCTCACCATCTAGGAGATATTGAGGGCAGGTACTACATCTAGATTTCGGTCTCCATTCACGTATGTCAATCATTTTTATCAAGGAAATCTCGATACAATGCTTGTTGACGCCGCCTCAACGCCACCTCATAGCTTCCCTCGTACTCGATATCCCTTTCCCTCGACACGAAGAAATTTCGTTCCCCCTCCACATAACGAAACTGGTACATTGCCTTCCTCTCTGATGTTGCGTTTCTCCGCGAAATTCTGAGAATCTCTCTTCGCATCTCAATTCACCGATGCATACAGCTCCGAGTCTTCCATATTATAAATCGTACCAGATAACTCTTAATTCATACAAATAGCGCCAAGCTCTTCGCATTGAGTCAAGATTCAATGGACTATACAATGAGCTAAAGGATCCTCCTTGTCAACGTTGAACCTTCCCAACACTTAGAGTCGAAAGCGGTGAAGGTAAGACTTCTGAATTACCATAGGCATCAAAACACCTCACAGACAGTTAGGCGGTATCCACCCTTCTTTCTGGTCAGTGAGGTAAGTTCTCAGGCATCCAGCACAGAACTCATATTTGCAATCAGAAACTACGACGTAAGAGAAAATGAGAGGCGGACCGCACAAAAGGCATATATAGCTAGTTTCTCGAGGAGCTCTCAAGCAATCGAGTGGTCTTGCTAAGATGAAGTTCTTGAAGAGCACGCGACTGCCTTTCAATAAGTCTAGCTCGCTCATTTTGATGAAATCCCGTACATCCCGGGTGATCCATGCGGACTGTGGTCTTGGTTTTTTGAGGTTGTGGAATCGTCGACGTGTTTGGTGACTCGGCTCGTATGATCTGCTGTTGTTCGCCCACTTGGGATTCCTATTGTATCTCCTAGCACGTCTCTTATCCACTTGCCTGCCGACTTATATTGTGCCTTGCCTCAAGTTTTACTCCAGCTTGTCTTCGGGAATGTATGCTACCCACCAGACTATTTCCCACAGTCTGCCAATTATCATCATGGAGACCATCTAGTTCATTGCACTCATAATGATGATAATCCACATGAAAAGAGAAAAATAAACACGGCGACAATGACTTCATCCAAAATAATGAAAAATTTCCATAAATTCGCGATTCCAGCGTAGATTTCTTTGAACATGCTGATGTTTGGTGTTCGGATTTGGTTGCAGAACTTGTTGATGGCTGTTTCGCACTTTGAAGTTTGCCACAAGAGGAAAAGTTTAGAGGTGTATGATCGACGGATGGCTCAGAGCAAGGTTTTTGTTGGTATGCAATTGGCTCAAGGGCTTGCTGGTGATTTGGTTTTTACTTCGAACATCTTAAGTTTATTGGGAGAGGAATACTCGGTATGCACAGTTGCAGGATCGATGGTTTCAAAAACGAACTCTCTTATGTTGCCGATTTTAAAGTCACTTATATACACTTGATATAAACAGGTTTCGGATGTCAAAATAGTGAATTTACTCGCGTTTAATTAGCCAACCACAACGTTGCATTAATTAACTATCGAATATAGCGCCCCGTATCCTCTTATCCTTATATCCCCTCACTAAGCTTAACAACATCCTCCCCCTCTGCCCGTCTTTCTACACACCTCATAATCAATGCGATGTCCACCCTAGACCCGAAGATCTATCAATCGGCTCTTCCTCTCTTGGATCCGTACCTGATTAACCTAACCTCTGTAGTCTCCGTCGCGCCATCTCAACTTCATTACTCGAATTATATACTGTTGGGCCTGTACCTGAATTGACTCTGCCCCTGCAATCTTCTTCGCGCTACCTCAACCGCAACCTCAGCACTCAGATCCTGGACCAATCTTCCATTTCTCTTGACAATCCTTTGTATGAATCCTCTACAAACCGGGCAGCTGGATGGTTGTGGGGTCGTCTTTTGTCGTCTTTCACTCTCAATCCAGTGTTGGATACATCGATGACAGAATTCATGACGGCAGGGATCTGCGAGTACCAATTCGGGAGTAGGAGGAAGGGGAGAGAGACAGATGGGACATTCAGGGGCTGAGGTGGAATTGGTGGTGGGGTTAGATGAATGAATTGTTGACTGGTGTCTGTATAGTGAGTTGGACTCGGTGTCTCTCTGTTTTTGCGGCTTCTTGGGAAGAAAGACACGGTTGGACGAGTGCACGCGATTTTGCTCATTATTTTTGGTGGTAGATGATGAGTGGGAACTTGGCACATTGCGATTGTTGATGGATGATGGACGTGACTCTCGGGAAAAAAAGAACCAGTCACGCCAGCTCACGCGATTCTGCTTATTATTTGTGGTCGTAGATGGTAGGGGTGGACTGGACTGATTGCTGTTTGTTGGGCGGCCAGGTCCGGCGGAATTATGGTAGGGATCCATCTAATCGAGGTGGATCTGCTAATAGCCTTTTATAGAGGATTTGAAGTCTTTCAGGGTTTATGCTAATTCGATTCGGCGTTGTGAATCGTAGAAGGGTAACCTTTTGCCCGTGAGAGATGATAGATATGATCTTCGGATTGTTTTTTGGGTTGACTTAAGTAGTCGTGTATGAGAGATCTTGTTTCTTTTTCGGATCCGTTTGTGGGCGAGAAGCGGAACCTTATAACTGCATCCTCGTACGGTCATATAGTTAGTTGAAGGCTGGGTGACCACTAGCGAGCGCGAGTCTTTTCAGAATGTGAATGTATGCGGGGTAACAACAATCCGGCTTTGCCAATCCTCTCTAGTGTTGTAATCAAAGGTAGAGTTGTGATAGTAGAAGTGTCAACTATACCTACTATTATTTCCCATTCCACAGTGAAGGCAAAATATTCTTGTTCAAAATAGATTGATAGGACATCCCTAAAACTACGCCCCTCACGATATTTCCGACACAGTTCAAGTACTCAGATGTATACCAATGTTAGAATAGTAAAATTTCACTAAGTTTTATATGATCTAAACCTGGCTTGTTGTCCAATAAGAACAAATTAGCGACTCGCCTAGACTCCAGATGCTAGCTAATTCACAGTCCGAAGCCAGTGAAAACCTCAAAATTTTATCTACGCAGCTATCTACTGCTTTAAATAAATTTTGGTGGGCATTTAGATTAAGTCAAATAGTACATGAGATATTGTGATTATATTTTGGATACCTTAAATGTAGGTTTAAGTTCTCGTGGTGAATGAAGGAGCTCTCTGGTGCAGTAATTTCAAGCGAGATTTTTCATTATTATGTTCACATATCTAATTGCAATTTCTGTAGTTATGTTATTTTCAATTCACTAAGACAATTTACTAAGAGCCTAGATAACAAATTCAAGAAACTCTCAAAATGAGAAGAAGAAGCGAAGACTCCATAGATAGCCCCCCGACTGAAACTAATCATCGCTAATCTGCCATGATTTCCAATGATATCCATGTTCAAGAATCAAGAACCAAAATTGACGATATGAAACATCTTCTGATACATCCTCCTCGTCGACTGTGATGAAGAAAGTGCTTGCCCCTTTGCGAACCCATCCAATTTTTCTATAACCCCCCGGAGCCGTTGTCTCTCAAATTTTAGCCCAAATGACCAAGTACTCCCCACAAAATCCTTCAATTTCTTCTCAAAGGATTCCACTTGCTATGTGCCACCTCGAAATTATTCCCAACCCTCTTAATAATCTTAACACAAACAGGACATCTAGCCTCTTGTTCAATCCCCTCTTCATGATCCACCCAATCTTCCAAACACCTCAAACAGAATCGATGGTTGCACGGCCTCGCAATGGAAAACATAGCAGGAAGATCCTCCGCACAGATAGGACATGTAGGTCTATTTTCCGCATCTCTTTGTCCAACTGGTTGATCATCTGGGAAAGCTTCTAGAACGCCTTCCGGGATGTCAGGAACAATGTCGCGGGGAATTCGAGAAACGCGAGGGCGAGGATTGCTTTTAATCGGCTCATCTTCGTGAGGAACTCGAGTGGGGAGGTTCTTTTGAATAGGCACATGATCGGCTCGTCGACGAGGAAGAATACTAGAACCGCGTTCGGCTACTTCAAGGTTTCGGGCAATTCGACGCGAGAAGATTCTAACGAGGAAAATCAAAGGAGTCATAACGAAGGCTATGGGTACAAGAATGTGGCTTATGAGAAAAAAGCCATTAATGATCATGGGTATGATGTGAATGATCACAGCAATAATAGTGACGATTGTGGATATAACGATGGGTATAATCAAAGAAATTACAAGGAGGATCATGAATAAAAGAAAGGGCCCCATTTTGCTTGTACTCTGTTGGTTATGATTAATGAAAAGGCGTGGTACGATGTTTTGAATGTTGTTGCTTTTGACGATGCTCATGCAAGTGTAGATGGATATAAAATTAGATGTAGAAGGAAGAGAGTTAGCTGCGAGGAAGAGCTAGTTATATGCGAAAGAATTATACCGCACCCAGAGTCGCAGTACATCTATCATTGAATGAGTGTACTAGCAGCTTTCTTTTCATTATTCGCCTTTCTTTGAAGTGAATGTGTGCTAAATACTGCCCTATTCACCATATTTAGCCGACCAAAGGATTCTGTTGTAAAGAGGTACTCACGACTAGATAGGTAAGGTTAGTCAAGCCCAAATGTTACATATAGATTTGTGGCGGTACTAGAAAGGGGCGTTCGAAATGAAAGTGTATGACCCTGCGTAAGCGAAAAGACCGGCCAGAATTGAGTGCTTCAATTCTTTCAATTCTTTTCATTAATTAGAATTATAACTCAACTACAAAGAAAATCATAAAAGATTCAAAGGTTACAACAAGAAATTAACACTTTTTTCTCTTGAATCCTATAATAGAATATATTCTTTATCAAACTTGAAGGTAATAATTGAACTATGAAGATTTCCTGAAGGTATCCATTTCCGGCCACTTGTTTCGCTTAGGTAGAGAGTATAGGATGGACAGGTACAAAGAACTCGAAAATTCGAAGGCTTTCAAACGAAGCTAAATCAAAGCTATTCACTAATATGATTGTACCCAAATATCACAGAACTCAACGTGGGGGACTCCATCTGGGTAATGGGCAGGGGAGGTTATCGATATATTATAGATTGTTGGCGCTAGTAGAGAAATACACCATTTTAGATGATTATTTGAATACTTCATTCATTACTATCCAGTATGGTCAGCTTATTACGTATCTCAGACATTTTTCTAATTTGCATAGGACTATTGTTCTATTTGAACTTTTAGCCTAACTTTAGAATGTGCAAACCAGACGATGATGTGTAAAGTAAATTCATTCTATGCATTGTGTCTTCCAATGCGTTACTGCTTTAATAGTACAACCATTCGCCTAAAACCTACTCTCAAGACTGTTACTTGACCTAATCATATACCACGCCCCTATCCTGAAAGTTCTCTCCCAATCTCTACTCAGCGACCCAAACAGCAGCCATACCCATACCAGTACCCACGCACATACTAGTCACGCCAACCTTCTGTTTTGTCCTTCTCAATTCATACAATAATGTGCTGACCTGTCTGGCTCCAGTGCACCCAAGAGGATGTCCAAAAGCAATCGCACCACCCTTGGGATTGATCTTCTTCTGATCAAGACCCAATTCGTTCGCGCACCAAACACATTGACTTGCAAATGCCTCGTTGATCTCAAAGATGTCTACATCATCCTTGTTGATGCCGGTCTTCTCGAAGACCTTAGGGATGGCGGCCCAAGGACCAATACCCATAAGTAGGGGAGCGACACCTGCGACGGATGCGGCAACGTATTTACCAAGGATTGTTTGGCCGAGTTTCTCGGCTGTGGAACGCTTCATCAAAAGGACTGCGGCAGCTCCGTCCGAGATTTGAGAAGCGTTTCCGGCATGGATGCTACCATCCTTCGCGAAAGCAGGTTTAATCTTGCCTAGGCTTTCAGCGGTAATACCTGGTCGAATACCATCATCCTTAGAAACAGTAATCTCCTTTATTTCACCAGTTTTAGGGTCCTCCCACTTAACCGTCAAAGGAGCAATTTCCTCGTCGAACAGACCATCTTGTTGCGCCTTGAGTGCCTTTTGGTATGATGAAGCTGCAAATGAGTCTTGTAGAGAACGGGAAACGCCCTTGTCTTTGGCCATCTTCTCGGAGAGAACGCCCATAGGAACCTTGCAGTTTGCGGACTCGGGGTGGGATTCAAGAAGTTCGGAGAATTCTGTTACAGCGCCAGGTCTGCATATTGATTATCAGCTTTGATTCCGCATGAAAAAATGATGGGAAAGTTAGCCATACCCATATTGTAAACTCATACTCTCGACGCCTGCACCAACACCAACATCAATCATGCCGGACTTGATGGCATTTGCGATATCCACACATGCTTGTAACCCAGACGAACATTGCCTGTTCAAACTCTTAACCGCTGCAGAAACAGGAAATCCTGCAGCCAAAGCAGCAGCACGGAACTCAGTAGCTCCACCTCCAGGAGGGAGTACTGATCCAACAGCTATGTCCTCTACCAGCCCGGGATCGATTTTCGATCGTTCGATGAGAGATTTGAATGCGCCAACGAGTAAATCTGCCGCTGCAGTATCTTTAAAACCTCCTTTGCCTCCCTTTGTGAATGCGGTGCGGAGACAGGCTGTTACAACGACCTGGAATGGATAATGTTAGCCACTGATTGAGAGACACGGTCTGGGAGGAATATGGCCGTACATCATCTGGATGCTTCTCCAAAAGCTTCGCGCGTCCACTATCACCCTCTGTGGGCGCAATAGAGCTCTGCGAGCCAGCCAAGTGGCCGGAAACTTGCCCAAGACGGTTTTGTGCTGTGTTCATTGTCAGCTTCGTTTGCATTCCTTTGCTTGCATTATATGCTCACCAGCCGACATTTTGACGAAATATCTATTGTGTGATGTGTAAAAGAAAATCTTTTGAATGCGATGAGAAGTACAAGAGCAAAAGATATTGTTTAATGAGGAGAAATGAAGCAAGAGGTATATGGAGGTTGGAGATCAATAGACATACAGGATGCCTCGGTAGGAATTCAGCCAATCATGACCGCTAACGGCAGTTTCGCGCTCACATGCTTTTTGGTCTCAAGCCGAAACCAGAATTTATCATCTGTAATAATTGTAATCCATTTGATATATATGTTCATATCTATGTTCAAAAGAGTCTCCGCTAGATTGGTAATCGGCATTGATGTATTTTGATGGCAGCTTTTCATCTACCAAAGCTTAAGGGGAGAGAGAATCTGCAATGAAGCTTTTCACATGTGAAATTCAAATTTTACATTTTATACACCTGGTGTGGTCTTAGTAATTTGATGGCTTAGACGAGAGTTTGATGGCGTGTATTTAAAATATCGACTAAAATCACACTAGTGCACCTCTGTAATCATCTGCCCACTTGCGTATTCCTTTCCGACTCTTACCTGTCAGATCTTGTCATTTATATATTTAAGTGTTTGCAATCATTAATTGAGAACGGTACTCGAATCTGAAATCCGCCTTAATGGTGCGAATTTGGTGCAAATATCCTTTGCACGGCCTAAGTATAAGGGCAGCACTTTAAAGGATGATTCAATGACCTCCTTGCACTCGTCATTATTTTGAGTATGGTCGAGTTTAACGGTTAGGCGTCCATACTTTCCGAGGTGTAGACAGGATTGAGGACTGATCTCTGTGTCGAGGAGGGAATCGCGCTTGACTTGTGTGATCGTTGGCCTCCGTCCTGAATGGCAATGCAGCGTCCAGTCCTAGAACTTCAGACCATAGAGAAAAATAACAGCCTGGAATTGGGAAATATTCTTCCGCCCCATATGCAATTCGACCTCTAGCCTTTTGACATCTCTGAATCTATTAAAGGTGTTCTTCATATTGGTCAAGACTCAAGAGTTCGGTTGTCCGTATAGAATCTTCAGGGGCCTTTCTGTATTTGGCAGAGTGGCACATGAACTTGATGCAGATTCTTCTAATTCGCTCTAAGTGTTCGGGGATCTTTGTTAAGAGAGACTCATTGCCGTTTCTTTTGGTCCGTTTGGTAGTTTACCGATTGTTGTTGATGCTTATGACTAGGAAAGCTCCTTCTACAATGTTTAAGTCCTGAGCTCTTGATATGTGCAGTATCGTGCCTTCGACGATCCGTCCGATTACGTTTATTCTCACGCCTTGTCATCGCAATACGAAGGAAGCTTGCTTCGCTGTCTCACAATAAACGGGAAGTCCTCAAATCCAATTGTGATAGGCGCGAATATTGTCGTTATATTACCGTCAGTCCTGGCGATATTTTGTATACTCAACTCAAAAATCTCAGTAATTCGGGAAGTTATTATTGATGCATGCTTTGGACGTATCGCTGGAGATGGGGACGGACTGGGGGATCATATATCTGACCGGTAGATATTTCATTTACGAAAATGCACGAGAAAAATTGCAGTGCATACCCGGGATCGAAAAGCTTGTCGTGGTGTGATTTGAGCGGCAAATCTTCTGCAGATATTGTTTCCTTTTGACTATTAACGCGGAAAGTCGAATCAGGCTGGTGCTGTGGTATTTTTGTTTAGGATATTCGCTCACAGCACTCTGTGGATTGGCGATTCAGTTCAAGGTTTCTTTGTGTGGTTCTCTTAGTGGAAAATTTACACCATACATAGAATTATGGGGTCGAAAGCTTGTTTTGGCTAGATATCTTCCAACACAGATGCATTTCAGCAATTCATTCACCGGATCTGAAGTTAGTGGCGCCCACTCCATGACTGCTCCAGCATGGAGAATCACTCATCCTGAATTGCTATGGATAAGAAGAAATGGTGATTCGTGAAACCTTTCAATGCCAAATACTAAGCTAACAAGCTTCCTGCCGCGTGGAGAATAGTGGAATCCAGTAGATAGTTCTAGTGAAATAAATCGTGTCTGCTAGTGCCAGAATTCTCAACTCAAAGTTTCCCGAGTATTTTCCATATAATTTTATATTTGTATTAATCGAGGGGAGATTCTACCCATCCTTCTCTCTATCTGGTGATGAATCCAATAAGACTGTATTTGCACAAGCTATATTTGTGGGACCAAGTCTCGAAAGTTTCAAAAGAAGATATTTTCAGAAATTTTGACAAAGCCTGAGACATCTTGATTTCGAGTTGCTTCTTGAACAAGGACTTATTCAGGTGCTTCATGAAGCTTCAGCAATGGTTCATAGACCTGAAAAGCTGAATCATTACTTTCTGGCAATACTTTGGAATCATACAAACACAGAGAACTCACTTTACCAGCATGTCATTGGTATCTAGAGTGTTCCAAATGCTGCCAAAAGTTTGACCTGCAGAATTATAATCCTATGTTATAAGGTATATAGCACCAGCCGGTTCCCATCATACTTTCGAATTCTCAAACTACGTCTTCTTACAAAAAAACACAACTTCGTACCACAAGAAGGATTTGATAACAATGGACGAAAACGAGAACGCACGAATCGCTGAAGACATTCCCTGGCACCCTAAGCTGTCATACAATAACAATGGCACTCTAACAATCAATTTTGACTCCTATGGTTCCAATGTCAGGCAGCTTCTTTCAGCTTACGCCCCCATTACTCGAGAAATCATCTTCAACATCAGTTTCCCTGAACCAGAGGATGACTCGCAAGCAAGAGTCGAGCAAGAACTCTCCGAAATTATCGAACTCTTGAACGACGAATTCAACTTGCATATATGCAACCTCACATTATTTTTGGCTGAATATGACCTCCCACAGATCTCATGTGCACTTAGCTTTCGCAATCTGGACGCCATGGACATGTTCGAGTACTACATAGGAGGGGAACGCCAATTGAGTGTGGAATTTGATTCGAATTGGTACGCAGAGCTCATAGATAATCATGATTCGGAGGGAAGACAGAGTGACAGCGACGAGCCTGACGACAGCTCATATATGGAGAACTCAGGTGATGATGACGGGGAGGATGACTACCAGGATGACGACGATCAATACTACCCAGAACAGTATTACGACTACTATTAGGTCGTTCTGCTTTCGTTGCTCTTGATCACATAGCTAGGAGACTCGAACAGAAAATGTCATGATCGGCTGGCTTATTCAATAGTACAATACGACTCTTTGCATATTATACTGTGTCTTCTTTTGTATACTCGTAAAATCTACTTTGAATGCGGAGAAGTTTCCTTTCATAACACGAAACCCAAAGCTTTGTTTTAGCTAGTGTGACCTCAGAACTGACATTAAATCCATGCAGTTCTTCTGAGGTCATTCACAGTGCCTATAGAACTCCAGGTTTTGGACCAATTTACAAAATTTTCCATCCATACTTCCCCTCATATTTAAAAAGATCTGAAACGGTACCTTTTCCGTAGAAGGAAAGGTATCATGTATGGTGCTCAAGCGCGATATCTCATACTTTTCTTCCTATCACTTCTTCCGTTGCATAGGACTTCTTGAGAATGGTAAACCACAAAGTATCTCCCAGTTCGGTTATGCAGAAATGATCCTCTGACTTTCTGACATGCGGTATTGCTAGAATCTTCCATCGACTTCCGGTGATGACTAGATGAATTTTTAGCCCAGTATCGGAAAATTGCGTGCAAGAAGCTAGTGGGAAAGACCTATGAGGGAGTTAGTTGTAGTAGCTTCTATGGGGAAAAAATATTCTTGATACCTCTTTAATCGCACCGATTCAAACCCTACGGAATTCACATATAACATCATTGTGTTGACTCGAAAGATATTTAAAGCATATTGATTTCCTTTTCTATTGAATCCAAAACCAGACTACCCTCTTTCGCCCAAGCTGCGTAATAACGCAATTGACGAGTGATTTTGCAAATTTCTCTCAAGCGATGGGAAGTCGCGGGGGCGTATTAGTGAAGTCTTGGATGATTGATAAAGAGGCATTTCCGGCGTCACATTCGAGATCAGGGTGCTCTAGAATTCTGAAGGTTGTGCGAACTCGCATTGAGCGTGTAATCTTCGCTTGAGATATGAAGCAGTGGTTGATCTGTGGAACAATCGCGGTAGAAAATGCTTTCTGGTGAGGTTGGGGTGAGACTTTGACAATAGTTCTTGACGAGAAAGGTAGTTGAAGAAACTTTGTAACTACTATTCAACAAAAAGTCACATCTCCGCCAGCTGATATCAAAAATTTGTTGTGCTTTCGTCGCACTTTCATGAATATTCACGGATCGTTGCTTTTCTAGCCTTGGAGTGCTAACCGAAAAACTTTATTGATCTAATCAGGTAGTCCCGTATACAGGTTCAGCAGTTCACGGATTGTCACGATATACTTGAGCGATTTAGTAGATGGCTGGCTTAATTGAAACTTTGGAAGGTATTATAATGCAGAAAACTTTTGGAAGATTGATTATAATTTTTGGTATGAACTCCATTCCTGAAAGTGCTATCATCACCCATCCCATCCCATCTCAATTAGTGTCCTTTGGTGACAAAAGATCCTCGACCTAAGATTCATCTCATGCTTTTAAAATAAACGTTCTTCATCTCTATCCTCCCGCCCTTGCAAATCTGATGCTTTGCTCTCTTATTTCTTCCAAAATCCATACAATATCCTAATATTTGACACCCCTACGGAACAGAGCCTTCAATTGACGATCAAGACTCGAACCGATCTCGATCTGGGTAACCTTTCCTCGCTCCTGAACATCGAAAGTCCAATCTGTAAACTCCAGACCATAGATGGCATTAGCAGGCTTGAGTTGATTGAATTTGTAAATCTCGATCGATATGGTGAAGTGGAGGGAGTTGAAACTCTTGAACTTATTCAATTCCTTGACGACATTCGTGAGGACTTGACAACGAATAGTGTTCTTGGTTGAGACATCCATATGGGAGATCTTGAACATCATTCCGAGTTTGATATCCGTCGCCTCATTTGCATACATGGGTAGGATATCGATGAGGGACGTTTCGAGAGAGGTTTGTTGAAAGGGTGATCGAGAAGTTGCAAAATCAAGGTTGATGCTCAGTTTGCCGCTCTCTGACTTGAATCTAATAAACTCATGATCAGGAATGTTGTAGTTGTTCTCGACGCACATATCTGCAAAATTGGCTAGAATTTCAAAGGAGTTCTGAGAGCTGCCTGATTGATGGGTCTTGGTCTTTTGAGTCTTAGACATCTTGATATGTGAGATGGTCTAATAATACTGTGCGGAAGATTGTTTGTTGTGTAATAAGGACATTTGTACTTGATGTTCAGCTATTCTTAGAAAGCAGAGTTGTTTATGATCGATGATGTTGTTGACGAAAGGGTTCGATGCCAAGGACGGGTTGAAAAAGTGCTTAGTTGTAAGAATGATGGAGGAATCTGGATCTTACAATACTTTTATATACCTTCAGACAGAGTAATACAGTATCTTGAGCTCACTTTGTACTGAATTGGCTGTACTAAGCTCTGGTATGCCACAATTAGCGCGAAATGTTAAGTATACATTTGATAATAGTTTCTGCCGTACCCCATGGGCGCCAACCGAGTGCTTAGTGCATCTGTATGTCGAAGGATATAGTGGATATATAACAGACTAGATTCATTAATATGGAATATGTGTTGGGAAATAAAGAAGAGTACAATTTAGAGAAGTTTGGCAAAAACGGGTTTGTATATAAATTCGTTCGCTAAACAAAACGAGCCATGTTCTCCGCTATGAAGCTTCTCTGATAGCATGATGCAAAATTGACTAGCTGCCATTTTCATAATCCCTCAATATGCTATCCCCATCATATATAAAAGTTCTCCCTGGGCTTCCTAATGGTGGTCTTTTGACATCTTTGAGCTGTTTTACGACCTTCTCGAGTACTCTTCGGCGATCGTCGTTGCTATTAAGGTCATCATTATGCTTGGGCTTAAATCTCTCATTCCAATATAGATGATATGTGCTTGGCTGGCGTAATGTAGTAAAAGCTTGAAGAAAATTTCGAGGATTGTTTTCTTCTTTCAATTTGAGTTATAAGAGGAAGAGAGCAGCTGGAGTCTCGACGTCATTTATGCCCACAAGAGCGAAGGTTCAAGAAGACGCTACAAATTAGTTGGTACAGGCAGATATACCGCACTGTCCAGATCTATTGATCGTATAGGAAAGTACATTGGTCATACAAGCAGGCAAACTGGATCCAGTTGGCATTTATTTTGTTATGTGTTGAAGATTGGAGAAAAGGTTGTTTATTTCAGCCAGGTGAATATGAAAAAGAGCAATTCAAGTAGAAAATGAATATTGGAACCATTGAATTGATTGAATGTCGCTATGTAGAATCCGATTACAAGAAATGAACCTCTTCGTCTTATTGATTTGTATCACCCACATCCATAAATGACCTATCCATCAATGCCTAAAACGCACCCTTCCCAACAGTAAAGTCACCCACATCATGCCTTCCTTGCAGTTGATAGAGCCCTTTCATCCCAGAAAGAGAAAAAATACTTCATGAACAGTCGTTCGACCATCCTCATATGACAAATAATTCACCACGCCTAGACCTTCCCATATCCAGACTTCGCTACTCCTTATTTTTTCCTAGCTCAACTCTCCATCCCATTTAACCTTCCCTTTGGCTCTGCATAGCCTATTCATGAAACTTCGCCTCTACCTTTCGTAGTTGGCGATCAATTCTGGAATGGATCAGAACATGTTGGACCTTTCGACTTCTTACATTCAAATCGAATGTCCAGTCGAAAAACTTGAGACAATAAACCGCAGAGGCATAGTTTACTTGCTTCCAATTGAAATGGTCAAGTACAAGGGAAAACGCGATTTCCTGGATGTGTGGAAATCTGTTGATGATTTCAACGACGTTGGTGAGAACCTCATGTCTGTTGATACCCTCAACGTCCTTCTGTATTGGCTTGAACATCATTCTGAGGTGGATGATGTTAGTCTCGTCGGCATATTTTGGAAGGATTTCGACCAAGGTATCGAAAGCTTCCGTCTCCTCGACGAGTGTTCTTGGTTTTTTGAAGTCAAGGTCGATGGAAAGAGTTGCAGTGCTAGGAGTGTACGTGATCAGAGGATGGGGAGGAACATCTGCAAGACGAGCAGCGCGGCGGGTGGCTCTGTTTCGACGGTTGGCATTCGATTTGGGTGACATCTTGGTTTGGACTTGAATTGAGGAAGAAGTCTTGGTGAGAGTCGGTATTTTTGGAATGAAAATGTACGAGGAACTTGTGTTTCTGATTGATCGAAGAGTTTGATCGTGTATGTAATATTATTATGATGGAGAAAAATATCAAGAACTTGGAGTCTCGCGACCTATTTATGTCTTACAAGATACCAAAGAAGAACGAATACAACAAGAACCGTACAGACACTGCATGTTAAGGTACTAGCGCCATGAATCTCTACAGTACTAGTCCTCCTCGTGCACACAAGGGCTATACCCTTCATAGATAGCTCTCGACGATCATCTAATTCGCTTTACACAACAGTTCATGCATTCGTATCGTGACACTGACGTATCTATCTGCAAAATGTATTGAGTATACGGGTGAAACGAACTGCAGTACAGTAAAAGCAAGAATCAGAATCCATGTGAAATAAAATGATGCAAGATTAGCATCAAACTGGCAAGTATTACAATCCAGGACAGTCAAACCAAATAGGAAAATGTGATTCCATAAAACTTTCGATACACTTGAATTCCTGTGACCACAAATAGAGCCCATCAAGCCGATTCGAATGGTAGAGATATCTCTTCCAATTTACTTTCGGAATGACTTTATTCTTGATAAAAAGAAACCCGAGGTATAAAGCGTTGCTATATAACTATTTGATGTAGGCATACCATACTATATCCATTTTTAAACTATTGCTGAGGTTATCAACCTTCCCTAAATTTCATTCCCGTTTCTAGTCTATATAGTAGTTCAATCAATGTTAGAAAACAAGTTTGAAAATGTACCGATAATTATAATCCACCCCCTTCGAATCCTTCCCCCATCACTTCCAGATATTATCCCATCTTCTATACGATAAGCTATTACTGTCGAAGGTATTAGACGATATATTAAGCATATCAGAATTTATCAAGCATGTCAGATGGTAGTGCTCTATTGTGTAGAAGATGGGATGGTATGACACAGCTTCGGACGAGGCGTTGAAGTCATCTGTCGTCACGCGAGTAGGATATTTTATCGATTGTGAAATCAACTATTTTAGATCTGAGCTCCTCAATTTGATGCAATTATAACAGTATATAAAATGCTAAAGTAAAATTTCTTGTTGGGTTTGCCTGTCCTCGAATGTATCAACTTATTGGAAAGGAATGGATTTAACACATATATCGAGTATTAAATAGTGAGGAATAGACAGAATTTGTATTGAGAAAGGTTTTGCGCTGAAGAATTGTCTATCATGTGAAAAGAATTATATATGCTACTGATGTGATATGAGTGCCCAAGACTCAAGAACGATTGGTCGTCTGTCAATTGAATCCATTCTAAAAGGTCTACAGCCTCCTAAATCCATTCCAAAAAGGTCCTCAGTCTCTGCCTAGCTATTGTCTAACGACACAGCGATAACAGTAATTTGCATCAAAACTTTTACAAAACACTGTGCGAAAGGGCAACATGAGCCATGGTTATTTTGTGGACGAAGCTTTGCAATCCTAGGCTTCTTCCCGATGCAATACTGCCAGCCTCCCATGAATGTTATCAACCAGTGTTGTTTTTCCTCCACCCACCCTCCGACTATTCTTCGATAGCTTGGCTTGCTGCCCTAGATTCATCGCCAATAACACTTGCATGAAAACGACGATAGAAGGTCTGGTTTGAGAATTTCCAATCTTTTCCATTTGCAGTCATAACAAAACTCCATCTTCTCATTCTGAGACGATAGAGACTTAATAAAGGTTTGATCTGCCTCCAAGTGATTAAATCCCCGCAGCAAGAGACTTGGAGTTCCGTGACATTGGCAAAATTGTTGATTTCCCGAACGAAACGATTCATAATTATTTCTCGACCCAGGCTGAGGCTCAAATCATCCTCTCGAAGGGGCATCCAGATTGTGTTCAAGATGAGGCTGCGAGTCTTACGCTTATACTTCGGAAGGATATCGATGATTTCAATCATCTGGTCCATTGAAGTTTCTTCCGGAGATGGGTCAGGCAAAGAGAAATCCAATGTGATGACAAGAGTGTTATTACTGGAGTCGAATTGAACAAAAGGATGCGCGGGGATATTTGCAACCCTATCCAATTGAGTGGGAATCGTGCTATTGCGAGTTGCCATTTGAATGTTGTCGTCGTAAAGTGATCTTGTTGGGATAATATTGAGGCTGTTTTGGTATTGTAAGCGAGCTTGCTGAAAGTGTGAATGCTTTGGCGTACGAATGAGTAGATACTTTGACAGATGAAAGTATTTTGATCTCGGTTGTAAGAAGGATAGGTGAACTGGATCTTCTAGAGGTATTTATGTTAATTTTGTTCCCAGGAATGACACTAATCCGCAAACCACATTCAATACATGTGTTAGCGACCGTATTACAAGTATTCTCTGAAATATTGACTAGCGAACTCAAATCCTTCTGTCGTACTAAACATGCCAATGGAAAACGTGACCCTTTCTGTTTGTATCGATTGGGCGGCGATGTCACGTCTATATCATATTCTTCTGAATTTTGTTGGTTGATGTTTGACTGGAAGATTTCCTCTGGGTGAGGCAAGCACGTCTATAAAAGCTTGACGCCCACTCTAGTAAACGGGGTTAAGTGCTTTTATTCACTCACATGCAAAACTTTAATCCGCCATAGTGAGGATGAGTTCAACAAGAACATGCCGTTGTTAGGCAGCGGGGTGAATCAAAACTCTAGTGTATTCTCCCACAGTAGTTTTAATTCACTTGTTATTATTCATTGCAATTCTGTAGTAGATTTGTTGAAATTAACGATCTTATTCTCAGAACCGATATACTAGGAAGATGGTGATTTCATTGGTATAACTACCTAGTAATAAGTTGCACAGATATTGAATGGATTAATACTAATGATGCAGGCCAGAAATAACATCTGGGCATTCAAAATCAATGAAAAAGTGATAAAGATCATTGTACAAGGGGCGAAGGTTCACTTTGTCCTTAATTTTTCTCTTCTCTGTCGCAAATTGCTGCGTTGAAAGCAGGACGGATATGCAGAGATATAGTCGCGAACTAGTAGACTTGGTTAGAATGATGAGAATGAATTGCCTCCACAATATTCGCGCCACGACTCATGGCCTGACTACACCTCTAAGCAAACTGCGACCAGAAAAAAGATATTAGGAGTCTTGGAAATACAAAAAAGTGACAAATTAGACGATATTGGGAAACAGAAGGATTGGATAGCTTCCATCTTGGAATTTCATGGTCGCGCCTTCTTGATAGTGAAGTCGTACAAGAGAACAACTTGGCCCCAGCAGCGTCAGAAATAATACCATATAACCCATAAATAGAATAGAACGCCCGGTTCTTCGATTACCCAGCACAACTCAAGCATTCGAGTTTTCCATCGTTTCCACTTCGGTGAGGTTTGAGGTGATTGTTCAAAGGCAAAAATCAATGGGCACTACCCTCTTGAATTTCCGAGAGGAAAGAGTCACAAAACCCAGAAATCAATTCTGCCTCTTAGAAAATGCTCTATTGTCTGAGCAAGATCAAATTTACCATCACATGGTTAACTTTAGGGTCAAACAAATTTGGTTGTGGTAGGTCAATGTGGGATTTGTGATTGCTTGAGGCGTGGTAAGTGGGCTACCATCAAACTACCAAGTTGAGAAACATCACACCTTTTGGCGATGTAGCTTAGCAAATCACGGAAAATAAAGATAGTGGTCTAAGTACAGGCTGTGATGTTGAAACATGGCCATATGACCAGAACAAAACTAAACAATTACTGAAATAACTAGTATCTCAATGTACCAAAGCACAAGACCAGAGTTAGGATGGTTGCATGTTGAAAGCGGACTAAACTTTATTGCACTCTCTTTTGTCTTCCGCTGAAAGACCCCCGACCCCCTTTGAAATCTAACGCCCCCATAAAAGGTTAATGCTAACATATATACAAGTCGAATCATAAATCCAATCCCTCAAACCATACCTCCTTCCTCTACTCCCCCAAGTATACTTCCTCATTTACACATGCTTATGCGGCATATCTAACAAGAGTGTCAAAGTATTGAACATAAGCAACCCCCTTGGGTGGCTCGAAAGCATAGATATAATCACCCCACCATGGGCCAGCTCCCCACCACAAAGCACCCAACCAGTACTCGTTATCAGCAGCCATAGCATTCAACATGCCAGAGATAGCAGACTCGCAATCAGCATTGACACCACCGGCAAATTCTCCAAGGATACCCTGCTTGTTGTTGGTCTTGAGCCAGGCGGTGGCATCGGCTATACGTTCAGCTCCAATCGTGCTGCTAACACAGGTGGCAGAGGTTCCGGATCCGTCGGAGTCGAGGTATTGATGGAATTCATAGATAAGTTTATCTTCGGGGTCAGTGATGTTCAACATGGAGACGGAATTTCCAGATGAAGTCCAGGTCCAGGCACCGGTGTAAGAGGTTCCTAGTTGAAGTATTAGTATCAAGGGATGAAAAGAAACTCAAGAGATGGACTTACCCTCAACAAAGATGTATTGGGATGTTGCGCCAGCATTACGAACGGCAGTAACACAAGCTTGGTCAAGCTCGGCATAGATAGTTGAGGTAGGTTCGTCGTGGAACTCGTTGTTGCAGTCAAAAATGACTTTTTCGTTGGCTTTGAATTCAGTGGCCATCTTGGTCCAGAAGGAACCGAAGTCAGAAGTGGAAGTGAAAACGTTGCCGTCATAACGTCCAAAGTTGTGAGCATCAATAACAGCGGAAGCGCCAGCAGCGGTGATGTAGTCGATGACTGTCTTGTAGCTAGCAAGATAAGTGGCATCAAGGGTAGCGGTCATGGTGCCTGGAGCCATACGCTCCAAAAGGAATGGAACACGGAAGATGTTCATACCACCATCAATCAAAGTTTGAATGGCGGTAGTGTTTGGGAAGATATAATCGGTTCCGACAACACCTGGGATTTTTCCTGATCCGAATTCGGCTCCAGACTCGCTGGCTCCGATCCACTTCAACTTTCCGGCAGCAGTAGTGCTAGATGAAGAGCTAGAGACAGATACCGGAGCTGCGAATGCAGATGCAGTAAGGCCAGCGGCCGAAATAAATTTTGTAAAACGCATAGCGTGAAATTGAAAAAGAATATGACTGAAACCCCGAATTAATGAATGAATTCAGTGAGAGTGGTAAGAAAGAGGAAGAAAGAGAAAGGAAGCTTAAATCGGGATGAGGAAGTATTTATTTCGAAAGATCTCACATTAACCTCATTCCTCCGTCTCAAATACATTTGACAACTTACTTCTAATGGGAACCTTCACTCCCTATCCTCTCCGTACTTAATTTCATGGATGATTTCTTCCAAAGTATGTAAACAGATGAACAATTGTGATTATGACGCCAATTACCAAATTATAGTTACTATCATCATTGAGGTGTTTTGTTTGTGCAGGGAACTGAGAGACGATTATCGAATCGCAATGAAGGGATTGTGGCTAAAGGGGTAAATGCGGGGGGAGACTTACTCGGATTTAATATCCAACAGTTTTTATGTGAAACGTTTATCAATGCTCCTCACATTCTTCCGTCCATAAAAATCATGCCGGTAGTAAAAATTCATCCTTTTCAATTCAATTCTCTATAGGCAAGCAGGCCCTGAAAAAACTATATCATCCGTGTGTACGTAGTAAAGAAGCTTCATATTTTTCCGGAACGTACCAAGCAATCGGTTAAAATCCAGAGGTTAAACGAGGATGGGGGGTAAAGTCCCTTTTATAGAGCTCGTTAAAATACTGTACTTTACATACTTCGTATGCAGCATGGGTATTAAAAAGGCTCATTTAGAATTGTAGTTTGGTAAATTAATCTATTTTGCTATAGTCCAGAACCTTCTTAGGTTCCCCTTTTTCGATTGATCAAATTTGATGGTGCTTTGATGTTTAGTGACATCAAACGGGTGTTTCGTAATTGAAATTTGGCAGTAGATTGTTGAACTAAGAATCTAACTGGTTTAATGCTTATAAGGCATAAGGCTTATGGGTGGCGTCAGGGCGTGAATGAAGATTTACCCCGGACATTGGCATAACGTCCACATTCTTAATTATTCCGATGGTTTCCATCCAACCACAGATCACCGACAGAAATTGGAAAAAAAAAAAGTAAAAAAATATCATCTCAAACTGGGTATCATTCTAATTGTTAGTACGAGCAACTGTTGTCCTTATACCTTCAAAATCTAAAAACCGAAGACTTGGACATCCTCTCCTTCTCCTTCTCTGTTTCTACTTCTCTTATCCAATCCCACTTCTCGGCCAGAAACAACTTCTTCGCTGCTTTATCTACACCAAGTGCTCTTCCACCAATCATAAGATCCTCCCTACTCAAACTTTTGAAATCGAAGAATTTTTCGTTTCCTACTGCTTTATCTCCAACAACAAATGCCTTCCTGGTGTTGCTGTTTTTCGTTGAAGAACTAGGAATCCAGGTCTGAGTTGATCTTTCTGTTTTCCAGAATTGAGCTTTAATGCCAACACCAGTATCCAGGCATTCTTTGATATAGTCCAGGGCAGGAAGCAATTTACTACGTAAGCCGCAATGACCGTGGTTCTTATCGATTTGATAGCTTGGGCATTGCCGTAACACCGCAATAAGCTGCTCAATATCACCAGTATAAGCTTCGGGCCAAATAAATTCGGGGTCCTCGGGAGAGACGGCCTGAAATGGAATGAGCGAGACAAGGCTTTTCTTGTTCAGGAATTTAACCATCTCCCCAAGCTGGAATGAATCGCAGGCGCCTGAGGAATCATATCCCAATTTACATTGTTGTGTTCGAGACGTATAGAGAGAAAGGAAGTATGTCTGGAGGGAGGATATCGTCAGAATAATTCGAGATCGACGATAGGAAAGCTCAGCTGCAAAGTATTAGCCCTGTTTTCAATAGTAAATTTCAAAAAGTGCTGTTTGCCTTCTAGATCTTCTGGCAGATCGAACCAAGCCGCTACAAAATTAGAATCTGCCTCTTCATAAATTGACCAACGAGATGAACCTCGAACAATGAGCTCCTTCGTGGCCGTAGCCAGGCGTAATGGTTGATTTGTATGATAAAATATCAAAATCTTTTGTCGTACAACTTCTTCCGTAGTTTTGTCGAGGGTTGGTGGGTATCGGAAGTTTGAGAATTTGCTTGTAATGTATCGTGCGATCGTAGCCATGCAGTCATATCTATCTGCCATAACAACCAAAATGGCGATGTAAAGAAGGGTAATGGATTTGCTAGAGTGGCCTCCTCCATGAATGATCTTGAGCATATCATGAAAGACAGTCTCCCTTCCGATAGTCCTTGTTGCATCATCCTCATCAGTTATTTGTATCCTAGGAAGTTCTTCTGCCGGTAATTTAGAAGGATTCTTGCTTGATAGGGACAACTCTGCAAACTTGGCAGATATAGCCCGACCTTCTCCGAATGTATCTGAGCCAAGGAGACGTTCGAAATACTTGGAATGCTTCTTGAGAGTATCGAGACGGACCCGATAAAACACTCGGGCTGATGGAAACGGCGTTTTTGAGATCCGTAGCTTTTGAATCGTCTCGTTGGGTATCGACTTCGTACAAGCTTTCGTATTTTCAAACGCAACTTCGAGAATGATATCTCCACCAGTTTCTATCTCGACTACCTTGTGTTCTGTACCATCCACATGGACCCGGTCCGCCACTCCTGCGGGCGTAGTGTCGGTGCTAGTAGCCATGTTGCTCATTCTCCGTTTTAGATTGAAAATCTGAAATCCTTACCGTTTGTCCTCTGCCGAATTTATTATCGAATATAACTTTGGCAAAGGAAATATTGCTGAAGCCTTCAAGGTAGTGTGTATACGCCACTCTAAAATGGTTGTGTACCGGCATCCAAAATTTCGATTGAATGTGAAGTTTTGTAACTCTAATGAGCTACACTAAGCAGTTATCTCAAGGATATGGCCAGGCCATTGTTCGAATATTCGAGAAGAAGGTAATAATGGGTGAGGGAAATGTTGATTGATGGTTGTGCTGTATGATTGATGCTTGTGCTGTACAAAAAGGATAACAAATAGCTGGAGATATCTATCGGTTTGTTCCGAAGTTCCGCCGATGGTGTCTAGAATTGGTGTTAACAGACGCGGAAGCGAGCTTCATTGCTCATGATGCAGTGCTTTGAGAGTGTGAGAGAACTAGAAAGGACCAGCTATGAAAGTGATACAGTTCTTTATCTCTCAATATAAGATGTTGGAAAATCTGGTGTTGTAGAGAAAGAGCATGAAAGGAGTATAATCAATCATGCTGAAACTAACAAGACATTTCCAGCTCAAATTCATATCCTACATCATATATCCTCAAACACACACTTCATCGCCTTCTCCTGTTGGAATCCTTCACATCTTCGCCTTCTCTCATCGCGTACCTTTGGCGATAGCTCTTTATTGAGCCCAAATTCTTCTAGCCATCTTCTAATACTGTACTTGCTAATTCCGTATTACTCTTCCATTTCGTGCATCATGCATGGGAGTTATTGCTAGTCAGTGGTCTAAAAGCTTTTACTTTCTTGTTAAACAATGAAACCTCAGTCAAAAGTCTTGCTGTGCTCACTTTGACTTGACTTGACATCTTACATTCATTATAAGCCCTCATGTCCTTGGTCAACTAGACGCTCGAGCCACCCATCTCCAGGCCTACTGCCGATGTAAACCCGTCTTCCGAGCTTAAAGAGCACTTAACCTTATTGTTTCTAATATTTCTGAAAATTAATCATGTAAATCCATTCGAATGATCACCAAAATTGATTCTTCACTACAAGAATGGTCTGATATTTGATCTATGGTGACAGACAAGTGTTTGCTACCATCCTATGCATTGCATTGTAAGGTGTATCTAAGCCGATAACAGACAGATATTGATAGAGACAAGATGATCCATTGGGGATTTGCAGTCCTTGAGACTGGAATGTTTCTGCATGTTAATTTTTGAAGCACTTACCAGAATTTTTTGTGCTCATGAGGTTCAAACTTGCTAGGCCTGAGGTTGTAGTCACCCATTGATTGAGTAAATTCATCAACTAGACACTGTGTATCGTTGCCTTTTATTCTTCCATACTCCCCAAGTGCAAGGATGTATATCCGGATATATCAATATTTGGACACAGACGCCGTTCCTGCGCAGTTTTTATTGTGCGCTCCACACACTGACTGGAGGAGCAAGGGGTTACGCAACTTATTCTGTGCTGAATTGGAGAAAGCATGATCCATCCTGCAAGGCTGTAGATGTCTGGCGGGTTTATGGAATAGCGCAGATAGTCTTTAAATTCAGGTGCCTTCTTCTTGAGCTTGAGCTCTGTTCGATACGCCATGCACATGATATGTCTGCGACTGGTGTACCCGCCTCAGGCTTTTCGTTCGGCGGGAGTGTCGCCTCTAACAAACGGTCACGAAGCTATTGTTTGATTTCTACAGACCACGCATCCTGCCCATATTAGGATCATTCGATGAGCCTTTCAGTCTTTGAGAAGGGCGTCAGTAGATGTATAGTGAGGTATCATTAGACGATATTGATATCCGGGTCCAGCCTTTGTGGAGAGTCGCAAAATATGGCTTGATAACAATTTGGGGCGAGGATACAAATGGCGTGGGTGCTGTCGGCGGAAGCTCATCAACACTCTCTGTGGAAGTAGAAGCCGGCTGGGGAGCTTCAATAGTCCGAAGATGTGCGGGATCTTGTTCTTTGGTTTTTGGTCTGGAACAATTCTAGATTAGAGTTGAACCAACGTACTTACAGCTTTGTCCATCCTCACTGTCGCAACCTTTGATGCCACTGAGTATACTTCACCCATCGCAACTCAAATCTTCTACTGTCCAGTATTCAACTTCAGTCCAAGTTCCTGGTGGTGGCATTGGCTTACCTAGCGTCTGTTTTCAGTATCGGTGTTGCGGATACGGTTCTTGACGTCAGTGAAGAGGTATGAAGTATAATTTGGCTGAATTATTGAGACGAGAGCGAAACAAATTTTGGTGGTCTGGCATATAGACGTGCGGAACGATTCTCTCGTTATTGGCGAAGTAGCTAGACCCATGTGTCAACATCGTTTTGGTTTATAGCAAGGCCGGAACTATGTCTAAAATGCTTACCTGCTATGTAGCCGAATCTTTCAATAAGAATGTCGAAAGAAGGGCAGAAGATTGAGTCGGGGTCATTTGGACAGTCGGAAGCTCAACCAACTCTTCGATTTCGTGTGAAGGGCCAAGGTTTGTTACCTACTGGAATATCCTGTAGGCTTCCGTGGTTTGAGAGCTCTTCTGTGCGCCTGAAATATCCCTTGTATGCATTCCCATGTATGCTTTGAGACCGAAAGGCTCGCTTGCGAAGGGTCTTTCTATGATGCTTGACGTAGACTTCGGTGCCTCGTTTCTTGAACAAGGTTAACAAAGCTTTACGGAGGGGGTAGCCAAAGTTGAAGACTTACTTGTGGAGGCGCGCCGTCTAGATCTTTCCGCGTTGAACCAAAGGCGAAAGAATCCTCGAACTTCTCGCCCTTCGTGCATTCGTCAAGCCATCAAACCGTCTAAAAGCATTGCGTCCAAATTGGTAAATTGAGTAAGGATACACAAACGAAAACCCTGCTACATGTTTATCGTGTCCCCCGAGAGATCGCTGCTTCATCCGTCTACCTGTCACATTCACCCCGATCGATATATATTCCGGAAGATGATCGGTATGTCGGCGATCGTAGTCTTCACTGTGTGCCGAATGATGGATATTCAATTTCCTGAGAATTTTTTGTCGGCAATTCTCTCTGATACGCTCGCTTGTTTCTCAAAAGAGCACAATAGCACGTTTCACATGTTTTTTCTATTCAAACCTTCGCTCAATTCCCCACCAATTTTTTATTCCTCAACAACTACAACACGCACCAAAATCAGAAAATCCTTTGCTGCTCAGATCGTATCTTACTATCAATTCAACGTTACCTCTTACAGTATTACGACTTCTTTTATCCTGCGATCAATACCTTCAAGCTCATTCTAAATTCTCTTTCTTGTTACACAAAAGCTTTTTTCAAATTTCCCCAATTACGTACAATTTGGTTCAGAGTCCTATCACCAATTACACATACCTCGCAGACTTCTGTAGCTAAGGTTGCCCCTCTAACTCAATTCTTGCGTTGTTTGTGACAGCACTTCGACATTATCGGCACCTTGAGTCATAACCAGACTCTTTCTTCAATCTCTCTTCGAACTTAATAACCTCTTCTCGATTAATTTTCTGCTTGTGAGTACCTTTCTTTTGTTTCCCACTCCTTTCCTCTGAAAGCAGAATCCAATCAGCGGCGGATTTATTACCCTAATGATGAATTTCCTTACTCAGAGCCAAGTATACTAACCTAAGCTTCGATAGTAACGCCAAGATGGACTTCTATAAGCTCTTTCTCTTGCTCCTTGTGATGATCCTGGCTTTCGCTCAAGGTAAGCCCACTCTCCTTTTGTATTTAGTCGTTTAGGCTTCGCATTATGGTTACTGACACGTATCTAGATGTTTTCGGTGACGCCTCCCTTGCTGGTACCAATGTTATTACTACCACCAGGGCTATTGTTGGCTCCTTCGGTTCGGAAATCTACACCATGATTGGAACAATCACTTCTACCTTTGTCTCTCCCGTTGTTACCTTTGACGGGCTACAATCAGCCAAATCTACTGTATACGTCTCATATACCAACGTCGTCACTACCACCGTCCTTCCTCAGAATACAAGTACAAATGTTATTACGGTCAATTCTACCTTGACGGCTATCTCTACCTCTACTTTGGTATCCACCGTCACTGCTGTGACAACGGTTCCTCCTCTATCTTCGTCAATTGCCACTGGTCTTTGTTATGTCTCAGCCCAAGACGCGCTCACCCCATGCACAGCTGGGGTTCTAGCCTCCGCTACAAATGCGGGTTCAGCCACATCCTCGTCCTCAGCAACCTCTGGCGTCATGCGCCAAACACCTAACGGGCTCTTCAAAGCTTTGGCATCATTAAGGCGCCTTGTGATTGGGGCCAATCACAACCAAAAGCGATCCACAAACTGCAGTGGCTGGCAAGCCGGTATTATCATCACTGCCATAGCCATCACCTTTACCATGATGTCAATTCTCCTGTTCGCTACCTTCCTTCGGGAAAAGAAGGAAGAGTATCCACGCCTAGACGCCTACAAATTGTGGGTCTACGCAGCTCAAGCTGCTCTCTTGGCGCTGCTAATCTGGTTAATCGTGTGGTCGGCTATGAAGACGGTTGGCAATGGGTGCAACTAACTGGGTGGCTTGCGGTCTGGGGTGGAGTTATTTGGTCTATATTGGGGGCGTGGGGTGTATTCTCTGGGCTTCGTTTGGTGGATTAGTAATTCATTGCTCTTTATGGTGGAGTTTCCTGGCCTGTTATTGGTCATTTTTATAGATGAGGATGTTTTTCTGCTTTTATTTAGTTGTTTTCGAGCTTGCAAGGCTCTAGCCTTGCAGCTTTTCTAATACCAAGTCGATTTTTCTCAAGAAATCTAATCTTTATCATGCATCAAGGCTGCGCAGCCTCGCAATTTTCGAAAGTACCAAGGCAGCTTTTTCGAAATACTCATTATAAAATATCAAATGGTATAACGTTGTATTGTTTTTAATTGGTTTTAAGAATAAATGAGTGATTCATACGAACATTAGACGATAGTACTAATTTCTCCTAGCACTGGCCTGAAATTTTAGAAGACTACCGTCCGATTTTTTAATCTAGATTTTAGAGCGGTATTAATTTATTCAGTTCTAGCTTGAACATATAGCGGAATCTCGTCGGATACCCGGTCAATTGCATCTAGTCAATTATCACAATAAAGGGCTAATTAATCCGTAAATTAGACGATAGTAATCGAATTTCTAGTGCCAGCTCGATGATTCAAGAGACTATTGCCCGATATCCTAACAATCATTTCTCAAAACTACCCCAAGTCAACTCCTTTCAAAATGTTCATTTCATCAAAATTCAAAGAGTTCAGACGATAAAAGGTCAATTAATTCGATTCCAGTCGAGAAGACAATAAGGGGTTTTCGCCTCGGAGATAGAATTAGTCTCGGTTAATATTTGGTACACCCTGGTACATTCAGGGGACTTGTCGTCTCATGTTTCTAGATTGTATTTATAGCCTCGTCATTCTGAAATACGAAGTTATATTCTTCAATAATTTTTATTTCGCGAAACTTATTATTTTCATCCAAAAAAATCCATCCGAACTTTTGGATTTCGAATTTTTGAGTTTTTTGAATTTCGGAAATTTTCGAAATGTTTGCACTGTTGATTTTAACTAGGTATTGGACGATACTATATCGATCACAATGTTTCTAACGAATTCATAGAATTGAGCAAAAATAGTCTATTACTTGCGAGTAGAACGAGAGCCTTCTAATCTCTATTTTTAGATGGGAAATTGGCTGGTAGCACCTAAATGTCTGATATTTCTAGTTACGTTTACAGCCTTATCATAATCCTTCCAGCAACATTATTTGATCTTCGTTTTATGCAATTTATCTTTCATCTGAAAACTTTGATTGTCCAGTTCTCGGGATAGATTTTTAAGTACAGAACTATTTTAACGTCAACTCAATATTAGACCAAATTGAGTACTTCTGACCAGATGAACGAACTTACGAATAATAAAACGTATCCTTTTCGTCTCCTCCCTAGGCCATTCCGAATGTGCAGATTCCCTTCTTATCTACAATTGAACCTAGCTTTAACACTCAATAGATGACAGAAACCATCATCTCTTACACCACTAGACACAAATTTCTTTGGAGCAACGTCTAACCCGCATCGCGGCCCCCGCTCATAAGTTTCAATCCGAAAATCAGGACAAACATTTCACGCAATTTCATTAGGAAAAGAGCTACCTCATTCGTGAGTGGATAGTACCGTACAGCCCTTCCTCTGCATAAATTATCAACTAAGCCAGCATGTAAAAACGAAATGTCAACGAGGCAGAGAATGATAAAGCTACAGGCTAATGCGATGCGATAACTTAAAGAACGAGATAAAAACGATTAGTTTCCCAATTTAAGATTCTCAGATCCTAAATCTTTGTTCGATGCTTGATGACTATCCTTTCATATCTCCAATCTCCATAGCCTTACCTCCTTAAAACTCCCCAGTCAAAGTCTTCCCCAAGATATTCACCCCATAAAATCACATATAAATCAGACGAAATAATTCCGATTATTCCTCAATATTGCACAAAAGATCCATCACTTTGCGCTCTTCCTGCAGATTTTCGATCTCTTCATCATACAATTTAAAGATGCACAGGCTGACAACCGAACTTGATTTCCATAAAAGCGGGTTTACAGGTTTATTTTGATATCATAAAGCTTTGAAGTTGATGCGAGAAGCAACCTTCGAAATCCTAAAGAACTTTTGGTAGGTCCTGCTCGGTATTTCAAAACGTCTAATCTGAGGCAGGACAATTCACCACTCCCTAATCTTATCTCAACTCCCGAGAAGCTCCCTCACAGGGCTTGCAAGTCTATTCCGATATCTGTCCTACTTCGACAACACCCAGCAACCCCAAACATGGCCTCTTATTTCCCCTCAAGCCTCATTCCAAAAAGTCATACGCGGTACGCAGGTTCCCCTATTTCCATCCAAGTCCAAAGATCATTTCCACTCTAATTAGTTACGACAGCGAGATGCGGAATCCAATACGAATCTTAGTGGGATAAGATGTTTGGTAACGCAGTCACCTAAACACACAAATACATTGAGATAGCCGTCGGAAACATATATGATGCACCTAGAAACAGCCATGTAATTCCGAATTTCCCACAACCTGAAAAACATGATTAGCTCTGCCATACGCACGACACTGACATGGTAAGAACACTCCCGGAGACACGAGACCAGCTCATTGATTTCAGCCTTTCCATTTTTAAGAAAAGATTCTTTCATTGTACTCGCAAAAACTCCAATCCTCGATTGCTGAACATAGAAACCCAAACACTAAACTCAGTATTGATTGTCCGGTATCTGCGTGCTCCCCTACTTGAAATCCAAACCTGACAAAGATTTAGCCAAACTCTCCTTCTCGGTTTCATCCTCGGCTACAATCTCAGCCTCATTACCCTCTTCAGATTCAACTCCCTCCTCATTGTTCTCTTCCGTCCCTCCTCCTCGAATATTTTTAATTTTTGATTGATCTTTGCCCGTAACTGATATTCCATACATCCCGAAAGCCATGCTCGACGCAACATAAATCTCTCGTGATCAGAAATATCTGCATCATCAGGATCCCCGAACGCACTTTGATAATAAGCTTTCAAGCTTTAAATTCATCTCATCTTCTTATCCTTCATTCTTTTCTCCCAATCGAGTTTAAAATCTCGCCACGACCATACTTCGCCTCGTCAGAGGCACCGTTCCAATTTCCAAAAACATCTTCAAACGTCCTCATTCGACTCGTAAACCCGTCCCAAGATCCTCTTAGCCTCAAAAAGCTCTTTACTTTCCTTCCCACATACCTCTTCCAATTTTTGCAATACATCCCTCGCAAGATCCTTGGCTTCGCCATTTCTCCCACAATAGCTCAACAATATCGCATATTGTTGCTGGCAATAAAGTGTGCCGCGTCTATTACTCCCAAGCGATCTTTTAGACCCCATCCAAGCTCTTCTGGAGAATTGCATCGCCTCATCGTATCTCCCCTCTTGATAAAGAACAGAAGCTGCAGTATTCAGTGCACTTAAGCAGTGGTCTTCGCCATAATGCTTCTCAGCCAACTTCAATTCATACAGGCATAGCCTCAATGCATCTGCGTATTTTCCGACCAATGAAAGGCACCTTTGCAGGAAAGAAATAACTTCAAGTACCTCGACGTTTCTCTCAGCATCACCACTTAGGATCGCCCAGGTTTCCATCGTGCCTATTATGCTTGTACACAGTGTATTCGCCTCACTCACCCTAGGAGTGCGTAACAATAAATGCGCTAGCTTAGCTTTGTATAACACGGTTTTTAGTTGGTCCTCCCCTCCCAAATTTACCTGCAATCCAATCGCTCGATGATAAAAATCTTCTGCTTCTTCCAATCTCTCGCATCTCATGAGTGTTTGCGCTAGTTTAACCATGGGTTTTATGATTTTAGATTCAGGGTTGTCTTTGATCTTTAAGTTGTATTCAAGGACTTGGCGTTGTAATTTTTCGGCTTCTTCCTGGAATCAAAAAGACTCAGCTTGATTCATCTTATTCTGGGGCAAAAAGAAAGGGTGACAAAGCCTTGCAGCTTAGATCTACTAGACAAGGTGAACTTACAAGCTCACCAGCTTTTACAAGGGCTTCGCCGAGGATACTCATACTCTGAACAGTTTCCACACTTTCTTGTCCATTCGTTCTCAATCTTAACTCATAAAGCTGTCGACTTATCGACAATGCGTCCTCGTGCAAGTCTAGGAAGTTCAATACACGTCGCATCATCTCCTTGACTTCATATGAGCCGAGCCAAGTCTCTTCCCAGTGAAACCTTTTTTGTCGCTCGAAGAGACGTTTAGAAATAGCTTTCGCCCTCAGTGTATAACCCATATCACTGAACACGGAACATATATTAAGTTCATTCGAATAGATATATTCGTGAAAGTGGCTTTCGACCGGTCCTATTGCGGCCATCGGAGGAGTAATATATACGATATTGTCTTCATATGCATTGATATGAGCAAGAAAGACGTGCTGCTTCCTTGCAGCGAAGGTGAATGAGCGTTTCATATCTCTCCCCATGTATGATCCAATGATATCAACTACACAGATGCTATTTTCTTCACAAAGACTTTGCTCTGTCCTAAGTCGAATCCACTCTTTGACTAGGGGGTGCAGAGATACATGATACTTGTCTTCGATTAAAACAAAGCTTTGTATGAGCGATAAACTCTCTAACACTTGCAAGGCACCAGCAAAGATATTGCTATCCCAAACACCTTCGTCATCCAGGAAGAAAGCCAAAAGAATTTCAAGTGGCGGAAAATCAGAATCCTCGCGGTCATCAGACATATAATAAGAATTCTCCTCAAGAATCGCGCGACTAGAAAACAACTCCTCTGATATATCTGCATGATCAAAGAACGCAAACAAAGTCAAGAGTTTCTCAAAAGCCTTGGGATGCTGTTGAGCCTTGAGCTCATTGAAAGAAAGTTCCCACGTTGTGAAAACATTCAAAGCCGTTTCCCTTTTAGCTTCATTGAAAGACTTGGTATATTTACTCATGGGGATCTCGTACTTCAGAATCGCCTCTCGACGTTGATTATAATGAGATTCGAAAGCTGAAAAGTCCAACTTCAAGTTTTTGATGTATGTACCGGCTTGAGTGATGGCGAGTGCGTGATATCCAAGTCTCTTCACAATTTGATACCCATTCTTCTCGTTGACTTCATTTTCTTTCGTGCTGCTTTGCTGATACAAGAGCTGCAGAGCTTCTTTCTCAGATAGCCCCAGAATTTCAATAGCTGCATCGTCACTAGATTCCACCAAAGCGTCGACATCCTTATGCCTTGTGGTTATCAGGACCGATCCATTAGTACTATGGGGAATAAAGTCTTCCAATGGAAACTTATCAGGCATATCGTAATTGTCGAAAACAATTAGCCATTTGAAATCCCATGTGCGAAGAGAATCCTTGACAAAATCTACCTTCGCCCCATTGCTACCACAAACATCGTCATGACTCTTAATTTTGGCAAATATCGCTCCAAAGCTCTCACTCACCGAGCTCTCCGAACTCGCATTGACCCAAAATATAGCTTTAAATATGTTCCTGGAGATGTGACAGTATTCCAGTGCAATTTGAGTCTTCCCCTGCCCGCCCATACCGCGTAGTACAACAATTCCTGCTCTCGAAGACAAGTCTTTCGAATGCACAGAGGCAATCGCTGCTAATTTTTCTTTTCGACCTATAAAACAAGGTATCTTTCGACTCGTAGGGACTTCAAAATATGAGGGAATTATCGTTGAGGTCTGGGGGGTGGGTTGAAGCAGATTTATTTGGCCATGTATTGTTCGCAATTCTCTCGAATCTTGGATCCTGATCCATTTGTAGCAATTCTCGTCTTCAGAGGTAACTTCTAGTATAATTTCGCTCCCTGTCAATCAAATTGGTTAATATCATTCAATTTCAAGAAATGAAAAGGCACAGAAAGGCGCTTATATGTCTTTTGCTGAGGATCTCAAATTTGTATTTGAAAGGATAATGGATTGGACAAAACAAACTTACAATTGTCCAACTTGGGTAGATTTCGCATAAATCGTATTAGCGTTGAATGGGAAAGGTGACAAGCTGTAGTCGCTTGAAACTTGAAGATACAAGTATAAAGCTTGATAATACTCAACTTAAGCTCATTGTCGAGGTTTTCTGTGGTGTCAGTGTTCAAATGCACATCTCCTGCTTCGGCATATCGAGCTATGATCTCAGAGATTTTTTTTAATCCGTCGAGAAGTGCTTCATTTTGTTCAAAATCGTTCGAAATAAGCTTCAGTTTCCCGTCAGTGATTGACTAGACAATCGATATAATGCAAAAGAAATTTTTTGTGAATTGGTGTAAGATGCAACTTTGCTTCTAAATACACTGATAGAGCCATGTGTATGAGTTAAATATTGGGGCTTTCCAAGCCGCCGTGGAAGAAAGTATAACGATGAAGGTGACATCCATTGTTGTAAATGTTAATGAATGACTGGCTTACAGCAAGTAGATAGGAGACGCCAGCCCAAGGCAAACCAGCATGTATCGGGTCAATGCTAGCGAGAGTTGTCCCAAGACCTTTCACCTTCTTGAAAGCCTCCATTATTCTTTTCATCTGATCCCTGACTTTGGTTGACTTTCCGGAAATTTTGAGAGTCCATTGTTTCGATGTTAGTAGTTCTTGTTGTTTTTTTACCATGGCAGCCATTTGTCCCTGTTTATCCACGCCCTTAAGTTCGGTATCGAGTAGTAACGATTCATATCCTTCTATCAGTTTCGGGTTTTCCAATGATAACGAGGCGTACGCATGACTCCAAAGAGTCTCGGTCAGTTTGGAAGCCGGTCTATCTGTTGAAATCTGGGTGAGAGCTGAAGAACTTTGGTCTTGGTGACTCAAAGGGTGCATGTGGCTCTCTTTCAAAGCACATATCAATTTACCAACCGTGGGTTTGTCGAGTCCCTAATTTTTGAGTCAGAGAAGATCAAAAACATGAGAAGGCTATATTTTACCTCTGGAAGAGGCTCGCCGCCGTCAATCGAGCTCTGTGCCGGCTGTCTGCCGGTTGCTCTCCGCCAGTTGAATCTTAAATGGTGTTTAGATTGCATATTGAAGCAGAAAGAGATACAATATTGTGGAGATAGTGTTCATTCGAGAAAGACATTCTAAGTTGGTGAAATTCGAAAACTTTCTCCTTAACATACGATGCTTGATTGATCAGGAATCACGATGGCTTGTGCATTGATTCTGTGTAACTTGCTATCTTCGATAAGTTAACCCCTCCTTCCTGACCTCATGTTTAGGTGCTCTTTCCCCAATCATTTCCCCCATAGCCTTCCACAACAAGATTTTATTAATTCACAGCAGCAGAATATAAGCTGTGCAATATGGAACTAATACGGCATACTCATACTGAATTTATCTTCATCGAACCACCCCCGCCCTCAGATCTAAGAATATCAGTCATTTGATTTATTTCCTCTCTTCTCTTCCTCTTATTCGACAAACCAAAAGCCAGAAATCTTTTCAGTGCAACAACACAGTATGCTTGTCTCTCCACTTGATGCACTCTCCTCAACGCAGTTTCCGAGGCTCCCCGCATACGAAAGGGAGGACAGAGCGGTTACCCACATGAACATAGTCAAACCGAACCAACGATTTCATAGATGGACAAAATCTCGGTGAGGATTGAGCAACCAAAAGCCATCAACTACTTCCACAAAATCAGCGGCCGGACACCAAGAATCATCTCGCCACCAAAGCCTTACGAAGGGGGCCTTTGAATGCTGAAATCTCGTTTCCATTCTAAGCCTATCGCCCCATATCCATCAATACACATGTTCCGGGAGTCCGGGACATTAGTCCATTTCAGAATTCTCGAATCAAGTTTCAACTTTCAACTGAGTTGACTGGGGGATACCCTGCAGCTTGGTATAAAACTTGGTGTAACTACTTGGTACACCAAAGGATCTTGAGAGCATTCACAAACAGGCGAGTATACATTGATTGATATCACCTCCTAATGTAAAAGAAACGGGGCGATTTGAGTTAATATTCATCAACAGAGCTTTTCTTCAATCTAGGTATCCGACCGTCCCATTTTATTGGGGGCCCTACCCTCCATAAATGGAACCTCTAGTCGGTTATCTGTGGGACTACGATCATATGATAGCACTAAACCTATAATATGACATTCTAATAACGTTAAACCTAGAATAGATATAATTGAAGATCATCAAAATCTACACTGTAGCATATACTAGTATAGTTCTATAGGCTTATTATACTCTAAAAGCCTTTATAGCCCTTATAGCCCTTACATCAAAGTTCCAACAACCAGAATTCAACTCTTCCTCTTCCTCTAATTAGAATCCTACCCACCCTAACCCCTATCTAACATCTACAGCTATGATCTAAAAGAATTCTTTAAGGAACCCTTTTATAACAACATCAGCTTTTTTTATATATATATATAAATATAAACATTAAATAATAAACTAGTATATCAAAGAACCAACTACATTAACTCCAAAATCTCTATATGAAACTATCCTCTAGAGAACACATTCTACTTTAATAAACAATACAATCTCTCTCACTTCGTTTTATACAAGAGATATTGTATAGATAATACAATAAAATACACCAAATCCAAATCCAAATTCAAAATTCAAAATTCAAAATTCAAAATTCAAAACAGTAAAATCCAAAACAGCAAAATCCAAAATATTAAAATCCAAAATAGCAAAACAGCAAACCATAACAGCCAAGTAATATTTGTATTCCCACTCAAAATAAAACCCTTCAAACTTTTGAACCAAGGACTGCATGGTAGTTGATTTTCATTTATACTTATTATTCAACGACCTTTGTTAGATTTAGAGAGATAGTAGCTAGTCGTTTGTGTATGTAGTGTACTCACGGTACTACTGTTCAAAATTATGTATATGTTTAGTGCTTTTCTATCCTTTCTTCGTCGTTCAACCGTTTCTTTCTCCCCTGATCTACTGGGAGTTATTAAAGCACCCTCAACTACCCTCAACCATCTTCAACCATCCTCAACCATCCTCAACCACCCTCAGCCACCCTCAACCACCCTCAACCACCCATCTCCGCATCTACCAC